>CM040743.1:13270145-13870145 GCA_022829145.1 Albula goreensis | reverse complement strand
GTCATTGTCACAATGAAATAACTAAACCAACTAGGTGCATGTCACATACAGAGATACAGCTCAGACAAGGTGTACACCTGCCATGGAGAGGTCAGACTGCTGTTTGTTTACCACTGGATTTGGACTTCTGTTCTACTCTTTCTGCATTAAATGTTGATTTTATTGTGAGCCTATTACCGTTTCATGTGTTCAAACCAAAAGGGAGTAAGAAAAAAATCATTGGAATGGCTTTCATTGGTATAACATCTGCATTCATGCCCTTCTCATAAAGTTTACTGTACATTACATTAATGTTACCCAACAACAGGTCCTGAGGGCCATAGTGCATGCAGGTGCCTATTTGCTCCAGTAATAACAATCTACTGACTATTCAATTGACCTTTGTGGTCCAGGAGGTGAGCTAATTAGTGAAGTCAGGTGGTGTAGCATAAGGCAGAAGCAAATGACTGCATGTCCTGTGGCCCTCTGGACCTGGAGTTGGATAACACTGATCTCATATACTGAGAAACTATTGTGCCCGCATTAATGTGGAATTAATTACATGTTGGAGGGTAAGAAAGTGTTTTACTTTGAGTTTTGAATTCTCTGTGGTATTATTAGAATGACTCACCCATTTGAATCAATTTTAAGATGCAATTCAAGTCTCCATTTCGTTCTATTCTTTCTTCCACTGTTTTGAAAGGAGTGCTGTCTCCACCTCTGTCATCAGAGACATAGACTTGAAAGAGTTGCCTAGTATGGTGAGGTTCTCCAACTGCAGTGAAATGAGAGGAATTCTACCCTTAATGTCTTAATATTTTAAAATGTACTTTTCAAGAGCTTCTTGAGGAGCTTTAAGTTTATGTAAGCCTGCTACAGCAGTACAGTTACCTAATTTTCAATTTGTTATTGTTGAGTATAGTTACAAGGTAAATGGACTGCATTAATTTAGTTAAGAGTATAGTATGTGGTTGTACTATTATATTTTAACATCAAGATATTATTTAGTTTAACTGTTAATGCAGAACACTTAAACCTAGTCAAGACAGTGGAATTTCCTCGCACACTATTCCTCTGCTATGTAACAAAACCACAGAGCGGGGGAATAGTGTGTGAGGAAAACGTCACACTCGTATAAAGTATGAATAAACTGTTAAAGAGCACTAAAGAGGAATTTTCAAAACACACCCAAAGAAGGTAACCACGGGATGGAAACAACACTGATGAATATAATATATGAGCCAGTCACGTTATGAAGACAAATGATGTTTAACTTTAAATATTGATGAGCACTTGTTCTAGCACTTGATCTACCTCCGCTACCCATAAAGTGATTAGGACAGCTTTTGCATTGAATGGTTTGTTCTGCTGCCAGCTATAGACAGTTTAAATACTGCCATCTATGATGCACACATCTGCATCATTGTAAGTGTCAGGCTAAAAGAGCACTAGAAACTTTAAGCACAAAACATGATATCAAATCATTACTATGTAGGCATGGCATACATTGAGAGCCCCTACTGAGGCCATTAGAAACCAGAGCTGCACTGCTTTCATTCACAACAGCATTAGAGTTCTTGAGGCCATGAGAGTTGCATGCAGTTGACCTCTCACATAATTGTACACAGCTGAAGAACATCCACACAGTGGTACAGCTGATCCACTGGACATGAGAAATAACCAACCTATTATGGTGACAAACCATTAATTGACATACATACGCTGTATAATAAAGCACACTGCAAATATTAAAAGAGTAAAGTTTTATTGGATGTGCTAATGAAAGTAATGAGTTTGATGTTTCCAGTTGTGCAAGAATATTTGAGGTCCTGGTTTGTTTACTTTTATTTTTTAATTCTTTTTGGAATACAGTGACTATTCATTGTTGCTCCAAAATGTATGTACCTTTGAAAGCATCGTAAGATTAAGTAATAGTATAATACTGTATATGGTCTTTGTGCAGGAGAGTGAATTTTAAATTATTGCAAGGCTGGACATGTCTTTATTGAGATTATAAATGTGCTATTATTAAATAATGAAGCTGTTATAATATATCATTTTGTGGATGATAAAATGGCTCTCCTTTTACAGAATGCATCTCCCAGTGGAGCATCAGAAACGAAACTAGAACCCACCTTAGAACCATTCCTGAATCCTGTATTGAGCCTGATGGAGGGAGACCGGCAGAAAATGGCCGACGGTCTGAATAATTGCATTGAAATGATCAATAAAGATGAGCCCAAAAACCGAACAGGTAAAATGATGACAAAAATAAGTGCTTTCATCAAATTGCAATAGATCCTTTTTTTTTTTTCTAAATTTACAGTCAGAATATTTTCATGTGCTGAGGTTGAGATATAGGGAATTTCAGCCTAGCACCCTGAAATTAACTAAAACCATCTGTTTGTATGTCAGGTAGAGACTGTTCTAACATGCACTTGATAGGCTAGCCCTGTAAAAGCATGGTGAGAGCCACTTTTCCACTGTGTTCGTCATAAGAATAGAACAAAGAGGTCTGTAGGCAGGGAAGGTCAGGTGGCTTTAAGGTGGTTAAAACTGGATTTTAATAATATATAAACACATCTGACTCTTGTGGGAGTCAGTTGGTTTTAATTTAATTAACTTAATGAGGTGTTTCCATGTGAGTTAAGTGATATTTGGCACCCCTAAGCATCTGTGGTGAGACTCCATCAGTCCTTTAGGCTTTTAGTTTAGTATGATGAAAGGTAATAAAAGGGTAATGACATGATGATGGAAAGCATGGAGTTTTGGTTTGGTAGTCATAACATTTCTCTTTGATTATTCCTGGATTCTAAAAAAAGATGGATTGCCATCTATCCTGTGTGTGACCATGACAACAGAGCACTGACTAATACATTTACTTTTGGTAAATTTTGTCATTTTTGTAAAAATTTTAACAATGTTACTTTTGCATTTGATAAAGGTCCTTACTGTAATCGGACATGGGATGGATGGCTCTGCTGGGACGACACCCCAGCAGGAACTTATGCTACTCTGGATTGCCCTGACTATTCAGGATATGACCCCAATGGTGAGTCACCTTGAAAATAATACCTTATCATTACATAAATAAGATCTGTTTAGCCATAATGATCTTCACTTAATTCATAAAATATCAGGCCTAAGAATTTTTTACAGTAGTGTGTTTTACGGATTAGAGTGATGAATTGTGGATTTATAAGCAACACATTCTCTTTTTTCGACTTGAAAGTGGAGCTTAAGGACAAAAAGGTGATTTCCTTTGCCTTTGTACCAGACCATTTGGAAAAGCGAAACAATTTATTAGCTCGTGAAGAATCATAAGCAGCCATGGCATTATTCCAAAGTGGGAACACAGTGTCCTCAGTATTGCTCTATTCTCTCCTCTCACTTAAACATTTCAGTTTAAAACACTATTAAGCATAAACTATGGCCAAGGTTTCCAAACCTCTGCATACGCCCATACACAGACACATGCACAGCCCTCATTAATCTGTTATTAAATGTTCATAGTCATTGTCAGTAAATGCTATTTTCAATATTTCCAGCACCAGAAACAAAAGTTAAGTATTTTGTCTAATGGGCTACATGTTTTGTGCACTAATGTGTGTGCACTGATGTCAGGCAATTTTTTACACCTACAGTAACATTTTATTTAGGACTTTATGTTTACATTATGTGACCTATATTTTGCTTACAATAATGGGATGAATACATCTCCTTACAGAAAAAGTGACAAAATATTGTGATGAGACAGGACATTGGTTGCGACACCCTGAAACCAACATAACTTGGTCCAACTACACCCTTTGTATTGCCTATACGAAGGACAAACTGAAGGTAAGAGATTTTGGAATGCTTCCTTCTTGCATTTGTATATTGAGTTCTGTAGATAAAAAGGTATAGACCATCTAACTTGTATTGACATACGCAGCTATGATGTTATCTGGTGTAATGACTTTGATTCCTTGGGACGCTATTTTTTATTTTGCATGATTGGTTTCATACTTAGAATGCCTTGGTTAGCTAAATTTATGCTGTGATCAGTCTAAAAATACAAGCAACAGGAATATTTCTTTTAAGAATCTGCTTTCTGTTTCTTTCTATTGTGTTGTGTTTGTTTATGTTGAGTAAGCTGAAAGATTAGTATTTTGGCAAGTACTTAGGTCATAACATTTTATAGCAAAGTCAGCGTTACTTTTGTTATAACTTGGAAATGTCTTATCTTACAACCTATAATAAATAATATTTGTAATAACTTAATGGAATGCATTTTCTCCCACAGAGACTGACAACTCTTGGCTCTTCGGAGGATGCTGAGCCCACGATTGAAGCACTTGTCAGCCCCGTCGTCACACAAAAAGTGGAGGAAAGGAAAAAGATAATTGACGGTCAATATAAATGTTTTGAGAAAATGAACAGAGATCAGCCGTACAACAAATCAGGTAAAAAAACAGTTTTTCATAGTAATAATATAGATGTGCCATAAGCAACCAAAATAAATACGAACTGAAATTCAGGTAGGGTTTGGTTTTAAGTATTTTCAGGTCACGGACAATTCAGGAACATATTTTGAGATATCATTCTAATATCCATTTCTACTTTTCTACTTATTGAATCTATGGGAGTCGTGACCATAACAAATAAAATCTGTTACTTTATTGTGCTTTAATTCCCAATTGATAAAATTTCTTGTGTCAATCATTCTTTGAAAAATGTGTGGTATTTAGTTTAATGTGTGAATTAAGCAGCATGAATTATAAGCATTTATCAGATTGCATATGGTCACAAAAGAATCAAATCATGAAGCCTGCGTCAAACATAAGGATCACCCCAGCTTGAGCAGAAGCCTCCGGACAAATGTGTGAATCGCACTGCCTGCAGACAGGCAGAACCAGGGGAACGCATTATCGCTCAGTTACGTCCTTGACATGGGACATAAGTGTCAGGAAACAGTTTAAATGCATTTCTTGAAATAATGGGGTGTTCCCAGCAAGAGAATGAATGCTTTTCTCCAGCAGTTTTATTGTGCTAATGAAATTGTGCAAAGCTAAAAGGACACAGCTGAGGGTGTGCGCGACTTTCAGGCAGTTCTCCATCACAGCTGTGGCCATTATGGTTTCTCAGCAGTACAAGGGTGCTGCCAAGGACAAGGGCAAACATGTCCAAGTCCTAAGCAAGTTTTGCACAAAACGTGAAGCCATTCAAAATAATTTGGCCTGTGGCTAGTGTGAAGGCCAACTTCATAAATAGGACTGGCCAAATGGAGATTTTAAAAATTTCTTAAACTGTATAATTGCACATCATCTTTACTAACATTGTCCATGTTTATATGCAATGTATATCTTAAAGATAACAACTGCAATAAAATATTAAATCATTCAATTACTTTATTCTTCTATAAATAATTCTAAACTATATGCCATTATTTGAAGGTAAAGTTGGTGAAAGTTTAGTTACATTTTATTGTTTTGGCCTACACAATCCTTTCATGCTCTTTGAAAACATTGGGATACTTATCCCTGCTATAGCTCTGGATTCCATCAAGTTTATTCCGTAGCTTTCACCCACAATAAAATTCACGAGGTTTTTTTCTGTATACAGATTTGTGAGTTTACTAACAGTAGATGAAATCATTTTGTTTGCTTTGAAAAAAGGTAAGCTTGCTTTCAACAGAAAGAGGACGAGCATATTGAATCCAGTCTTTAGTCATTAATTTTGAATGGCGAGGGGGAACCATAACTGCACTACAGTGGGAGCTACTGGCAGCAGTGCGACTCCCAATGTGAGCACTACGAGTGCAACTGGAAACGATTTAAAACGTTTTAACTTCTGTGACCATCGGCCTGAGTGGCTAGCACACCAACCAAACATATCAAAGGAAAAGCTGCATCCACACTTCAAAGTATGTGCAAATGGTCTTCCCTGTGACTGACTGATGGTGTAACAGAGGATGCATAGCCCCATTAGGACATTTTCATTATATTCTAACAATGTGAAAATAAGAGAGTATAGTGTACTGAGAGCATACTCTCTCATGTGTGAACATTTGCACGTGTGTATCAAGGGCTGGTACTGTAGGAGTGGAGAACACCAACGTCACCCAAATTCTCTTCATACACATCCTGGTGTAGTGAATGCATTTCACAGTTCTCCACAATTCACACAATCTACCGCCTTACTGATTACCAGTGTAGGTCCCAAGATTAGTTTTCTGTTTGTTTCGATGAATCTTGCTAAGCCAGAGCTAAACAAGATTTGGTGGAAGCGCTGAGGGAAATCTGAAAAAGAAGTTGCTCTACTGCACAATCAAGATTATCTTTCATTTCATTCATACCTGAGTGTACACATAATATTTCTGAAGTTATAAAAATGAATTTATTAGCCAGCAGCACGTATTTTTAACAAATCATTTTATGTATTTCAGATATTTTGTGCCTGAAAGTTCCATACAAACTGTAAAATATATATATTTTTTGCCCCACAAATTTTCAATTTATTGAAACTTTTAACTGGAAACCAATAAAGGCAATTAGTTGGTACCTTATTTTTTCAGTATTAGTTTGTGTTTGCATCTTTTTGGGCATGACATTTTAGGAAGAGAGAAAAACTTTTAAACATAACCTTCATCTTCAGTACTGGTATAAATATAGTGAAGGGAGAGAACTGCGTCACCAAGTGCCCATATGGTATTATGATGTTAGCATGTAACACTATGATGTTCATGTTCGTTTTTGCTTTCACAAAGGTCCGTACTGCAATCGGACGTGGGACGGATGGCTCTGTTGGGATGACACCCCAGCAGGGACGTACACATCTCAGAATTGCCCCAACTATTTTCAAGATTTCGACTCCACAGGTGAGCATTACTGAAAGGCATGTACCTTAAATGACCTAAGGTTCTTTTTAAGGAAACCATAATCCCTTACAGCTGCTACTGCACATCTACTGCTGGCGTGAGTTCAGTCTGTCTGCAGGAGGCTTCGCCCTCAGCCTTGAGTTACTCACTTCAGTAAGAGTGGAATTCTGACATGGGAGCGTTCAGTGTGTTTTCCATTTAGATACTTACAGAAGACAGATATTTTACACAGGCATTTCTTATTCAGCCACACCCACCCCCAATAAAGCGGAAATATAGCAGGACCTACATAGAAGTTTAAATACTGTTAATTTACCCTAGAAAAAAGACACACCCCCAATGAAAACCTGATGGCAGATAATCATTTTCACAGAGGGTCCTCTGAGAGACGTTACCTCATCCTTAATGTCTGCAGCATAGCAGTAAATACTTTTCAGATAAATACATTACACAGCCATTCAAAAACTCTTCTATCCTATTGTCAAGGATATTTGCATAAAACAAAAAAAAAATTGGCCTTTCGCAATTATGTAATTAAAGTAACGGACTGAAATATAACTTCATTTATATATATATATATATATAACTGGCAATTGCCATACCAAAATTATACCACTGGGTTATATTGCATTTGTGAACCAAACTAATTTGTTAATACATATTAATACCCTAGTTATAATATTGATTTACAATCTGAAGTAGTAACTGGTGCTTGTGACAAACCTTTCACCCCAATTAGCCTATTGTTCAAAAACTTCTAGAATTTCATGCTTATGAACTGCAGTGCTGAATATTGAGAGGGTGATTTCATTTATTGAAGTGGGGGTACTTTATCTTCTGTGCTGGCATTTTAATCACTACAGTGACAGACAGTTAATAAAGAACACACCTTTAAAAGCTTTTAAAGTAACCGGTATTTGCCCTTTTCACATCATACAGTTAATGTAATGATAGACATTGCTCAATATTATATTTTATAATTCATAATCTACCCTTGGGTCAGCATCTTTTATTCAGCATAAAGTCATGTCTGCTTGTCCTGATGATTACATCTGTCTGTCTTAATGTCTGTCATTCTGGGGATTATAAAGTTCTAGGGATCATAAACGTCTGTGTAAGGACATGAGGCATTTCTGGCCATATAAATCACATTACTTTAAAATGTGCCTATTGTACAGAAATATAAATAATTTAAACCATTTCTCCTCATTCATACATTATTGTAATAACTGAAAAAACATAACGCATTTGCTGAAAGCAGCACAACACTTATTTCATGGTTCTGAACACAGGGGGTAAAATTGAGTTATAATGCTCAACTCTTCATGAACCCCCACACCAAGCATGCAGGTAAATTAAGTATTCATATTGAGGTCTGAAGGAAATGCTGAAGGGCATACAAGTGGTCAGAAAAGCACTCGTGTTATGTTGAGGACATGTCAGCATCTTTAGGTTTATATTTTCATTTCTTACAAGACTTTAAAATATTATATGTTTGGTTGTTAGTGAAATGTATGAAAACTATTTGAGAAAGATGAAAAAGTAATGCTTTGTTTTCTTTAAATGGTAATAACATTTGAATATTGTTATAGGTATACAAATTAATGCATGTATTTATTTTTTCCATATAGTGGAAAACATATGATCTCTGGGAAGACTTGTAAAACTATAATATATATTTTTATTATTAATAGAAAAAGTCACAAAATATTGTGATGAGACAGGTCATTGGTTCCGACACCCTGAAACCAACAGAACATGGTCCAACTATACACTCTGTATCGCCTACACAAAGGACAAACTAAAGGTAAGACATTTTAGTATGATACAATATTAAATGAATGATTCATACTTGCAGCTGTATATTGACTTATTCTATGTATAAAGGCATATATATATATATGTAAATACATCTAAAGTATTTAGTGTTGTCTAGTTCAATGTCTTTGGTTCGTGAAACTCTTTAGAAGGTAATCTATTTGTGCATGATTGAATCTTACACTAAGAATATCTTGGCTCACAGAATTTGTTGATATTGAAAATTGTAAATTAATTTCGAAATGGCTGATTGTGTATTCATTACCATTATCAGGAGCAGATGGTTGATGTACATCTAGGATGATGAAAAAATGGACAAATTAAATAACAAATGTAATCGATACATTGTAGAAAAATTGGCACATAATGTGATATGTAGACACAGCTGAGGCACCTGATCTTTGTGAAGTGATGCATTCAGCAGGATACTCTCCACCTTATGGCAGAACAGTGACTCATCTGATCAGGCAACCATCTGCAGTCATCCTGCACCAGTTGCATTACAGCACAGCTCTGCTGATGGACTGCTGACTGAAATGAAGCAGCAGCTAGCCACACCCATTTTGGTGGACTCCACTGGTAGTCTGTCCATTCTTTAATTCACAGAAAATGTTGCAGCAGTGGGATGGGGCAGTAAATATGATTGGGCATTTAAAATTGGGCGAAAAAGAAAGAAAAACTATGTTAGGTAAATGTTGTGTTCAGTTACGATCAAAATAATATGATGTCTGTATATTACAGATGGCCTACATCCTCTACTACATGGCCATTGTGGGCCATGCTTTATCCATCGCATCCCTGTTGATTTCTCTAGCAATATTCTTTTACTTCAGGTAACTTAATTTTTACAATTATATCCAAAGAGTGTATGTGTTAAGTGTGACTGAGTACAGTTTGATTAGAAGATTTACTCCATACTGTTGACAATTTAAGTTCACAGTACTGTCAGACACAATATTACTAAAATGTAATAATGTAAACTATTTCCATTTTCCAGCTCTCCATTATAATATACTTTGAAATTGTAACAGATTGTATTTATTTATTTATAGCTATATTGTGATATGAGTTGTGTTGACCAGAATATTGTTTATACTTGTAACATTCTTCTGGAAGTATAATAAACTGTCATATGTGGTATGCATGAATGGAACAGAATTATGGAAATTGTTCTAGATTTTTATTACTTTTTCTTCCACCTTACTAATTTTTGCATTGTCATGAGTCCTTCTAAATTTGTATTTGCCATTTTATTTGGATTGACATTTTGATATATGTGCTTCAGGTAACATTGCTGATTATACTTGATATAATTTGATGTGATTAAAATTAAGTAGAATCAGGCATACAAAACCATTTTTATGTTTACTTCTTAATATTCTAAACACAAAATCATATTAAGCACAAACAACAGACACCCCAAAGGTTTGTTGATCTGGGTAAAAAATGTGATCTGGCTTAACTGAGATTAGTGGCCTGAGTCCATCTTTTTCAATGCAGGTGTCAGTTACTCATTTTCTCAGCAATGGAGATCAGAACTTGATGACAGAAAAATGATAAAAGTAACAATGGCTTAAAATTTATTTCCCCAAAGACAGACCTGTACTGAAATCTATCTGAGTCTTTATCTTTGCCTGGAGGTGTCATAGGGACTCAGTAGAAGTCCAAATGAACATGTGTTTAGAGAGAAAACGTAAGGCAACTAGCCCCTGAAACAAGCAGAAGCTAAAGATGGCTACAGTACAGGCCTGGCAGAGCATCTCTAGAGAGGATCTCAGCACCTGGTGATGACTATGAGCCCCACCCCATCTCTGGCCGCACCGCATCCTCCCAAACCCCAAATAAAGCAGCGTAAAAATGTTCAAACACCATTCTTCAGTTTTTTTGCCAAATCTACTAGAACAGGTAAAGCATTAAAAGCTGTCAAACCATCAAGGCATCTTGAAATACGTAATCATATTGGATGTTGGAGCACTACAGAATTGAATGTTTTATTTTATATGTTTGCAAGACAGCACGGGTGGTGCCATGCACTGTCCAGTTTGCCCCAAAGAGTATTTGCCCTTTGAGAATTTGGCCCCAGGTCAAATCTATTTGATGACTCCTGGCCTATGCGCTTGAGGAGACTAAAGATGACTTGATTTACCAGCATATGCCCTTTAAGAGACCAACACCAGGATTCAATCAACATTTGTCCTTAACTCACAATTAAATGCTGGTGTTCATTTTTATCTTCTCTGACACAGTTTGGAAAATTAACTCACAATGCTGTTCTTGTAGAGAAAAGGTATAGCACTCATTCAATTGCCAGTAAATGTTAGGGACAAATGTTGATTGAATCCCTGCCAAAGTCCATGTGATTGGATCTAGTCCTTTGTCTCCTTACATCTGAGTAAGCAGGACTTTACAGCATTGGCTCCATTTGATTGTTAGGTTATTAGTACAATAATTCTTTTTCATGATTAACTGACATATAATTTTGACCTCTCTGTGGTACATTGTGATCAGTGTGTGGGAAGGTTGCGACCCATTTCAGTCCCATGTGTGGAAGTGCTATGGTGAAATTTCAAGTTTTGAACTTAGGAAGACAGTAATATGAGATAATTAATTCTCCAGATGTTAGGTCGAGTGCAGTTTTTGAAACATAGTAAAATCTACTGAAAATTTTATCTGCTAATTTCGTACTGCCATATATACATACCAGTTGCTTCAACTAAAGTGAAGGAAACATAATTCAAAAGTGCATATTTTACTATCATAGTGATATATTTATAGTCTTATCTCTTTAAACGTCAAAGTCTTGTACTGTTGCATCATTTGTTCCAGATGTGAAGTTTAAAGTGGGGTGTTTGGTGGTGCAGAGCTGCAATATCATTTTATTTATGGTAGCAAGGAGTATCGGGTAGAAATATGTTGGGTAGAAATTTTCCAGTGTTACGCCAGTCTTCCTGCTTTGACATTTACTTGTTCTATTCTCAGACTGTGGGTGTGTTTGTTTTGAAATAGTGTCAGAAAGTCAGCATGCACCTTAACTTCAGACAGTACTTTGCTTTTTTTAGAGCATTCAGTGCTTCGCACTAGTCAGTCTTTCCCTGCATTGTAGGCCTAATATTTTCATTTGCTGTTCTGTTTTGTTTCTCCACCATTATTTATTTTTTGGCGAGTTAATGGAATTCACGTTTCGAAATCATATGTTGAGCTAGTGCACTCTGCTGTCCTGTTATAACTGAGCTTAAATAATGTGCAACGTCTAACGCTGATTATATTGTAGCACACACTGGAAAAACGCATGTGTCAAACAGATGATACAAATAAATATTACATTCCTTCCATTTTGTCAATATTTATATTTTACCATTTACAATGAATATTCATATTTCTTCCTTACTAAAACTAGTCCTTGGACTAAAATGTCCCTTGACTTGCTTCAACAATTAACACTAACCTTTTCAAATGAACAGGAAAGTGTATTAACAGAATCCATAGTATCCCAGAATTCAGTGATGGTCCATGATATCTTAAAATTCATTATGGGAAATAACAATTATATGTCCAGATTGTGTTTAAGTAATTTAGGGTACAGTAAGAAGTACTTTTACTTCATCAAAGGATTAAGTACTCAATAAAGTACATTTCCATTCCATTTAAAGACAAATGGTGTTTTCCTGGATTCATGTTACTTGTTTTACCTTCACAATTTTTCCAAACACAAATGTAAATATATGTAACGATGTAATTATATACTGAAGCATTAGACTGATAATGGTAGACTGATAATGACTAACCTTTAGCTTAGAATCCTTTGTAAATATTGTGTTTGTCATTGTCAAAACCAGTTCTATCAAAACATTACCTTTTAAAAACACAGCACTCAGATATGACATTACCACATGTTATATACTGTAGCAGCTACATTGTAAATCACTGCTGAGGTACAGTTAGGCTCAGATGTTAACCCCATTATAAATTGTCTCTTTGTTCCAGGAGTTTGAGTTGCCAAAGGATTACACTGCACAAGAATTTGTTTTGCTCCTATGTGCTGAACTCCGCTTTTACCATCGTGAACCTGGTTGCAGTTGTGAATAACCCCAAGGTTGTGCAAAAAAACCCTGTAAGTACAGTACCAAATTGTGTGTGCAAAATTTCGTTCCTTTTCATGTTTTAATGAAATCACGTGTGTCAGTGCAATGTTGTGGTGATATTGTTCTAATATTGCATCAGTGTTCATTTTCTATTAAAATGGTACATAAGTCTATTTTAAAAATCTAAATCAATTAGATCAGCAAACAGAAGGCTGATGCGTCACTTTTTATTCAGCGGGATAATTTAATGGCTACATTATAGTGCAAATTCCATCTGTGTACTGTTCTTGGGTCTTTTAGAAAGAAAAAAAGAACAAAATTTACATTTCAGGAATGGGCCCCATATATAAGAGATATCCCAGTAGACCTAATGATAACCAGTTAACGTGGGCTACTTTCCACAGCAGCCATCTAGTGTGTTTTGCTAGGTAGCTAATTCATGATGAGTTATAATGAAATGTTGCTGTTATTTCTCAGTTTGTTATTTGTCACTCAAAAATCTTACCATAATACAACTCGAAAGAAACAAATTTCAAACACTTACATACAGGCTATACCCACCACCAGTTCTAACTGGGAATTGTTCATCAGTTACTTTATAGGCCTAATGTTTGCTCATTTTAGCCATCAAGAGTGATTCGCTAAGTAGGTTCTTAACCTGCTATAAGTTGGTAAAAAAAAAATGCTGAAATCAATGTTGCAGTTATTTTTCAAAGCCCATAACTTATATAACTCAAAAGAAACACTGAATTTAATTCATGCACATCTAAGGTTACGTTTGCATTGCAGGTGCCAGCATGTCAATTGCATATGTGAGTGCAGGCAGAGTTAATGATATAGCAGTATGCTGGTAGGTGTTGTCATGAATAAAAGTGTATCATGAGACACTCATTACCTTCAAGTCTCTTGTTCTGAGAGCTTCCCTTTATATCCCACCCATTTTTCTCTTTTAATAATACCTTAATGTACATTCCTGAATAGATTAAAACATCTGAGCTTTTCAGAGAAGTGGGACTGTCATAATTATTTTAATGCACTTAAATGCAATAAAATAATTTTATAATTTTATTCATGATACGATGGTGTGACTTTTTGTAATATTTCTTTGTAAAAATATTCACAAAGAGCATCAATATTTTATACTCTCACATTATATTGTGTTTACATTACATTGCATAGGTTTTCACAAATAGTAAAATGGTAACATACTTTAAACAAACCAGGACTAAAGAAAAAAAACACAAATATCCTCCAGACACTGGTGCCAGAGCAATGCTCTGGTTTAACTGAACATTTTATAGTTGAAGATAAATTCATCTGACACTAAATGCTGCAACTTTATCATATATATTGGTAGTCATTCATTCCAAAATGGAAAGAATCAAGAACATGGCCATTTGTTTATAACTGATGCATTAATTTGGCCAAGCATAATTTTTTAGTATAACATATTTAAAAGATATGAATCTGTACATGTGTAGTAAAATCTAATTAATACTTTTTGAGAATGTTTTACTTCAGGTTGCACTGTGGAAATGTTGTCATGCTCATTGATATGAGAACACTTATTTTCAATGAGAAACCCGACATGAACTTGACTGGGCTTGCATATGCAACACATTATTCCATCGATTAGCTGCCAAAAAATGATACCATTGTCATGTCAAGATATTAAAGAAGAGATCTGGCTATTTACAATTTGATTATGTTCCCACTGGATTATATAGTATCCTAGTGGGAAGCATTATCAGATAAAATGATGCTTTTAAGAAGAGATTTAACTAGCCGAAAGCTTCAAAGAAGAGTGTAAAGACTCAGTTAGCCAGCAATCTTGTGCCATTTTTCTGATTTATTCAAAGGTTATTATGAGAAATATCTGAGTATTATGAGATTCTGTAATACTGTTAATTTTATGAGATGACTGGCAATTGTTTAGCTGTCTTTTAAAAGTTACAGAGATCTTCCTCCAGTTCACATAGATTTTAGTGAAACAGGCAGATGTTTGCTTCAGTCTGTGGTCCACACTGGAGTCGATCTTAGCACTGCCAACGATGGAAATCAAAGCACATCAGTGGTGATGACATTGTTTCTGACAGACTGTATCATATCACATCTTTAATCATACAGTTATGATCAGACTGGGTCGGCTGAAAGCAAAGGCTCTGTCACGGCTAACAGGAAGCTTCTGCTAGAATATGTGGAGCTAACACAAACACTGTTACAGTGAAAATATCTCCATTAACATATATTTATGGGAAAACTGCTGTTTTTGTTATTATCGTGGTAAGTAATTATGTACTGTATATTTCTGTTTTGCCTATTTACAAGATATTATAATGGAAATATATTTCCAGAGTGCTAAAGAATACATGTCAGTAATTTTAACTTCAGCAAGTGTCATGAACACCATTCTGTGCTATGGCAACTGCACAAAATGTTTTCACCAATTTACTGCAACACTCCAGTAAAATAAAGCTCTGTTGTAATTGGTGAAGTTTCCAGTTCAATAACCATTTTATTGAGAAGAAACTGGATTGAAACTATTACTCAAAGTAACCTAAGAATATTATCAGCGTTGTACTGAGAAACTATGTGATAGGCATTATGTAACTTATGTTTCATCCACAGTGTGTAAAGAAGTGAAGTAAAGGCTAGTGATCATATGAGTTGAGCTGCACAGCTTCTTCCCCTAAGTTTGTGGCAGACAGTCACTTGGTCAAGCTGCTGGTAGCTGAATTTGGATTGGAAAAAGGGAAAAAAAGACCAACCCCTCACCTCCTTTTTCAGCCCACCTTAATTTATGCATGTCATTCATTGGTTACTACCTAAAATACAAACTGAATACACCCCTTAGCCAGTTACTCAATATAAATACATTAAGAATGTACTATATGTTGGGCACAACAGATCATTTCAAATTTTGCAACTTAGCTCAGTATTTAATTTCTATCAACATTTGTCATGCTAAGAGAAAAAGTTATACTCTGTTGGTTTCAAGCTGTATCATTGCAACCAGATGTGGGATAAACAGTGGGTGGGCTACAGAGACCAGCAAAAAATGTCCTCCTGGTCAGACCTGCCAAGCCACAGAAGGGCCATCCATAGGAACTCCACAGCTCAGAAATATTTTGAGCTAACAACATTAACAGCCATTAAAGAAATGTTTTTATGTTTTGTAAGATCAGTGACATTAAGAGGATGCATACTGAACTGTGGCTTTTATAAGCATATTAACAGTGGCACATTTTTTGATAAATGATTTACGCTACCCACTTTGGAAAGTGTGTGAGCAGCAGCTTCTAGTCTATGAAGTTTCTATCAGCACAGCTTTTCCAACTTGCTCTGACCATTAGAAAATTCACATATCAAATCACTGTAAAAAATTCAAACTGAGTTTCTTTAAATATATTCATGGAATGATGTATTCAGTATGTATGAAACTCTTTTCAATATATTTCAAAAGCTATATTCTTATTGTACCCATGTACCCTGTCCGCAAAGTCAATTTATAATTTATAGTAATTAACTTTTTTTAAATATATTTCCACCTACCTGTGTGTGTCGTTTTAGAGTGCTTCTAATATATGTGCACTTTGTCTGGTAGGCCTACTTTAAATTAATTGCTGCTTTAACATAACTTATAAATGTAACCACAGAAACAATTAGCTGTCAGTACACACAGTATTTCTGCTTGAATACCACTCTGATATCTTCATCTAACAGATATTTTACATGCACCCATTTGATCTAAATTGTTTCCTTAGTTATTATTTTTCTAGTCCTGATGGCTATTCCACTGCAGATGGAAAGCTGCCTGTGTGGTTGTCTGAAATGTCTCTCCCTATCTTTTCAAGGACATTTCTCAGATATTTCTGTGATTATACAATTATATGAGTCATATTACATAATGAATGACAAAGTGCCTAATGCACCGAATAAATGAAAAAAATACATTTTAATATATTAAAGAATATAGTTTTTATTCTAAGAAAAGTGGTTAAAAATAAGTCAGTGGCATTACTGAAATTATCACAAATTTGCTAAAATGAGGACAATTCAATGAAATACTGTCACCGGCAGAGAAGAGAAGAGCAGCAATCTGGGACCAATTGGGATCCCTGGACTGACTCTTGCCACTGCGATGAAAGACCGCTCTCAGCCAATTCATCTGCCGTACTCAGAAAAGCATATGTTCTCTGATCCACCATTTAGCTTTCTCCAGGCACGTCATTTTCATAGGTCATAATTAATCTATTAGATACGATGGTGATGTTGTAATGCAATGGCCAGATCTGAGGAATGTGGGCGATTTCTTTCACAAATCACTTTCAAAAGAATAAATCCAAGCCAAATAAAGGGCCTACTGTATGAGACATTGATAATGTTTTTTTTTCTTCAAATGTCTGGCAGTGTGTATTTTAGACAGTGTATTACCTGGTATCTCATTTTATTTGTTGAATACTGCATAATAATTTAAAACTATAGATTCCAGTGCAGTCTTTTGGCAGCTTTTCTTACTTTTTATTGTGTTAGGTTCAGGACTTCAGTCGCTTTTTTAGAGAAGGCCTTTGGTTCATTGTTGTATTGTGAAGTGAATTATTGCAGGTGTCTTTTGAGGAACATGGTGTAACTCCAAGTCACTAGATTTAAAGTTAGGCTTTTGTTGTGGGAGCATGATTTAGTGGGTCTGTAGTTCTGGGGTGAAGAAACTTTCTTTCCAAGCTAGTTGCATGATTGTTCTGCCAAGGTTTGAGAAAGATTAGTTTCGGGATTTCCAAGCTTCTTGTCAATGTGGGAGGAGGCTGCAGATATTTTACATAGTCAGCAATAGACCATTTCAAATCTCAGATCTTCATGTTATGAGAAACTGAAATAAAATATAGGATATGTGTTTTCCTACCCACCTTACTTAATATATATATATATATAGAGCACTTAAATTTGAACATAAAAGAGATTTGTTGATGGAACAACTAAATGTAAAACTTCCTAAAAGTAGATACAACAGCTGGAACGTTGGTAGAGAATGCAGTATGTACTATGTACTATAAGTATCTGTCACAAATATATTATGAGCCTTAGGATCTTGATAGGTCATACCTGAAGCAGGTACATTACATCTAATTGAAATTTTATCAGACAACAAACGTTGTTCATTCTCTCAGTATACACATGCTGTAACCTTTGTTTCCAACTCTCACACATATGAGACACTTGCATGCCCTGCAATTTTAGAAGACATGTTTTTGAGTACTTCCTCATACTTGTAAATCAGTGGTATTAGTGTCTACTTTGGACAAAGAATTATTTTCCATATTCCATTTGCATTGGCCAATGCCTCTAATTTTCTTTTATGTGGACTTTAATATTATTAGGTGGAAGAATTACAGAAATTTTCCCTTAAACCGGGTGTCACTGAAAGTTACTTGAACCTGAACCATTCCACATAGACAGCCATGTCCATTCTGTGACAAGAAACACAGTGTGGTTATTGACAACATATTTTAATCTTGCTCATCATGTCTAAAGTTGGTGCCATAAAAAGATAAAAAGACACAGGACAATCACAGTAGACTGCAGAATAGTCATTCTCCAAGAATAAACCACAGCTCCCATTCCCGAGACAGGATGTGGGTAAACAGGATGCCAGGCTCTCCATGGTATACCTGTAATAAAAGGTCTGTCACTGCATCACTGAACCACACTTAAGAACGGCGATTAGAATTCCTTAAACGGATTAGGAGGGGGTGCAGGGAACCACGTCCCTCCCCTGCTCACAGAGTTAGAGCTATTAAAATGCTTGTGTCACCAATGTATTTTGAGATAAGTAATGGTGAATGTCTTCTTTCTGCAGGTTAGCTGTAAGGTGCTTCACTTCTTTCACATGTATATGCTGGGCTGTAACTACTTTTGGATGCTGTGTGAGGGGATTTACCTGCACACGCTAATCGTGGTGGCCGTGTTTGCTGAGGAGCAGCATCTACACTGGTATTACCTCCTAGGCTGGGGTGAGTTACCTGAAATACTGTTATTCTGTGGATTAAAGCTTTGTGGCTTAAATCTTATATAATTGCTCAAATCTCTGCATATTTAAAGCATACATACACCACTAGCTAAAGGCACAATAAAGATTGGGCTGAGCCTTCAGAAGATTAGTGTTACAGAAGTTCCTATACTTCCCTTCTCTCTATCACATACCATAATAACTGGGATTCTACAAGGAAACAACCTAACCTTTTGAAATGTGCCCAGGGGTATCTATGTGGAACTACAAACCAGGGAACGTGTTTGGAAGGATGTGCTGTTAGAAGCTTATAAAGCAAGTGGGTAAAAAGGCTGCAACTTGGTGTTAGCCTGGTACATTCAAAATGTTTCAGTATCAAGTTTATTTGTCATTTCCAGAAAACCTGTAAATTCAAAGAACAAAGGTCTGCACAGGGAACACGTACACTACTTAGGACACGGTCCTGTGAGAATGTGAACTCTCGAGAGGAGACACAAACAGCCTTGCACTTCATTATGCAAAATTTGAGTGTCAATCTTCACTTTTTTGGAGCAACATAATCCTCTTAAATAAACCTGACACTGTCTACACCTACTTATTTGAAACTACCTGTTCATTTCAAAAGCAGTCCCAACACATCTATATTTTTCAGATAACAAATTACTATTATAACTCCAAACAAGCCAGTTATAAAGGCTAATTTTTATGGTGATTTCTCTTGTCAACATGTAACCATTATTTCAGAAAAAAACTGGCTACCAGACTAATGCATCATGACAAAATGTACACATTTTCAAATAAATGTTTCACCATAAAATACTGAGAATTTTGTGGCAAGAGTTTTGTTAAACATGTATTTGATCTTTTTTTCCCCATGAATTAATACCTAACAAAATGCTTCCTTATTTGCTTTCCTTTATCCCGTATTTGTGGTGTGTCTACATACATGTTATTGTGCGTGTGGTTAATATTTTCTCCAAGTTTATACCAAAATACACAAAAAACACAATTCTCTCTCCAGTGCTTGTTTTCAGACTTCATGAATCACATCAGATGTGCTAAAGCAATCTATTTTCATGATCTCTCTCTGATACTTTGTGCACTGGCAGTAGAACACCCAATTTTCAACATCAAGTTAATCCCAAAAAATAAACAATCTGTGTCTTCATATTTTAAAACATGCAGAAGACTTCATTTGTTTATCAGCTTGTATTTTGCTGTGTTTGTGGTAACAGTTTAACACTTGTTGTATACACACACAAACAGTTAGTAAATTTGGCTCAAATACCCTGTGTTCAGTGGTTTCACTGGTATTTCTGAGTAGAGCAGAGAGGTCCAAATGTTTACAGGACTTGCTGCTTACTGGATAACTGTATTTCTCTCAGAGTACACATACGCTCACAGAATTAGAATGTTAACAAACCTGACTATTTCTGCAGCACTACCCAGAGAACTGTTTGTTATATTAAATGAATACATTAATCCTTGTGTTGCCTTCAGTACATTCAACATTAAAATCAATACACAAACTGCTACTGATTGAGTGATGCAATCTTTATAAATGCTGTTCGAGCTGCTTCAACAGAATTTCATAGACAATTGTGTTTGTAACAATCATCAAGCATCGCAACCTTATCTTTCGGTTTTAATATTCCTCTGCTGACATCCTGACAAAATGACAGTTTCCTTTTGACAATTCATCATCAGTGTATTTACAATGCCTGTTAGAAGGTGAGCAATATGCATGTTTTGACTGATTTATAAAAGAACAATAACAATTTGATTGGATGGTTATTATTAAAGATGATGTGATAATTTTAAGCTGAGGTTTCCAAAAGAGGGTAGCCAAGTACATCCACAGCCAAAGTGCTAACAGGCCCTGTTGGCTTTTGCACTGACCCACACAGGTTCATCTGGCTATAAATCCAGTCAAATTAAAAATTATACTTATGTTTATGTGTGTGGATGATCATTATTTATTTTAGGAAATTGCCTGTTGGGAAATTGGCCATCTTGCACTTTAATCATGAGTTGTTAATCACATATATACAGGCTGTCTTGTGAGTCCACTTTCCCCATGGTCTGTGAACAGACATGTAAATTTGGTACATTTTTTTCTTTACACTTGCTTCTTTATGTAGGGTTTTGGGGACATGTATTAAACTCCAGCATTCATTAAATCTCCCCAAAGTAATATGATGTAACACAAAAACTATAGGGAGTCCTAAAAAGTAACTGTGATGAAATATACACTACCTAGCCTGCATTAATGAGATAATTCAAGTATGTGTATTTATGCTATTGGTTGTTGGAGAACATAAAAAAGATACATATTTCATTACTCAATCATTAACCAGATCATGTGTAGTTCATTGCACTAACATTCTTCTTTGAATACCCAAATAAAAGAACGAAATGTAGAATAGTAATACATTACATACAGCTAGTCTGCAGCAGTATCATAATGTAATAATGCAATGCTTTGGCATTCACGGTCATTGAGGGGGTAGCAGTAATGACCTTATGTATAAAACACCATTACTGTGGTTTCTTTGATTACTCTGGGGTCATATACTGCTTTGTCTTTTGAAGGTTTCCCTTTGGTGCCTGCATCTATCCATGCTGTTGCAAGGAAAAAGTATTTTGATGACCAGTAAGTGATGTTCCTTTGAGTATATTTGGACAAAACAACAACATCAACAGAAGCAACATGTGTTCATTTCTTTGTCTTTGAATAGTTGCTGGATGAGTGTGGACACCCAACTGCTCTACATTGTCCATGGACCTATTATGGCAGCTTTATTAGTAAGTAAAATTTAGGTCACAAAAGAGATGTTTTTCTCCTGTTATTCCTCATAAAGGAAAGTTGTATTTTGTTATTTATTTTCAATGATACATTTGTTTACCTATGGAAGCCATATATTATATTATGTTTATGTTAACATAGCAGTTTTTTTTAAACATTTGTTTCAAGTTATTTTATTTTCCAAATCAAGAATATGCATTATCTATGTCTGATAATCACATTCTACATCGTTTTATAAAAAGTGGATTTATTTATTTAATGATTTATATGTATGCTACTGGCCACCAATCTGTCTTGTCCAACGTATTGTTTTGTGTGTGTGTGTGTGTGTGTGTTTTCCAGGTGAATTTGTTTTTCCTGCTAAATATTGTGAGAGTGCTGGTGACAAAGCTTCGAGACACCCACCGGGCAGAGTCCAACATGTACATGAAAGCAGTTCGTGCCACACTCATTCTTGTCCCCTTACTGGGAATCCAGTTCATCATTTTGCCATGGCGACCAGAAAATAGACTTTTTGGTGAAATATATGATATAACAATGCACATTTTATTGCATTATCAGGTAAACCATATATCTATATATCTCTATATCTTTCATGTATGAATGTACCTGCACAGAATGTTTCAACTGACATAATAGAGTGGTTATTAAATTACTTTTCTTTTGGTTTTTTAGGGTTTGCTGGTGGCAACAATATTTTGCTTTTTCAATGGAGAGGTAAATATTGTTTTAATATTAAGTTTAACCATGTTTCTGTAGTCTAATGGAGACATCATAAGCTTGGATGTTTTCATGGGACAAGGGAAAAGAATATTTATTGGAAACAAGATGAAAACACACAGCCTCTGCCCTTTGCCCTGCAGAATGAACAGCATATCATTGAAAGGAAGACAAGCTTTATAGAATGTGGCGCGTTCATGTTGGCGTGCTACTTAGTGCATGAGATTACTCAAGCATCCAAACCACTTGCCAGACAACCTTCAGCTGAATTTTTTACCATAAACATCAGGTCAGCTGGGGCTTAGATGTCTTCTCATACTAAGCGAACCAGCAATGACAGAAAGGTGCAGTCAGCGAGAGGGAAGCTTTTGAAATGTCGCATTTAAGACCACAGTGTGATTATATGGCTATTTCAGATACAGTGGCCTAGTCAAATGTTAGCCATCTCAAGTCACATTTTCATGCCAGAGTGCAGACATCCAATTGAAAGTATCAGAGAATACAATTATCCTCCAACTGTTATTACCACAGCTAGCATTTGACCTCGTTTGTGATGTCTATGTGTCTTTGGAAAAATAATAATATGGAATGATCATAGAACAATAAAAAAAAAAAACGTAACCTTACATGAAAGGATGAAAAAAAACCAGGAAGTTATGATTGCCATACATATATTATTTTGAGCACCGTTCACATCCAAGTTGAACATTGAGAAGCACTGAATTTAAATTAGAAAGGTGTGAATGGCTCGTTGCCCAACATCAACAGAAAATGGCAGGTAAAATGCAGTCACAAAATATTCAAAGCTATAAAACCAGCTGTTTCTGCATGAGGACTTCCAAACATGGCGGTTAAAAAGAGAGATATGTGAATACTCCGCGTGTGGGTTCTGTAAGAGGAAAAATGGCGAATTAGCAGCTTTCTTGGGTATCAGATATGTAATGTTTTATACATAGGAAATTATTCTGGGCTTGGAAAATAGGTCAATTATTAGCTCATGCATAAGCAGTCAGTTCTCATCAGCATCACTGCACACTGTAAACAAGCTGGATGTGTCTGCAGGACAGATCCCGTTTCTGCAGAAGAAAAGATGCATTGACACAGAGTAATTGTTATATTGTGGGAATGTTTGTTTGCCTTGCATAATGATTTGGTCTGCTTGACACTGATTTCTCTGTCTCGATTGGCAGTGATGCCATGCATGTTCCTTTAGCATACAAACTAAACTGTTCAGACCTGTTTTTTTTTTTTTTTAATAGACAATTCCAATCTGGCCCTTGCACCTTGATACTTCATCAAATCAAGTTGATGGTGGTGTGTGGGCATAGCTTCCTAAGAGATAGCATAGCTACCTATTTTTTTTTAAATAGCTTAACAGTTAGCAGTATTTATGTACTGAAAGGATTAATATTTCATAGTATTTCCAGTTTGATAGTTTTATAGTAATAGCACCAAAGGAAGTCAGAATCAATCACAAAATCTATCCTGAGTGACTGGTGTTACGTGATACTTAAGTGCACTGTGTAAACGAAAAGGCTTCCGAGGGGATCACTGCCTGAAAATGGAAGTGGTGTATAGTATGTTAGCTGCTACATGGCAGGTAACAACGGGAAGGAGGGTTCGTTCATAATTTTTGGTGAAAAGACATTGTCTATATTAGTGTTGTTACGATACCAAAATTTTGACTTTGATGCCAATACCAGGTTTAGAATTGCAATACTCAGTATGTCGTAAACTCATAGAACCGTAGATACAAAACCACAACACCCATCATTCCAAAACAACAGAAGTATTAGGCAGTATTTTAAATGTATGATTTGGAACTTAAACTAGCTGACTAGTCTTTTAAAGTTATTCTTCACAGCAGTATAAAGTAATGACATTTTTAAAAATATGCTGCGCTTTTCAAATACGCCACGCTGCCTGTTCATGCAATTTATGAGACCATTTTGATAACATTAACATTAGTCAATGTATCTCATGTCATTGAACAGCGCATCATCATACTAGCTGGCTAGCCAGCTATCTTATTCCCGAACCTAATTACCTAATTTGTTCGTACTCCTTGAGTCTAAGCTCATGCTGCACCACCGAAGATAAATGCATTTGCGAATGTTGTGAATATGGCTGCCTCGCTAGGCACTAGTGCTGTCCTCTGTGAATATTCAGGGAAAATACACCTTTCATCCTCTCAACACAGGAAACATTAAGTATCGGAAAAGTTTCGGTAAACCGAGCAACACTCGTCCATATAGTTTTAAGATGGACAAGCTCATGAATGGTTATTAATCCAGCCGATTTGTATCATTTGCTTTTGTTTTTCTTTTTTTATATTATTCCTTGGCTACATGTCAATAAAGACTAGATTTGAAGTACGTTTTCTTTTATTTTAAGACATGATAACACTCGTCTATGGGAGAAAGCAGGGCAAGCAGAAATTTACAAGTTACAAGCAAGTTACAATTTTTATGTAAACTTCATTGCTAGTTATTAAATTATGTTCAGAGGTATACATACATAAAAATCCTAGTCGGATTTTTTACTTGTTTTTTATGATGCAGTTGATCCCAGGGCTTTAATCTAGCATATTTTCAGCAGTTATTTAGAATTTCAGTAAATAACAGCCATTATGTAGTTAATGCAGGTACACCATTCCACCAAGTAATTGCAATTGAGCTGCGTTATGTTTACTCCCAGGACAATCCCTGATCACCCAAGTGGAGGTGTCAACACTCCAGATGTAAAACACTGTTTTGTGCATTGCCTTGCAGGTGCAGTCAGCTCTCAAAAGACAGTGGATGCAGTACAAAGCGCAGTGGGGCCAGCGCAGGCGGGAGCACTGCTCCATGCGCTCCACCTCTTACACCGCTACATCCATCACAGAGGACCCCAGCTTCGTCTACCACCACGAATGCAACAGCGAACAGTTAAACGGGAAGCATTCAGAAGACTCTGAACTCGTGGCACTAAAAGCAGGAGAGGCATATGCCTGACCGAGACAAAAAAAAAATGCTAATGTGAGGAAATGAATGGAGATTTGTTTCTTTTTGGAAAAAGATCATTGGAGAACAAAAAACAAACAAAAAAATTACAACAGCAAAGAATCTCCAAAGCCCCACAGCTGATACTCACAAGGCTGACTCGACACCCACGTTGTAATGTTAAGTGTTTGTCAGTTTGACATTTTCCTCTGGGCAAGAGCTAATGGCTATATTATTTTCATTACAGTGCTGCTGCTTTTTTAAATAGAAGCTGCATTTTTTAATGTGGCATATCTTAAGCTGCTAGTTCAAGGCCCTCACAGGCTGAAGATGACCGTGTAACAGTATTGTGGCTGTGATACCAAAGGGCGTGTCGGTTGGCCGACTGGGACATTCTCTGTCAGAACTGAGCCAAACCCCAAAAGTAATCCTAAGCTGACAGACTTATACTGTGCGTTTCCAGGACGATAAAAAGTCATGTTCCTCGGTGCCTAAGCTCTTGAGTTGTGTATATATTCACTAGTTTCACTTTAAGTGCTGAATTGTATTTGCAGTTGTATACTTGTTTAGGCCTCATCTCTCCTTTCTAGATAGTTACAATAGTTGTTGTCTGTTCCATGATGTTTCCTGCTGCTTTACTGTTTGTGCAGCTGTGCATGTGGTGAATCTGTCACATGGGGAGTGTGCAAAAACAGAAAAAAGGGCACATTCAAGAAGGCCCTGAAATGAAGTGGATTTATTAATTAGAATTTTAAAAGTGCTTAAAATATGAATAAACAAGAGATATGAAGTGTGTATGTGTGTGTGTGTGTGGGGGGGGGATTATGTTGACTAGCACTTTGTTTACAGTTGTAGATTGCATTTTTCCGTAATGAAGGCTGCTTCTGTAGAACGTTTTCTGAAAGTGTTTGTTCCATTATTTTGATAAGCAGACACCTGTGTGGCCTGGTTGCTTCACCCTCTTGTATGTTTTTCTCAGTATTTATTATTCTCCTATGTTTGCACTCAAGCTCAAAATAAAATAACATAGAAAAATTACTTTTATTTTATTATTGCTATGTAATATTTTAAGCAACGTGAAGATGTTGGGACAGTTATTAAAAGGCAAGCAGCAATCATTTAAAATTGTTACAAGTTAAATAAACATGCAAGGAGATCTGCTCAGCTGGCCCTCCTTGCAAAGTGTGTTGAAGTGTTTGTACAGAAATGGGGCTTGTCTGTTATAAAGACTTTTGTGTTTTTTTTTTTTGTTTCATCTCTCAGTTTTCAATACTGAGAGGTCAAACCAGCTTCACATGTACCTTAAACAAACTAAATTGCTGAAGTTATGTCTTGTTGTATTTGCATTGTGCAAAAAAGGTCTATACTGGACCTCAACTTTGATTGTTGATGTAGAGATTACCCTCAAACATTTTGTTAACACTATACATGAAATGGGTAATCACAATGTGTTTATCATCTATAAATATTGACCATGGTCATCATCATGAGCATAATTAAGAATAAGTTTATGCATTATGGTTATTAACATAATGATCAGCTTATAACAACTGACATAAGGCTACTAAGCATGCAATGACAAGCATTGACAGCAGAGACAATATCCTGTCACAGGTCATACTAAAATATGATTGCTCCAAACTGGTTACAATATTTATGTACACTCATGACAGTGGTTATGATGCATTGCCCAGCACTTAAGGTATTATGGATGCTACCAATGTAAAGTGCTGCCAGCTTTCCAAATACACGACTACTTTAATGTCAGTGGAGAACAGTGATTCATAAACACAATGCAAATATAAGATGTTGATTTGCATGAATATCATGTCTTTGAGGCTGTTGGTTGGGTGTTTAAAATGTACGCAGTGCTTAATTTGTGGCAGATTCTGCTGCTGTTTCTGAAACTCTCAACATGGATCCAGTATCTCTCATGGCCAGAAACAATATAATTGTTGTATGTGGCGTAAAAATCCCAATAAAATCAAACAAATCAACTCATCATCTATCCCCTCTCCTCTCCAAAAATCTGATTGGCTCCTTTCAATGTGAAAATAAGTGCTTCATCTTCCAATTATTTTGTTGTCACATTTACTCATTCAGTTCAGCCCTGTTACATTTTTTGCACTGTTATGTTGTTGCCGGGTAAACGTAGGCCACAAGTAAATCACCTAAAGTCTGGTCTAAGTGAAGTGACATGTGAACTGGATCAGTTAACTGTCAGTTGTGCTACTGTATGTTGAGTGATTAAAGGTAGTACATTTTTTTTTAAATCTTAAATTTGAGAAAACAAACACTTGAGTGTCACAGACCCTAAATGAGCCAGGGAATGTCAAGAGGAGAGAGGTTATACAGGCTACTGATGACAAGCTGCAGCTGTGTGTCTTATCTGCAAGAACTTTGAGGCGTTATAACATATTATAAGTTTAAGTTCAGACTCCAAAATTTGATTTGGGGAGACTTTTGTCATTCAGTCAACATTTTTGGCCTCAATTGCCCCCTACCCCCAAGTGCACTTTGTTTTCCGGCCTCTCCTGACATACTAATTAAGCACTGCATATATTTCACCTGCTTGTAAATATTCCTTTTTACTATTTCTATGAAAAACAATGCTACACAGAGAGCTGTCAGAGTAAAGTATGATGTTATGTTTCTTTTTATCTTTAGGTGCAGTTGTGATAAGTCTACTACTAATCATACTGTGAAACTACATGCCTGTCATTTTGAAATGTCTGTCATTGCAAAACAATTCCAAACTTAGGGAGAGACCTGACCCATTCTGGTCCAAGATTATGTATCTCGGTCATTTTATCTCACACTTAATTTCAGGAAGAAATATTCTGTTCTCCAAAGTGTCCCATTTGTCTATAATGTCAAGAGAACCAGGGCACTGATGTATTTTCATCTTACCACTGTCTGGTCTAATGATGTTGAATTTGATTTTAGATGAGTAATACAACAGTTTGGTTTGTCTAATGCATTATGTTTTTCTTATGATTTTCTAAGACATTATTCTCCAACGTTTAAATTATTATCACTAAAAACTTTGAGATACTTACTTGCGATTGGAGGCAATTTTCGAGTTTTTGTGTTAACTGTGCATAAGTTCAAAAGAAAAAAATAATTGTCTGAAAGTGTGAATGATTAATGTCAAAATACAAGATGTATATTTGTGATGGCTAAAACAAACAAGGCATTTCTTGTGTGTGAGATAGGTATACATCTACACATTTAGTTCTGCAAAGGCATGGCCTTGGGGCAAAGTAAATTGTAAACACTAATTACATTACTACTACGACAAAAACTGTACACAACAATTACACTTTACAAGCCCTGATCTAAAATAATTGGAACATCCAAACAAACGTCAGGCTTATTTTTGTAAGACAACATTGGGATCTTGAATGGATACAGTGTACAGGACCTATATATTAGGAATGCCTAATTTATGTGAGTTGGTCGACTGATTTTGGTCCAGATAACATATATTACATTATTATCATATTACATAATACATTTTTTTTTTACATAAAACAGTTAAAGAAAACATTTGTTTAAATGACATAAGTAATTATATCAGGCATTAATGAAGATCAAGCTTGATAGCTCTTCTTTATCTAAAGAAAATTCTGCCAATAATGACATACTTCATGGATCTTATGGCTAAATCCTTTAGCTGCTCATACAGTCTGTGAAGAGGCATACTGACCTGTTGTTCAGTTGCTGTGTGTTTGCAGGTCATATTTAGGCTAATTCCAGATGGAACAGCACCACAAACAACGTCTGGTGATATTCCAGGAAATGGCTGACGTCTTCGTTTAATGTTAATAACTCCAGATGCCTGGCCAACAAAGAATCTGTTTTTTCTCTTATTTTTAACTATGCCTCTCTTTTGCATTCCGCAACACAAATCCAGCCTTTGCCATTTAAAACAGACAGACAAAGAGCACATCAAATAGAGCAGAAAATGTCTTTTTTTACGTTTGCACTTATTAATAGCGTTACACTCATCAGGCGATGTGTGAGAAGAGGCATTTTTCTGATTAGATAATTTCCTTACTCATTTTTGTATAGTTCACATCATGTGCATCAAATTAGCTGTAGGGACTTCTCTCTAAACTGTCAGATTTATAGATAATGAGTACATGAGTACATGTCCGAATAAGATGAGTCATGCAGAAAAGGAAAACATTACTTATTCTCCTTTTAATTTTGCGCTCTCTATAACCAATGGTGATTACTGTGGCAGCCATTATGCACAGGTTTCGCATCATATAAAATGCAAAGTATACAGATGTTTCAAGCCTGAAATGAATATGTATTCACCATTTTATTAATTGTACTGACATGGAGTAAAAGCAGAGTGATATGGGGTTAGAGATCTTACCTTAAATCTTGAGATTGGCAGATATTGGAAAATAAGGAAAATCAGTGAGTCAGAACTGTCATTCTTAATTGCTTAAACAGAGTATTTCAAGTTAAGGAAAAATGTTCAGATGTTTAGTTGAAATGAAATAAGGGCCAGCATATTACCTTGAACATATTACATATGAAAATTGGAAGGTAACCATGAAAAACCCAACTTTTTGTCACAACTGAAAATTACACTGAGTCAAAGTCTTATTGAAAAAGTTAAATCAATCCTCAGTGGTTGTTGTATATTGATTGTCCTCTGCCAATGGAAGGTCTTAAAAGAGTGAGGCTACTGTTTTACTTTGGATTGATTGTTGGTGAGGTATCTTGTGTTTGAAATACTTCTTAGGCTCCTTTGTAGTCCAACTACAGAAAACTCTTAACTTGGGATAAAAATACATTTATTTGTTAAACATATTTGCTTCTTACACCATTTTGTCTTAGGAATAACCAAACTAATGCATTTATTCCTCAAAGTATAAACACTGCTAAAACTGAGCGCAAGCCTGAATGTTCTGACATTTTTTCTGTAAAGGAAATACTGTATATACTGAACATGTATTAAGTCGTCCTGTGCCCTGTAATATTACAATTATTCTTTGTAAATATTCCAAAAGCTCGCACTGTGAAATGTTAAATCACTATTTTGTTTAGCCTTTGCGTGTCTTCTGCAGACTTCTCAGCTCTTGAAGTGGTGATATCCAGAACTGGACAAATCCCTGTTTTGTAAATGCACAGACCAGCTTCTTGTCTTTTTCTCAAAAGCAGAAATATATTGTAAGAAGGTTACTTGTTGGTTGTTTTGTTTTTTTTTCCCCAACAAAAAGACAGTAGCTATATATTGCTGAATTAACATTAAAATATTTCAGGAATAACATTTACTATGAGATATAAGAGCGCACATTTGTGACATAGCCTCAGTCTGCAGACATAAGTAACAGAGAGAGACTAAGTGACTTCAAGAACACATTCAAGGAATCCCGAGGCAACTCAACAATGCAAGGAACATGTGCGATCTCTTTCCTCATGCTCTGGAGAAGTCCTGAGAACCAAAGTTATTAGGTGGGTTAGTAGGTCTACCATTTTCCACATGTAAGTGTAGAACTACCATATTTCAATGCTGGACACCTGAGGGTTGCACCACAATCTGAAAAAAATATGTCATCTCAATGACTACTTCTCAGCTTTAATTATTGCACTGCAAGTCTGTTGTCTATTGGCACTACACTGTACCCATTCAACATATTGTGAATCCATGGAACAATATCTTTCCTAAACATCTATGTGTTTCAGGGTCATTATTCTGCCTTGATGAGTATTGCTTGCAACTGCCAAAAAACAGTGAACTCACATATGACATATGGCTCCCTATTTGAGTCATAATTTTAAATGGCTGGTAAAATTGCAATGAAGATAATTTACGGTGAACAATGAAGGTAATTTACAAGTGAATGTACAAATTTATTACTGTGCATTTACTTTTTCTTCAAAAATATATTTAATCTCTATCACAGGATATTTGAAACAAATTGAAAGCAAATTACTACATATATTCACGTGTACTTGAAAATCTGATTATTTCTTGAGAATTTAAATCTTGGCCTGCTTTCTTGTAAGTAGTATAATTGCCATTAATTTCCATCGCCAAAATCTCTCCCTCTGCCTAGCAAACTACATTTGTAGCTTCATTTTCTCAAGCTATTCCATATGACAAAACTATCACAAAATGGCTAGAAATAACAGCTGCAGTCACATATCATCTAGATACATGCACAGACATTTATCAAGTTAAATAAACCTATTTCAATGAAATCAGCTATTCATGCGAAAGTAGCCAATTTCTCCAAACAGTAGTACTAGTAAGGTTAATTAAATTTGCGATCACAGCATATATTCATGTAACTCATTAGAAAAAATGTCTTTCATGTAAGTTGATTAGTATAAACTTCAATCCAGAACCAGAGGTTTCAGATGTGTAAACACTTCTATCCCCTTGAGGTGGTTCAGGGTTATGACAACAGCCTGACAATAGTGGCCAAGCTACGTATTAATCACCACTGAAGGAGGGGTTATTTACACACAATAATTATTTATGGAGCTAATTATTAATCAGTGGTCCTTTTCAATTGTCAGTTTAGTACTATGAATGACCAAACTTGCTGTTGAAAAGCCAGCATTAAGGATGGCAGTGAACATAAAATTGGCTTTACTGCTTAGATATGGGTTACAGGCCAGACACATATAATGTCGAAGACTCAACTCAGACTACTAAAACCAAACTGTTGTTTAATGGCAAAAGGGTGATATTACACATCAAGAATGGATGTAATATGTTATGAGGCAAAGACTTCATTTCAGCTGTATTCCTTCCCTGTAGGTGTCTGTCACTTTAGGTACAATTTCAGGGTCTACTGACTCCTAATAGCAAAGTTGACAGGAAATGTCTCCTTGACTTCAACACCAAGCCAAGATATTTGTTAGACAATAATATCCCATCCCTAATACATTGAGACTGGAATTGCTTTTCCAATGTCAGTGTACAGTATGCAGTTTTGAAAAATGTTCTATAACACAGATGTTCAAAGTTTTAAGTCAATGTTGAAAGCAGGCTAAAGCTTCAACAGATGGGTAATTTATGAAATTTCCTCAGCTTTGTATTGACCTTTGCACTGACAAGACTTTTCAGCAAAATCTGCTCATAACTCTGATGATTTTGCTTGTTTTTAACATCAGCTTAAACAGTTTTTATATAGAATATGTATAACACGATATTACATTCAGCTAAAAGCCCCAAACAAAAGTAAATTCATGGAATTTTATGTTGATCTTTCTTCAATTTTACTGACTTTGATGATTTAGCTATGAGGGGGTACTTCACACAATATGGTGTCCTCAGGTTGATGATGATTCAAACTTTCTCTCAAATAGCCAAATTCTGTTCTGAGGAATGAAGACCACTGCTATTTAGACATTTTACTAAGACATGATGAGAATTGGTATGTACATGTAAAATGCACTGGATTTCTGAAACTGGAGGAAAGCATATCTTCCACAGTGCCCAGCTTGTATGTTCATTGCAGACGTCTGCAAAGACCTGTTGTTATAAGGAAATTTACCTTAGTGCCTTAGTGGACCCACATTTGAAAGAAATTTGTCACATTTTCTTTTTCTCTTTGGCTCTGCCAAATATATGTGGCGAACACAGTGAAGGTTTAGAGGTTGAACTGAACTCTGGATGACTTGAGATGTGAAAAGCCTCTGACCACTCAATTCAGATGCTTTAATCCTCTGTGTAATCAGAACACATGGCAAACAGTAGATCACAAACCTCCCATACTGGCATTGCTCCACACAATATTCCCCTCCCTGCCCCAAATCAAGGGGCAGAAGAAATCAGGCCGTTTTTCTCTCATTTTAAGGTTCACTGTATTCAGATAATGTTCCTGAGGCTTAGGGAATTGTTGCGACATTTCTGTTCCCAGGGGCAATTTTCCATATAGCATGTATTCTTTTAGTTTTTTTAATAAAGGTCTTGATTTTCTCCATGAAGTTGCTAGATCATAATTGGTCTCTCTAGACTTCCTTGTCCCTTTAGAAGATAGTGATTTAGATTTTAGCTGCAATGCAACAAAAAGTTGTAATGAATGTTAGATAATTATACAGGTTAATTCTGTCTGTGGGCAACAAACCGAGAAGTTCCTTGAAAAAGTTTGTGACAGGTATTTAAGTCCAATCTATTCCCTACAAAGTTGGCACACAGCAATATCCATGAACGCCTTCTATCATATATTTACCTTTACATAAGATAAAACTTTATCAACAACATAGAGAATGGGTCCTCCTGAGGCTAATTTGTATTTCTCTGTGCACATTTATTCATCCTGCCCGTCTTGCGCGCAAGTCTGGGTCTGAATAAACTCAAAGTGCTGAACTCAGAGGTGCGTAAGAGGCACATAAATTACCCAGGTATGGATTTGGCCTTAAGCGTCCAATTTCAAGACTGGTCAGACTGTAAATATAGGCTAACTGTTATGAAGACTACAAAACACTAACATTTTTTAAAACTTTACGATGCAAAATTCTTATTAAAAATGAAAGCAATGCAATAACAAATTAGGATTTTCTAATGAATTATTTTCATTTGAGAAAAAAATTGGCAGCCATCTCCATATGGTGAGGTTGTCAGTCACTGTCTGACTATTTCACTGCCAGAGATTAGCACTCATGTGGAGATGCATAAATCTGTCAGCCTGTGGCTTCACGGGGTGTTGTCTGCACCCTGTCAACTGTTTATGGATCATGGTTCTCTCCCCTTTCCGTCTCGGTGCTCCAGGAGACGGCAGGCGCAATGTGAAACGCAGACCCTGAGACTCCTGCTGGTTCGTCAGCTGGTGCGGGATTCCGAAAAGCATACTTAGCCCCTTCACGTGATCCCCTTGAGGGCCGTGATTTAATCAAGCAGCCGTGCCAGGGCAAACACACACTCTCAGTACAGAAAGTTAAAGGTAGTGTCCTTTTCACATCAGAATGTCACTGCAGACCATATTTCAGCCATCCGTACGAATGCTTTGCACGAACTCTGAACTCCTCCATCAGAAAAAGTTCATACTACAATGTCTGAAAGAATCACACCACACATCCATCATCTCTACAGCTGAGATACACACGTCATGTTGATGTTTGCATTTTACTAGGACCTATCTTAGTCAAATTTTTTCAAATCCTGCTTTCATTGAGAAAGGGTCTGTGATTAAAACATCTGAAGTGACACAATGATTTCCCATGTTTATTTCCTTACTACAGTTTAATTGTTTAAAAAGACGCCAATACTATTTTTTACTCTTTTCCTCCTAGTTCATTAATTAACAGTAGACAGGCTGGACACTATGAGGAGAAAAGACGATACATTATTGTTATGATTATTTATACATGAATTCGGTGAACAGATGGGTCCTGTCTGGAAGTAAGAAAACTGTATCCTCCAAAGAAATCTCTTTCTGAATACTTGACACTTCTTCAACCAAGCAAATACTCAGATGCCTTCAAAATGCATCAGCTGTTTCAAGTAACACACAATAATATCGGAGTCTAAATTCAAATAATGCGGAGATTTCTGCCTGAAATTCTCAGCTGACAAATATGTTGTTGCAATTAACTGCAATTGTAACTGCAATTGTTGTATTTATTGTGACAAGTAATTTTAATTTCCATTTTAGTTCACATGGTGCTGAAAATGCTGCTGGTTAAGTTAGTGTTACTATTCCAGGTAACTGTGTGGTCTAAAGAATGAGTAAAATAGTTAATGGTGAGAGCATGGTGGGGATCAATATACCAATTTTGTATTATGCATAACTAAATATGGTGTTTGGCTACACTGGTTCAGATGACGTAGTTTTTGAATACATTTGAGTGGCGTAGCAGTGAATATAGAGGACAGATTGGGTGATTCCATGGAACTGGAGTAGAAGAGAGAATATTTTAAGGTCTTAAATTTGTAGGACTCTTCTCCGTAAAAAAATACACAAGTAACTCAGTAATCTTCTCCCAATAACATTTATTACATGGTAATAAAAGGGTGATAAAAAGTTACTACACATCGTTAAATTTTACTTGAAGAGTATGCTGTTATATTTGAGAAAATGATTTGCATAATTAAGTTTTTTAAATGAATTAAGCAGTTAGCATTCTTAGTAACATGATGGCATGGGGCACACAATTACCTCAGTGTTTTAGACTATGGCTTAAGATTGCTGATGAAAATTCCACTCTAAATGAAGAACCACTCGCTGGGTGCAATAAAGCATAATGCTTTGCAAGAAGTTTGTAATTAGAATTAAGAGAAAACTCTTGGCTTCACCGTCATCCTCATCTCACACCCATTTTAACAGATTTCAGTTGTGGCTCAGGTTTTTAGTGGATGTTGTTAAGGTGAAGGTGAAGCAGCACATGCACACATGTTGTGTTATATCGATTTACAAGCACCTCCTTCCCAAAATGGTGATATTTTAGGTGATATTTATTTTAGTCTTGAACGTTTTCAAACAACTTATGCGTTAGTGTTTTATATTTTAGTCTTTATCAAATAAACCTGCTCCTAAAATGGAGACAAGAGAAACAGGCCCATTTAAGTTTAAAACCCTGTGGATTGGTATGGCCAGGATTACAGCTTCAAAAAATTAGTCAATTTTGTTCTTTTTGAAAGTTTCTTTTATTTTTTGTACATACTCCATACTCAAATCATTGTTTCACCAAGGGCCTCATTTGAGCAATTACCTTACAATTCATTGTAAATGTACCCTAAATTTCCCTAAGTCTCCCATACTACTTCTGATTTCATCAACACAACAGGAAAATTTCTCTCTTTCACTGACACAGACACACACACACACACACACACACACACACACACACACACACACACACACACACACACACACACACACACACACACACACACACACACCTCCCATATGCATACTCTTTCTCTCTCACAATCTATCTCTAATGGTGTTTATTTGCAAGCTTAAATGACTGGGTAATAATTTCATTGTGAATTACAAAGGAACCCTTCCTCCCATGATTATCACAATGGCTGTCCTGTACCCTTGATGAAAACATGGAGTATTGTTATAAACAGCTCTTGTGGTTCACAGACATCAGAGAGATCAGAAGTGTTTTTTTCAGAGCAAGCATGACCCTGCCAGCAGTTTGAAAAGAGCAAAGAATATCAAACAAACATTTATTGGTTTTATATGCACGCTTAATGCTGTACTTGGCTGTTATTGCTTTATTAATTAGAAACCCTCAGTAGCCCCTTATAGTCTCTGAGGTCTATGAAAAATTATGATTAATTGATGAAACACATCTACCACAAGCCTGTTAAATTTATTCCACCCTCTTCCCCATATAAAACCCCATCCATATTCCACTGGCCCCAGCAAATGTTTTTTCAGCATTCACATTAGTATCTTTTCTGAATAAAATGCTGAAATACAATTTCTCGTTTGCACCCAGCTGAGACTTTCAAATCAACAAAAGCATTTCTGAGTGAGTATGCTCGAGGCTATTGGTCCCTCTGTTTCACAGTAAGTGATCAAGTATCGTGCATTGTGAATATTAGTCTGCAAAAAGTCCTGGGCTTTCCTTTGAGTAACTACTGTACAAAATATGCACTGGTGAACACTGAAGCTTGGAATTAATGTTGCTTACATTTTCAATATGATTTTGATTCACTGTAAATTACTTTTATTTGAATTTCTAACCCAAAGACACATCAATGTCTACAGTTTAAAATATTCCCCCCATCACAACAGTATTTCAGTATGATAACATTTCAATTGCATTTATTTCTGTGATGGAAATATTGCGAGTTTTCTCATTCACAGCCATTTTCAGTAAAGTTAGGCAACCATTTTGTGTCATGAACCTCATCACAAATAAGCTGCAGTAAAAAGACAAGGAAAGGTTTGTGTCATTAATAGCTAAAATAACAGCCATGCTTCAAATTTTACCAGAATAGGTAGTATTTCAAAATGTATTGTTTACAATATATGGTCTGAAATAGGAGCTTTGTTTAACCACAGAGGGGTACAGTGGTAGTCTGTGGATGCTGTCATTTTAGATCCGTACACAAAGTGGACTGACAGCTTCTTTCAAGAGATAAATTATATGCTTGAGAGAGATAGGTGTCTTTTCTTATCACCCCTCCACGTCTTCTGTAAAAGATTTGTAAATAAATATTTTACAATACACACTGTTAAAATGTTATTTCTTATAGTTAACTTCAGTTGTTAACAATATGGTCTTCAAATTCTGAATTTATTTTCATTTTCTGGGGCCCCAGTATGCGAGGAAAGCCTGAATTATTAAAAGTTTCCAATAAGAGACTATATGTCTTATTTGAATGTCTTACTTATTTTCACACTCTAAAAATCGTTCCCCTCCATTTTAATAAAAAGTAATGCAGGTGTCTCTTGCTTAATCTGAGGTGGCTGAAGCTGTTTATTAGTATTCTGAGACACGTGTAGTATTAGGAGAAGCTTGCATGTTATTAGCGATGGAGATGGAATACCGTCAGTCAAACAGTGGTGGAAATCGGCTTTGGTAAATGCTGTAGAAGGAACACCATTCATCACACACTGTCAGCACCTGCTTACTCATAATGAAATGAGCCAAGTTATTGATCTTCTCAAGTAAAACTAAAGCAAAAATTTGTTGGGATGAAGGGCCAAGGGTTGATTTTTCATTTTGTGAAAGTCATTCAAATATATATATATATATATCTCCATGACAACAAAATGGGATCTAATTCTTCTGTCTAATATATTGTCCTTGTTTCAGTTTTATTTAAAGAATTGAGCCCTTCCATCCTGTAAATTATTTTACGTTTGTCACCGGCTTGGCATTTCTAGGGCAGAAAACTCCAAGTTGCAAATGCCTCCTCTAAATGCATGGCTGTTGAGGCCCCTGCATGGCCATTAATGAGTTGAAGCACGGTTTGTAAATCTGTTGACTCTTGCTGAAGATAATCTGATAGAGTGAAGGTTTTCCCTAGAAATATGTTCCAGAAATTGGGGTTCCAAACAACCTCTGTGCATCAGCTTTTCGAGTTGTGCAATTATGCTCATTGCCACTGTGAAATGCCTCAATTACTGCTGGCATACTCCTCAGCATTGCTTTTGCTGCTTGTATACAGCCAGGTCAATCTCAAATCTAAGAGTAATTTTAATGTCCCATTGAGATTTTTTTCTCTTATTCCTCCTCTAAAATCTTGATGAGTTCAATAGTAGTAATGAATTTCCAGTGTGGCAATAAGAGTGTTTTGCAGTAATGCATCAGAAGTTCCCTAGATGTCAGAGGACATGGGGAAAAGTGTCACTTGAACCAGCTCCTATCATGGCAGTGTTCAGTATTGTGATTTTAAAAAGCGGAATCTGTTGGATATGCTCTTGGGTGTCTATAATGACAGCATTTATAACAGCAATCACCTGTTGGCCATGATGTAACCATGCAAAAGTTCAGCTCATACAATCCTCTTCGGTCTATAAATAAACTTTGCAAATTTGAATTATTGCCTAATGTTACTTCATTTTAACTGAGCAACACCTATGAAAGTTAGGAAAACCATTACACAGTGTATGACTCACTTTTTTTCTGTGAGTTCTGTACTTTGCACATGGAAGTGGATAGCAAGCACAGAATGCATAGCTATTTATCTGAGATAAACCATAACATTTAAAAAATTTGTATGTCTTTCAGTATATTTAGAAAGGGGGGTACTGTCATTATATACTACATTAATTCTTCAAATATGCAGGAAAATGCACTGTTTCCATAGTGACAGCTTGCCCCCAATGGGCAAGACCTTAACCTCACTAACTGATATTGAAATGGATCTCAGCTAACATGTCCGCTCTTAGATATTTCCCCCTTGAAAAGGTAGAGAGCTTCTCATATTTTGTATTTTTTTTTCCCCATGAAGTCTGAATTTTCAAATGGCAAATTGATCTAAAAAACCTACAGGTTACCTTTAGGCTTCAATAGAACATGGTCTTCTATTGTACTGATTAAGACATGTTTATGCAAACTTGTTGGTGGGCTTCTTTGCCAGAGTATGCAAAAAAAATAGATGGCTCACAGTCTGGCATGAGATGCATATACAAAGAATGAAAATAGGAAGTGACCAGTCAGCTCCATATTTTTACTTTTTATGTCAGGTCAGGAATATCCGATTAAATAAGTAATTGCAATCTCATCACTGCATGCAGACAAGCCACATCAGTTTTTAAAATGAATTAACTCTCCATGTAATTGCTCATAGAACACTCTGTTAAAGATCCTGTAGAGTGTGATCAAAATGCCTTGTCAGAGTAATTAATGAATACTAAATTAAAGTAACAAATAAGAGAAACATTTAGTGTGTCGCCTGTGTGTGTGTGTGTGCGTGTGTGTGCGTGTGCTTCAAGGACAAATTTTTATTTTCGCTCATCTTAGTAGTTTTAGTCCAACTCAGACTAAGCAGAATTGTCATACATTTGATTGTGTTTGATTCAGGTATTATAAAGTAACATTTTATAAATTTGATGCACTCAACCTCATTGCAAAGACCCAGTCATTGTTACACCAGGACCTGATGATATCTCTGAAAGAACCATTAATTCTGCTCTGTATCAGAGACTCCAAAAAGACAGTGTCTGTCCATCTGTGTGGCAGCTGGGTCATGCAGCAAATGATCAAAAATGATCCAAAGCACACAAAGAACTGCAATGTTCTGTGACAGCAAAGTCAAGGTCCAGACCTAAACCCCATTGAGATGTCATGGAGGGAACTGAAATAAGAATGTCATATTCCTAAACTCAGAAATGTCACTGATTTGAAACAGTTCTGCATGGAAGAGTGGGCCAAAATTCCTCCACGGCACTAGGAGAGACTGATTGATAACTACAAGAAGCATTTGGTTGCAGTCATTGCCACCAAAGATCTAGAGGTCAAGAAGAGTGATTACTTTTTCACATTGGTTGTTACATAACTTCCTTGAAGGAATGAGTATAAATACTTTCTACAGTCCTAGTTTCTTTCCCAAATAATGCAATAGTGGCACTGTGCCACTAAAATCCCCCAATTGCACCGCTGTGTAACAATTTCACCTTCACCTATGAAAATAGTTGCCAGCTGTTGTTGCCAGCTAGCCAGGCAGTCTGAGGGAGAGGAGACAGAACCATTTCTAAATCAAAAAACATATCTTACCTGACCACGCGTTGTTATGGTAATATCTGAAAAATAAACCTGTATGGTATGTATTGCATATTTAGTATTTCTAAGTTAAGCCTTCAATGTAAATATAAATTCAGAGCACTGACTATCAGCTAATGCTTTTGTGCCAAAACACAAAAAAGTCTGTATTTTTGCTGCACTTAAAATACAATAAGTTATGTAATAACATATTACTATAGGATATGCAGCTATAGGATATGCAGATTGCACGTAGTTTTGCCACTGGCACTATTGCCAGGTTACAAATCTTGACATAAAGTCATGTACAACAGGGCTATTAAGGGCTGCCAAAGGATAAAATGTGTTTTGCAATATGAGGCTCTATCTCCCTGATGATACCAGGTAATAAAATTGTTAGGTGCGGTGAAATGTGAAAAATTTGAGGTGCTGGGGTATGGCAGCCACAATAACAACCTGTTTGCATTTCCGCTGTAAGGGATCGAAGTAAACCATGAGTGAGCTTGGGAGAAGCCTTCTATGGAATTGGTTGGGAGAACGGTGCCTTACTGAAATTAATATAGTGAGTGTGAGACACAGCCCAAGAGCCTCTTGCCAAACTTGAGTCTGGTGGGAGGGTACCTTTGGTGGTGGATCTTAGGAGATTGTGGGGGGTCCAACAGTCAGGCCTTCCGTAGTATGGACTGTCATGGACCAGTGCTTCCAGGGTCATTATTCAGAGGATGCAACAAAGACTGCCCAGTCTGGAGGCGCTGAACTTCTCCCAACAACAGATGTTTTTCAAAGACCCCTTTGGCGACAGATTTAAAAGTCAGAAAAATAACTCAAGCATCCCCTCCTAGATGAAAGGAATGGATATAAGAAAACTGTCTGGAGACAGATTCCTCACAATGCACGTAGAATCTATTGCACTCATTAATGTGACAAATGAACTTTTCATTTAAAGATTTGATGCCATGCCAAGTAAACCTAGTGAGGAGATATGTCAAACATAACAGGGCTTGCCATGTTGTATGAAATACCATTTTGCTCATTGTATTCCAAATTATGCAGAAAGATATTGTCCCCATCCCCATATATTAACAAAATTAGCATAGAATAAGAATATTATGAATATCATAAGATTATGAATGCAAGACAAAGAGTAAATTAAGTATTTTAAGAATAATGTTAGATGGGTGTGATGCATGTTTGTCATCAATCTCTTCCAAAAGGACAATACTACAAAAGTAAACTATCCAAAGATTTTAAATGAATGTCCTGCATCACAGCCTTTCAGGACTGTCCTTGTGGATGAATGGAAATCGCCACATATATTCTTGCATGCCTCTATAATTCTAAAGAATGAATAATCATAGCCCATATTGATATTCATTTTAATTGAATAAATCTGTGCATTGTAGAGTAAGATGCAAGACTGATTATTAACTTAATCTGTGCTGATATTAGTGACAGAAGTTGGCAAATTGTCATTACAGATAGCAATAGGATTATGGTGAACTCAAAAGCAAAAACAGCCTGATGTTTTTTGGCTTTTTTGGCCATACACGAAGAGTGGTTAGTAGATGTTTTTAAGAAACACTGCAGTGGACTCATTAAGTAATTATAACCAGAACCACATTTTTAAAAGTAATGTTAAAGGATGGGGATCTGACATGGGTGCATCAGTAAGCTAAAGAAGGAAGTCATCTGCATGTAAAGGAATCTGATTAACATGACCCAAATGCATTTTCATTTACTAACATCTTTAACAGTCTGTTCCAACAAAGGGACAAACAGGATTTAAGAGCACAGCCTTACTTGATGCTCTTTTTAAAAGAAAACTCTGGTGACCTCAAACAACCTGACTTCAAAAGAGCAGCTGGATTACAGGAGAGAGACATGATCATAGGGATATTGGAGGAGCCTTCAATAGGATCTTTACAGTGAGTCCGGAGCTTGGTTAACGTCTCATACAGAACTTTGTCTGAGATACAATTTTTCACAGCACAGTGCCTGCAGCACTCCTTGGGGTTATGGGATTTACTTGGTCCTGAGAGAAGATGGGGTCATGTTAATAAAAAAGCAGAGGTATAGGGCCTCCGGGTGGTCCATACAGAATACGTTCACTTGGGAAGCAGACATGAGCCCAGCAACTGGGAAGTCAAGTCCCTGCCATGCCATTACCAGGTACAGCTGGAGGTCTGTCTTATGAGGCAACAACTGGCCTAGCCTCACTAGACTCATTGCTCTCTAGCTGCCACTACTGTTTAGCCTGTAGATGCATAAACTGAGTATATGCTGACGTCATCATCTGACGACATAGGCAGTATGTGATTGGTGGTGTGTCTGAAGCGTGAAAAGGAGCTCATTGTTGTGTGTCAGAGGACTCACATGCCACAGCTGACCCGTCAGAAAAGAGGGTTCCTGCGAGAGGCTTCTTGTTTGAGAGGGGAAAAAACAGGGAGAAAAATGAAAAGGCCCAAAAGTGAAGAGGCCACAGTACATAAAGTCTACAGTTGAGCATGTTCCTCAAGTCATTTTCCATTGCTGTGCATGGAGAATTTCACAAACTGATGGTCTCTGTTGCTTGATGATTTTGGTCAATGTTTACCCTGAGAACAGAATAACACTATGAGCACAAATGAGAGAAAACAGAACTAACTGTACAAATAGTTATTACAGAACTTTTGCTTTGCCACAAAATGGGTTCACAAACAGCTGTGTTATGTCACACACATACCTTACACCTTTTATTTTTGAGCCTTGGTTTAGTCTTTTTTCAGCTCTGTCTTAAAACAGACCCTTGAAAGCCAAAGGGGATAGCGAAACTGAAAAAATGGTATAATAGTCTCCCTATTTAATCATGTGTCCAACACATCAAGCTAAATTCCCACTAAACTTAATGGGACTGAGAGTATTTGAAGCAAAGGCCTTGTCCACATCTAGTTGTGGCATGTAAAATGCACCATCCACCATGCAGTTCGTATCAGACGGAATAACTGAATCAAACTGAATATTCCCTGTCACAACATGCTCTGACATCACCATACAAACCCAGGGATAATATTCGGCTACATATATGTCAACACTGGACGTAAGATATTTTTGGTGCGGAATTATAATGCTATTTCACCTTTATGAGAGCTATTTACAATGTCACCTTTATGAGAAATTCAAACAACGATGGTTTCTGCATAAATGGAAAATGTTCTTTTAAGGCTTTCAGCCATTTCCCCTACAAAGATGAATATAACTGGGAAAATACTTAGAACAGTCTTTTGACATACAGGAGCAGAAACACAGACCTCGAGTGCTTACTTTGATGTCGTACCAATTAAATGCCAAAAACATAATGCACACATGTGTAATCCTGAAAGTAATGAGAATATACTAAGCATTTCACTAAGGAGTGTGGTACACATTCCTGCTTGTCATATTTATTACAAAAGATGTTCCTCCAAGTTATGTTCCCCAGACTAGCAATTTGCATTCTGAGACAAATATTTCGTATTTTCTGACTGTCTGGAATACACTCTCAGAAACATAGGAGTACTTAGTTTATCATAAGTACTTATGAGCAGTGTAGTTGAATATGGGACATCACACTTGTCTTTGGGCCTGCCTGATCTTTCGGTCTGTCTCTGTCGTTTAAAAAACACTTTCTTTTGGCTCAATATCTCCACCCTGGGAGACTTTCTCTTACAGGCGTACTTTCTGATACATCCACATATTCATTTTTCTGATACATTGTGGTGTTCTTTCATAGAGCTTTATAGTTACAACTGTGGATGATAGTGAGAAGAATTTTTTTTGGCTCAGTGAATTTAGGTGGGATTTTTTTTTATCCTGCTGGCTTCACTCCTTTCATTTAAATCTTGTAACCCCAAAGATATGAAAACAGAATGCAAAATTCAAACAGTCAACTAGGCTTTAATGATGTATGTTACCATATTGAACTGCAGGATAGTAATAAACTGAAGCACAATAAAAGGAAACACACAAGATAACAGTGAGATGCAATCCAAATGTAAGAATTCTTGTCACAGTTCTGTCAGCCTCCTTTCTATACTTTCATTATTTTTGATTGCTCTTGCATCCAAGAATGTCAATCGCCCTGAAAATTATAGCTATGGAATTCAAAACAAAGCAATAAATACAATTTTAGGCTATGTGACAGAAGAAAAATAAAAAATGATGAATAGAATGAAACAAAAGTAATGAATAAAAGAAAGATAAGATAAATTAAAACTGATGGCAAGGTGAAAAGAGAAGTGATCCATGATGTCAGATTTTGAAGAATGGATTATGTTGTAATATGAATAGTGTATCTATAATCGACTTGTATCTAATTCCAAATGGGGTGTCCAATTTCTATTTTCTTGCTGTCACTTTTTATCTCTTAAATAATCTCTGAAGTACATACAAATAAGGCTTCTTAAGAATATAAGAATTAATCATGAAGAGAACAGGCCATTCAGCTCAACTGGGCTAGTCATTTACCTGCAGTCTAGAGTTTCAGGCCCTCCATCAAGTCTGGACTATGCACCCGGGTAAAAAAGCTCATTTTGTAAAAAAAAATATTTTGTAGTTCACAATGTGAACGACAAAAACTCACCGAGAGCAACACTGATGTTCACCCTTGTCATGCTCTGATAGGAGGTTCACGTCACTTGTCAGCCACTGTTGACAATGAAAAACTGACAGCTTTGTGCTTTTATATTTCATCATACTTCCCATGGACTGTGGCAATAAGCCTGAGTTTGCATGGACTGCACAAATTTCCCAAACTTAAAACCGGATTTAAGAACTATACACACACAATCAGTGGATCAAAATGTTAATGTGCCTTTTTTCAATGATAGGAAGCAATTTATTGTCATCTTTTAACCCTATTTTAACACACTATCTTAGCACACTTGAAATGAAAGTTTGATACTCTGCATCATCATATTGCACTGGATCAATCTAGACGGTGCAGGCTGTTTTGATTGAATTGCATATGCCCTTTGTGGCAAAGTGCATTTGGCTGGGTCCTGATCCATGCGTCATTGTGCATAATGACCTCTTCTGGTCAATAGGGCACCTTCAGTCTGCCTATACATACTTGTGCATGAAGTCATTTGATATGTACACTCATGCATACTCATCTGACTGAAAGAGAGGAAATATGCAAATGACAGTGACACCCGAACATACTCCCCTGAACTGTGGAAGAATTCAATGTTGAGACCCGATAATGAACACTGGCTTTTCCAATTATTGAGAAAATGGAAGTATTGTACCAAAAAACAGGTTTAGCATCCTCATCTTTCTTCTTTCTGATAAGTGACCACTCATTGTATATATTTTTTGCTGTCCTGAATGATAATTTTACTCGATTAAAAATCATAAAAATTAGAGTACCAGAGATGTCATAAATCAGCTCATTCTAGCCTCTGTAAAAGCAGAAGGTAAACAGTTTTTTTGATCGAGTTTTTACCATTATAGTTCAATTGTTTGACTCAATAAAGAAAGGCCACCTCAAGTGTCATGATAGGTATCGATTCTGTCCTTTTATTTTTTACACCTTGGGATACTTGCCGGATAACTTGCTGGCTAATATACACAGCAATTTCATCAATCTCAGTGCCATCCATTCTTTTGAGTGCGTATATTCCCTTTTCACTGGGATCACTGATGCGGTGCACACATTCCTGCTGGTAGTTTCATTAGGTCGTGATAGAAGTGTGCATTCAGCTGTGTAAAAGCGAGCATGGTAATCTGACGTGGCTGCTGCTGTTATGCCTTTGTTTGCTTAGGAGTTGCAGTCCTAATGCAACAATTCAGGATTATGGAATTAAGCCCCCTGGATTTGTCTCTTCTCCCAGTTAGAACAAAAGAGGTTGGCGGCGCATTCTGAATACCCAGTCGAAATGTCATTTTCTCAGGTGAGCACAAGTTTGAGCACAATTCCTTCAAGAGTCTCCACACCTCACAGTCAGGAATTGACTCAACTGTATCAGTTTTGACTGTGGTTGGAAATCCAGAGAAACAAAAATAGGCTACAGTGAAACAGTATCAGATAACTTTGTTGATTAATCAGTCGCATGCAATCTGTACTAGCTAAATTTGCATAAATTAGTACACTGAGATTATTGCAAAGTTCGACTGACACACAACCAAGTGAAAAGGAGTGAAGCCGGTTACTCCATCTTCAAGACATACATGTTAGTCAGTACTCTCTAAAACTGGGGAAAAACATGACAATGGAGAAACAGTTTAGAAAATGTAATTTTGTAAAACATACTGCACACCAGCCCAGCTATATATTTTAGTAGCCTGCTTCACTGCTCTTTTTAATATGCATCATTATTCTGTTTACTCCTATTATATGTAACAATGTCATTAAAAACTATTTTATATATGATTTCTGCCATTTCTTCCTCCCAATCTTCCATGTCTCCTGGGATTTCACTCTGCCCATTAAGAACTCATGACTCCTTTCTTAATTCTTTACTGGGTGGCCAGGAGGTTGGGAAAGAATCAGTACGTAATTTACCCATGGTTTGGCTAGCTAGTTATCAAATTGGTTCACTAATTGTTCTGTCAGATTGCCAATCACTACTTTGCTACAGCAACAAGAAATTTGTTTTCCACTGCGAATATCGACTATCCTGTTAAAGCCAATAAACTCTTGTTGTGTGTGGGGCAGCCAGGTCTTACTACCTCAAGTACCTGCAGTTCAGGGCAGTCCACAGTGCACCAACAGTTAATATATTTCTTTTGAAATTCACTGCAAAATGGTAATGATGTTCTTCCATTCTTCATTATTTGGTAGACCACACATTACACTGGTGATCCATTAGCCTGCGCAGTACCCACTGCAATCATTTTGGGTGTCATGTCTGTTACAATAAAATGCTTAGATATGTGAGGAAACACAACTTGGACTGGATACGTAGTCTAAGTCATGAAGTCTACAGGAGAGCTCGCTAGCAGGGATCAAATTTGTCACATACGGTTTCAATTCATGCTACATGTCTAGCAGAGATTTTTTGCACCCTGAGAAGGTCGCTGTTGCCCAATTGGAAAGTGACTCTTCTATAAAAAATGTAATTGTGGATTTGTGCATTAACATTGTTCATTGACAAAGACATTTCTTTTTATCCAAGTAATTTCCAATTGAAATGATTTGAGTGCATTTTTCATGAAAAATCACTACCATGTTCAATTATCCCTTTCTATACTGCTGTTTATAACATTTACAGGAGATCTCCTTTCAAAGATAGACGAATATCAACCAGTCAGTTCATATGCAATTGAGAGTAGCTGTCAAGTGTCTAATAATAAAGATCAACTGAGTCCACATCTAACAATATCGATTAATTAAAAACAGAAAGTGTTTACAAATTCATGCAAGCAAAGATACTCTTCGTCTTCTCTGTATTTTTTTTTAACAGTTGGACTTGTTAAGAGTTCTTTATAGAGGATATCATTTGGGTATTATCTGATGTGAATATGATCCAAAAATGCTTTTAAGCAGTCAATGCTCTCCTTTTAATGCAATAACATCTGAATGTTTTCATTTTCTGGCAGCTAATGCATGGAGGAATGCATTTCAGATGCACTTCCGGTGTTTGTCCCACTTCTGGCTTCTTCATGCTTTCCTTACACAACTCTATTAAATAAGTTTCCATGAAGATCTATTTAAATTTCAATGCAAATGACCCATTCAGATATCCCCATAATAGGACAGACTGATAAGTTCACCCTCATCCATATAGCTGTTGACAGTCTGCCCACACACGTTCAGCTAATAAATTCGCTCCCATCAAAACATTGCCACCCCGTCATTTTAAGTCAATGCATTCAGTAAAAACCCATTAATCAGATGAACAAATACATGAAAGACCTTGGATTTGTTTCCAATGACTCAATTTCAGATGCCCTAAATCATACTGGAGCTTTTGTATTTCAAAAGCTACAGTACAATGAAGGGAAGGGTTTTAGTGAAGACATTTCATAAGTACAAAGGGACATTTAAAAATAAGGTATTGCTACGCAGAACACAAATGTATTTTTGAATGAATGCATGAGAAAAGGGAGGTGAGGCATGCGATTGAATGATCTGGGTCATGACTTGGCAGCCTTGCAGATGCTTGTTTGATTGAAGTTTGGCTAGGTTCTGACAATTTGTGTTCATTACAAATATGTTTAAATCTACAGTCATTAATATGAGAATTAATTCACTCTAATCCATTGCTACACGTTTAAGTGCATCCATGGATTTCATTTTCTTGATGTGTTGAGGAAAGTTCCTGGAGCATAGCTGGCATGGAATGCAGGATATCAATGAACTGATATGAATGGATGCTAAAGCTCTTTACAGACACTTTCCTACTGCTTCTATGTAAATAATTTTTCAAAATTGATTGAATCAGCATTAAACTTAAGTTTTGTTTTAATGAACAGCACATGCCCTTAAAGAGACTAACACAAAGTGAGTTCGACTGAATCTAGATTTTAATTTGGGTGGAGGCCACTTACACAGATATGAGTTGTCAGATGCGTCATGATGACATAACAGACATCCATGAAATCTGTACAAATGGCAATGCTCTGTTTCAGTGGAAAAGACCAGAACTAGATTTGCAGTACTTTTTATAACTCCATTTCCTCAAAATTACAGTAAAGAATCATATTACTGTGACCTGCCCTCAGAAAATTCAAGTCAAATCACACAGTAACAGACAGATTTGTGGATCTGAGACAAAGAAAGGAAACAGGGGACAGAGGAGGCATTTTACCACTACAACTACAATTGTGATTATTATTATTATTATTATTATTAGCAGCATAACAGCGAACTCAGTGGCACCTTTGCTAAAGGCAAAAGGGCCATACAGAATGAACACAGCAATATACTATTCTATTAAAACTATACATTCCTATCATTAAAAAAAATGATGAGCTTTGGTTATACTATGTGCTCAAACATATAGGAAAACTGTATTATGTGATGTGTTTTCCCTCTCAAAAATGTTTTTTCTCATCTAGCTACAGGACAAAATTCCAATCAAAGTGTCAATGGAGTTTAGCAAGCTCCATGTGCTTCAATTTGTTTGCCGTACCATGTCAGGGCATTCTTCCAGCGACCATTCCCAGAAACATTTTGGTATGGATTTGGCATCAAATTGTTGATTTTAAGACTTGGTAACTTCAAATTGAAACTGAACCCTGTCATTCTCCAGCTGTAACCCTTGGATTGTTTTCTGCTTCCCTTAACATCTGCCTCCCTGTGTTTGAGGACAAAATGTACTTTCATCCTGTTCCAGTTGAGTTAAAACCTTTCCTAGTTGGTTTACACGAATTGCCCCGGGATTGTATAATTTACATTTAATGAATATTTGTTCCATTACCTGATTTGTGAGGGTCAATAATCATTTGTCTGTTTTGATTTGTCAATTGTTTGCCTTTCTCCATGGTGATGGATGACAAGGATTTCATATGCATTTTGTGGAAGGCCTTAGCCAGCTCCTCAAGAATAAAAGCACAATTATTTTAGTGTAATCAACAGCTTTGCTGGGTGACTGAAGTAAGTCACTTTCCAAGAAGCAGTTTCATGTTAAATTTCCCACGTTCAGCTAGGGTCAGTAACAGAGATGAATACATCATGGGTGAAGGGCATGAAACATGTGCTGTTAGTCCAATATGAACAGAAATGACTCCATGTGCAGATTTATAGTAGACATAATTAATAAACCTTTCTTTTCACACCTATAAGACAGTATAATTGCTGGTCTATTGCTGCTCTACGATTTTTAACATTGCCCGAGGATATGAAAAAATATTGGTTTTAGGGACTAAAAACTAGCAATTACTATTTCAATCCAAATATCTTGTCTAACATAACAACAAAATATCCTTTCATGGTTATCCCATCATACAGTCTGGCTCCTTGGTCACTTACCAGTTGATCACAAGATTTAAGAGACAGACATAGTTTTAATATAAATACACCACTTGTGCTCACACATTAACCTGTTGGTGTAGCCCTGTTACCACTGTTTATAGGAACATCAGTATGCTCAGACACGGCTGTTTGCCTCACTGTAGCATGGAAGAAAATTTTGTCTGCTACATCTGTATTTTAGTAATAACATTTCAAATGCTCTTGAGCCCTAAATCCTTTCTATGTTGATCAAACTTTAAAATGTGATTTGCAGCACACCTTTAAACTAGAACAGAATCTCTGTTTCTATTTCAGTCTATGGAACATGTTGGTTCAGGCTCAGTAACACTGGACGTGTTACACAGTGCATGCAGAGATATGGGAAGTTTGTGGCTTGCATCCTCACACAACCTTTATCTTTCAGTCTGAGTAGTTTGGCTCCAGGCAGAGAGTCCAATTTTAAACAAGAAGGAAAGGAGACAGAGGCTGAAATGACACGGTATGGTCACTTTTTATGATCTTTCTTACCACTGAAAAGGACTGTGGATAATTACGATGTGGATATTTGCCTGATGTCCTTGTGTTGGGCAACATGTAGGGTATGATGAGATCAAGTGCAGATCCCACAGAACTGGTAAACTAAATTATGATATCAGGGTTATGAGGATGATTACTTTCCTGGCTGGAGATCACCACATTTGATCCACCGGTTCCAGCCCACTATCTTCAGTGCTCATGTTGTCAAAATAAAGCAATGCAGAAATAATCATTTTCATTAAGTTTCAGTTCACTTCCTGCAAATACATCTACATTCCTTCTTGCCAAACAAAAAAGTAATGATTTCAACCAGAGGCACTGCTAGACTTGAGACACTACTGGGGCACAGGCCCCCAGTGCTCACATCCTTACACATGCAATTTATGATAAATTGCAAAAAACTCATTATTTTTCATGAACATTTACTGGGGCACAACAAATAATTACTAGGGCAAGTACCCCAGTAAACAGGCTCTGGTGATGCCCCTGGTTTCAACTAGTGTATGGTTTGCAGGACCTTTTGGTAAGATTTATAGATTTGATTTAAAGTAATAGGATGCTGCTTCTCAGAATGGATAGACATACATAATTGATTCATATCTGAAGGAAATGCAAATGCTAGATCATGATGTCCATATGCACAAAAACACATTACCTGTACTAATACCATGTTTTATTCATGCAATGTTTTAATTTTTGCATTGGAGCTCATTAAAAATTATTTTTCAAAAAGTCCTTTTCAGCTCCATGGCTATTTTGACCCTCTAGATTAGAAATATTTAAATATCACATTAGCTAAGAATGGAAAGAAATTCAGATTTTTTTTCTAGCCAATTCTAGCCTCCTTCCACATTTGCCTACCCTTCCCCCAACCCCGGCAAGAAAATAAACTCTCAAGAAAATAACATCAGTGGAAAAAAATCAATAGTCAGTACTACAAAATAGTCAGTCGGGGAGAGAGAATGGATTTTCTCATTCCAGTTGCACTGGTAGCATGTAAACAGTAATTAAGAGTAATGAAACGGTAGAGGAGCCATGGGATAACCAATCCTTTAGGCCACATTACTCATGCAGTTTGCAGCAGCTTCTGATACAGAAGCTCCCAGAGTGCAGCATTCACCAAAGCCGTGATGCTTAATGAATGTGAATACCTGCAATGAAAAACATGTGTGTGTGTGTGTGTGTGTGTGTGTGTGTGTGTGTGTGTGTGTGTGTGTGTGTGTGTGTGTGTGTGTGTGTGTGTGTGTGTGTGTATAGAAAAAACAATTTCATTAATTTGGTGAAGGAAAGCAACCATGACCTCAAAAATGCCTAAACACACAAAATTAATCTTGGGCTGACTTATGGGGCAAAGAAGCATAATACAATGTCACCTTCAGGGTAATTCCATAGTAGTCACCCTTTATTTGCTTGTGGTCATTACAGTTATACAGTTGATTCAATTTATGCCTTTCATTTATTAACTGTCACTGCCATCCAAGTGTCCCCTACAATTTCTCATTTTGTCTGGGAAAGTAACAACTATAATATATCATTGTGTTTGTCAAACATTGGAAACGGGCAGATATTCACATACTTTAGTATAGTGTATAATTGCTGTATTCATCGGTTACATCATTACAGTCACGATTAGTCAATTTTCCCTTCGTCTTCCAATTTCAATATCTGCCATAACCTGAGTATGTTGGAATTTGGTTTTAATAACCTCAAAAAAATGCAATACCAGATTCCATTGCCTCAAATCAGGAGGAAAGTAAGAGAGCTGACCATCCCCTGAGGACACCCAATAATGTCTGAGACAGAAAAGCTTACAAAAATGTTCTCAGAGTGACAGCCTATAGCCTATGCTTTCTGTTCACACTGAGCCAATCAGCACTGATTGTTTAGATGGATATAAGCACACAGGTAAGAGTATTTTTCACCTGGTCTTTCTCTGAAACCTCATAGGCTAAGCAAACTAAAAACAAAAACAAAACTCTTCATTCAAGTACTCCAACAGCTGAATATGTAAATTAAATAGGAGGTCAAGATGTTGGTTTCAGTGAGGCGTCTAAACTACCAGCAGATTTAGGAGAAAAGCCCAGGAAAAAACAAGGATTCCCCCTGCATCAATCTGCAGCTAAAGGAGACCACTCAGCCACATGGGAAACCATTTTATGCCAGACAAAGATGCAAGCCAAAATCAGACCAGCTGGACCTTCAAGACTGACTTTAGCAATCAGCCAGAGAGGCTGAGGAAAATAACCTCAAATCACAGAAGTCTGGAGAGCATGAGATAATCATTCTACCTGATCAAATTGTTTATCATCTTTCTGCAATGATAGCCTATGCCTTTTGTAAATAAATGTTTTGTGTTGCAAATTGTGCTGTCTTTTTATTATGTTAAGTGGTGTGTGACCCCTTTCTGATGGCAGTGGCTCTAAACAGCAGAGTTACGGGAGCAGTTCCAACCATGTAATTACTCTCCTGTATGCCTGACGTTAACCTGGAGTGTGCATGTGAAATATCAAACACGCTTACTTCTACTTCAAGTAAAATTTTACCTGAAAAACTGAACTGTGCAGTATACATCAAAACTACAGAAAGAAATTTGTTGTACCTCAGGTACCCCCACTACGGAAAAGTAACCAACAGGAATTAAACTTGAGAATTAAGCTCAAATGTAAGTATGAAGTGTAGCACTCACTAATTCAGTTACCTTTTATATAAGGTTTCAGCTATGCTTCCCCAAAACATAACAAAAAAGTAGTTTGCTGTAAGACCATTCCACTCCAACATTTTGATGTGGATGTAGGAAGCCAGATAATGTGCATTACTAATATTTAATAATAAAGTGAGCTTACCATCAATACTTTGGGTTGGTTACATGCACATGTCATTGTTTAGCTGTGTAGCTAACAACACTTCGATAAAGTTAGCCCAGATACAACACAGATGTACACATTAACACAAAGGATAGTCACCAACTTTAGCAAGGACCAGTTACTCTTGTATGTCAGTTGAAAGATGTTGGAGGAAGTTACTGTGCCATTTAATAGCCAAACAATGTAATGTTAGTGATATCTTGCAAACAATAAATAAAATAATGACAGACTAAAAGCTACAATCCTTAAAGCTGTTGAACTAGCAGGTGTATCCGACGTAGCATGGTAACATTACATAAGTTACTGAAGTCGACCTGAGATAATACAAATAAACCCAGACAATTGTCGCTGAATGGTATTGCGCAGTATCCAAACTAAAATTATGTCTAGCTATGAATCAAAATCAGTTAGCTTGAAATGACTGTGGACAAGAGGCAAGTTGGCTAGTTTGCTGAAAAGGCTTTATAGGCATGCAGCCTCGCTAACGTTATCCATTGGTAAACACAATTAGAAGCGTGGGTGAACGGCAGTTACCTCCCCCCACCTCCCAAGTGCATTCACAAGCCTGGATACCTGCGTTTAGCTTCTACTCCATTCCTTACAATAAATAGAAATCGAAAAGCGTTAGCTAAGATATGAATCAACAACGTGTATCAATAAAAGACAAAACAACAGCAGCCAAACAAACGGTCTCTGAATAAATACTGTGTATTACCCAGTCTACGACTACATATCTAGTTCTAAAACACAACCAGTTCATTACCATCAGCGGTGGACAATTAGAAAATTAGATAGCTAGCTTTTTTACCCGATGGGATTTTCACCTTACCTGTCTATAAGAAATGCAGCCAACTCTACGTCGATCAGTAATCTCTTTAGATCATGCGACGCTCTCCATGTCAAAAAAAGCCGCACAGACGTTCATCCTTGTTTTGATATCTGCCGGTAAGTTTACGTGCCAGAGTTCTGACTCTGAAACTTAATTGTGAACTCAGCAAGGCCTTTGGTGGTTTACAGTAAGACCAAACTTTAGCACCGACTGGTCGATAACACATCACTCACAACAGACACTACACCAAAGCTGTGATAGAGTTGATATCAAAGGCTCTGGACTGGAATGGTGAAGAACTTCAATGGAGTTACGGCGGGAAAACACAAAATACCGCGAAAAGGAGAGAAAGGATTCTGGTTAACTGAGTTGTTGTAATTTGGCAAGAACAGAATGCAATGCTGGATACATAGAATTTTGTATACCCTGAAATTAAAATGTAAATAGGAAATAGGCAAGACATTACCATAGAGCCCCGCAAATTTGCAGACACATTTTACATGACCAAAGGACAACTTCAGGTACTGCATGTAGAGCAGAATTAGGCACATGTCAATTGATACTAAACATACAAAAAAAGAGCACTAAAATTCTGGATTACCTAAAAAATCAAATCCCTCAAAATCCAGAAATATTCCACATTTTAAAGCTGGTATCCCAAGAGCTAAACTTTGAAAAATGTTATGTTTCTAGCACTAATATCTTTTGTTGTGTCCCTCTTAACCAATAGACACAGTTTTTTGTACACATTGTTCTCTGAAATGTACATATGAAATCAGGAACAATGCTATTGTGTAGTGTGTTTGGGGGTTTGTATTGGCAGCTGGGTAAGGTTCTTACACATACACACATCAAATGAAAGGGCTTTCTTTGCCCTATAATTTAATATGTGGCTCAACATCTTTTCAAAATCCATTTTACCTTAATGAGCCTATCAAACATATGGCAATCCAGAGATCTGGAAAAATGCCATGTTTGGGGTTTCCGTTGGCTTATGGATTGGAGGTTTTTGTTTTGTGAATCTGGAGTTGATTGTTTAATACTTTAAAACTTCAACACAGTACTTTAACAGGGTATCTGTTTAAAATGGCTCTGTGTGGGAACACGTTAAGTTAAAAATGTCTGAAACAGTAAAGAGATAATAGCAATATTATCTCAGTAGAGTTGTTTATCTGCGGGCTGTATGACCTGGTGATTAATTACTTGTCAGCTGTGTGATCCAATCTCAGCTGTTAATTGTGTAATGCCTAAACTATAAGGAAAACAAAGTTAATTGGCAAAAACATAAAGCCATCACTCAGTAAGATGAAACCTTTGAATTTGACAAGCAGATCATGAACTGGAAAATGTTTGTTGTACTAAAGCCTGAGAAGTAACCATTGTGGTTTACAAAAACAGCAAATGGTGTGCCCTGAAGAGAAGAGCCAGGCTTAGCATTACAGTGTAGTGACCTAGGTCCTTATTAGACTTGCTAGCTTAATGGCCTTTTTTGAAATTCTGCATAAGTTCCAGCTGGAGATTTTTAAAGAACCATAACTTTTGGGAAAAAAAAAAAAAAAAAAAAACAATTTCCCATAAAAGGGGCAAAGACCATCCTACAGGATTCTATTATGAAAACAAATTGGAAGATTGTATATATACAGGTATGTAAACTTTATGTAAAAAAAAAAAAAATAATGACACCACTCACCTTGGCCTAGAAAAATAAAACAGTAGAGAATAATACAAAGCTAGATTTGTATTCTTTTATACAAGATTACAGAATGCTTAAAGTACCCAGATTGCCTAATAAATCACTGTAACTGAAACAGAATCCTGCATAAAGCAAAGCTTTGTTCTGAGGAGGGTATCTACTTTCAGTTTTTATAGACATAATTACAAAAGGTCCACCACTGTTATCATAAAAGTTTTAATGCAAGACCTGCTGGATGTATAGGCTCAGCAAAATATATATTCATATATTTTGCTATCTTGTTCTGGCCAGGGTAAAGATAACATGGAATGTGCTTCAATTATAAGTCTAATTTTCATAAATCAGTATCATAAAACCCCGATATCAGTGTCCTCATATTTGTGCATTTCTGTTGTGTCCTCCAAAGTATCAACCTGATCAGAGCCTCAAATACAATAACAGGTAAAATGAACAAACATAAACAAACAGTGCTTGCATTCTGCCTGTTTTTGCTTATTGAAATGGCAGTTTTCTGGGATTTTCTGGCATTTTCTGTGCAACATAGACTGATTGGCATGACTTAGTTTATTTAATACACCCCCAAGCCCCCCCCACACACACACACACACACACACACACATTTCCCCAACAGGCTTTTGAAGCGATGACTGACTTCAGAGAATGAGGAATGTTGATTTTTGATTTCAAAGTGGGACAGGGGTGTTTCTGACTTCCAGCACATCTAACCTGACATCAGCATTCACCATTTTCTGAATTCTTGTTTGTTTACAAAAACTGAAGGGCATAAAAGAAAAAAAAAAAATATCTGGCACTCTCTACCCTCAGAAATGAATTTTCTACATGAATTCAAGCACCATCACATACATTAGTCTGTAATATGGAATATTATCTGTGAACCAGGTGAGAATTCCCTTCAAGCCTGTGATGAGAGCAATGTTGTATTGGAGGATATCTAGCTGCTGTATTTCAAAACAACAAACCGCCAGCTGTCAACAGACTCACTTCATTGAATCTCTGTTCACTATTAGCCCCACAAACTGGCTTGCAATTAAGATGAACACCCTGTAATATCAATACCAACATTTTCAAGGAAACCAATTTAATAAATAATTTAAAAAACTAAAAAAATGTCTTTATCTTACTGATGATGAGACACCCTCTGAGCACTGAATGCACAGCTACCAGTGTCATAACAACTCAGACAGCAGCTCAACTGCAGTGGCATGGAAAAAACAATTTTTGCAATTTTGTAGGGCGCAAAATCAAAGCATGACCATAGAAAGAAACTAAGGGCAGTTTCTTGTAATAGAACTATTTCTGTTTGGGGGGTCATGGCCTCAATTTAAATGAACTCCACAGAGAAGTTAGTTGGCAAACCTTGTAATGTACCCAGTTGTGAAAAGCATGTAGTGCTGACAGAAAACTGTCACATAGGACAAGCAATTTGAAAAAAGCTATCAGGCTTCCCAAAGGTTTATGTAGAAATTAAGCAATTTAATAATTCCATGTGCAAGATTGCTGATTTTACCTCCTGTAAAATATAAAAAAAAGATTGTGCTGACGTGATTTATTTCTGCAGTTACCAAAAAGAACAAATATAGTTATTTCATACTTTGATATAATAAGAAAAATGACCCTAAAAGGGCCCATTCTTGTTAATACCAGCACCATAGTGAATTTTAAAATATTGGGATTTATTGACCTGCAAATTGGATTTGTAAATGCCAACAGACTTTCAGTGACATTAATGCAATGGACCAGAGATCTAGGTTAAACCACAACTGTACATCTGTCACTATTTGTGTGCGCATGTATGTGTGTTTGTGTATGAAAAAATGAAAGGGTAAGAGTGAACAGGAGACAGTTCTCATGGGGTTTGAAGACGTAACGCAGTGAGTTATCCCCAGGTGTCCACTCGTTTGGACCCACAGTGAGGTTTTCAGCAACGGCTTAACAGGAGCCTTCAGGAGTGCAGCTGTCAGCTCCATACCAGTCACCTGCAACCTCTGCTGTCACACAACACAGCCGTTACAAAAGGCATAAATGCTCCTCATGTGTTTCTCACACCAATGGAGCATTTTTCATGCCGGAAAATACAATCCATTGTATTGAATCATATCTTCTGTAATGCCCTAGTGCTGTGTTATTAACTTGTTATTTTTATTGAAATGAAAGACATCCAAGGTTTAAGGTTACGGTCAGATACAAAAATGAAGTAACTGAGGATTAGGAAATAGTTTATAGTTTTTATTCTTAAGTGGCATTTATTTTCTCGGCCTCATTCAAGATAACAGAAAAAAAAACATCAGATAGGATAGTACGTTCCTGAAAGTGGTGAGGGTAAGTAGACTAAACTTTACCCTGAAGTTAAAATCTGCCATAATCCAATTTCCTTATCATGTGCACACAATTTGTTTAAAAACCAAGTCAGAAATGGAATCATTCACTTTGAATTTCTGGGCCTTGATTGAGGATTGGAAATTCAAATTATGCAAATTGTTCATCATGTGTGAAAATTTGTAAATTAAAATCCAATCATTCACTTGAGGTGTATTTTAATTTGCCATCTTAGTGCAACACTGCCAATAATCAAAAGACGATAGTTTGATATATGAATTTTATTTCCTTGCTGAGTGCAAAGTTTAAGCCAATATTAAAATGTAAATTATGTATTCAGTTTGACAATGTGTTTTCTTTGCCTTTTGACTGCTACACTGCCAAAAAAATTATTGAGGTAAATAAAACTCTATTCATATCATTTCCTCTAGGTGTTACTTGAAACCTGCAAAAATGTTATTTCAGTTGGCAATGCAAATATTGAGAGCTGGGTGGGGTTTTCAGAGAGGTGATGTTCAAGTCATAGCTAACCAGATTCAGTTTCTAGCTTGTGGCTCACATGATTAATGAGTGTTATTTGCACTGGCACACATTTGGCATCCCTGCTTTAAAACTGAACCATTTTAAGGTATTTTCTGTGACTCAGTGACTGCAGGCAAAAAAAGTCTAACCAGTATCACTGGTTTTTAACACATGGTTGTCAATAGCCAATTAACATTTCCTTCTAGATTATGTCGGATTGTTGCTTGCATATGCTGCTCTACTCATTACGTGCATTGTATCTAGGCTATATCAAAAACAGAAATTCAAATAACCAACAGATGAATGTCCAAAATTCTTGAGAAGGATATAAGCATCTGGGGTTGCTACAGTGATACTTTATAGTTATTAGAACGAGTAAAATTCCACTGAATTAAAGCAGCTTCATAAAGACAATCAGCAACTTTGTGCAACTTGCCTAATTAAAAAGGTATTGTTGTACAAAAATTGTACAAAAAGATGACAATTACATAATATCTGACTGGAACCTGAAACTACCGCATGTCCAAAGTTGGGGACAAATTCAACTTAGCTGCATGAAGAGTAATGGTTAGCGATTTTACAACCCCATATCATTGGAATGAGAGGGCATAAAACTTTAACTAGGGCCCAGGATACAAGTACTACATGAATTTCAGTTTGCTCTGAAATAAAAAATCATGGGCAACATTCAATGTTTCCCAAATGATCATGTTGCTCAACTCAGTCTTTACATTTAAATAAGGTCTCCCAGGCAGTCTCCACCAGCATGCTTAGCACGGGTGGCTTGTGACCAGCAGCAGTTGAGGCTCAACTTTACTTTGCTCAGTAGTCAGCTGGAAGCTTTCCACATCCGAAGCTTTTGAAGTTCCACAAAGCTTGCTTGCTGAGTTCCGACTATATCTGCCACAAGCTCATTCGCTACAGTACTTCCTGCTAATTCTGCATTTCTATAAAAAACCTAAATTGACAAAAAGAAAGACAAAGCAGGTCAGTAAAGACTTATACTGCCACCAAGGGAGAGGAGTATTATTTAATATTAATAATATTCAAACCCTTTAAATAATGCATGCTCAGATAATAGTGCTACATGTAAAGATAGAATTTCATTTCATAAGTAAATTATTTCATACATATTCTGAATATGGTTTGATCAGATAACCTTTTTTCCCTTAAAAGTAGAACAACATTTTTAAGACAAAATTTAAATGTATAACATAGTCATGGTTGGGAGAACAAAGGCAGGTTTCAGGTTAGTGTATTTATTTTATGATAATATTAGCCAATAACTCATTCCACTTACATTGACAGAATAACACATCACAATCAAACCATTTTCATGTTGACAGTATTTTTTTCACATGGTGAGCTAGTATCGCAAAATAGCGCCAAGAGATAATGACCTAGCTAAGTGACGTCCAGCGTGAAGGGGAACTGTATATTCTGTTCTCCAAACATAATTTACAGGACTGTTGTAATAAATTACAGTTAGTCTGTTTTTACAGATAAACATGACATCTCACTTGAATCCTACTGAAAATCATCAGAGTAAAAAGAAAGTAGAATCCAGTTATTTTGCCAGCAGCTAAGAATCTCCTTGTATGTCTTATCAGGGAAATCTACCACATTTGACAGAAGCAAAACAGTAACAGATAATGGAACTAATCCTAGATGGTGTAATCACATGTTGCTTTTTTAACATTTGTTAGATAATCAGATACAGCCATTTATGTTCTGCACAAAAAAAAAAAAAAACAAATCAATGGATGGAGGTACCAAAAGAAAATTTACAGCATATTCCCTGCAATACCGGAACATGAACAGAAGTAGTTAAAATGTAACAATCAACAGATACTTTAGAACCCTTATGCAAATACTTTGTTGACAGATTTTAAGTTACTTCGGCACCCTTCAGCATGCTAGCTTTAATGCACCAATCCCAAAAAACAAAGTGTTTAATATACACTGAGACCTTAATGGTGGAAATAAAGCCCAAGAAGACATAGAAAAATGTAGCAGAAAAGCAACGTGTTTGCCTTATAATGATAATATTTGAGAATGCTTAGCATGCACAATACACACACTTAGCGATCCCCTTCAGTGTGCGCCTTCATTTTCAAAGTATCCTTTCAGAGACCTCCGCTTTCCAGCCGTGGGACTATCTTTTCGGACGGTCAATGTCGTCAATGGCGGCGAGGAGCTTTTGTCGTGCCTTTTTGTTTATGTGGGAGCCCAGGCAAACGTTCACCAGGTTGGTCAGCTGCTTCATGGAGTATTCCTGACCAAAAACAAACACATGGGCATTACTTGGAAGAGGAACAAACCTCCCTCTGTGGACTGGGGTGAGTTGCATCACCTTGTGACGGGCTTTGGAAGATGAAAAGAAAGGCAGTCCATCATCTTCTGTCACTACACAGAATCATGTGCTGGTGACGCCATGACACTTATTTTCCCTTAAATCCCCCGTCAGCTGAACAGCTGAGGCTTTTTATTTATTTATATAATGTTTCTTATAAGATGAGACGGTTCACTGCTGAAAATAGCTGGAAAAACAGCCGCTTGTAACATGTACGGACCAACAAGCACTGGCAGTGTGACGTATTATCCCATTAATCACGCCTAGAACAAGCTGTACTTGATACTTGTGATTTCGGCCAGACTCGGTCAATCGTGCACAGATTATAATTTTAACACAGAAAAATGGACATACTACCCTATGAACCCTTTCTGTAGCCTCTAGGGACGGGGAAAAAAACCCAGGGAAAGTGTTTTGCTTGACATACCAGAGTACTTGTCTATCAACATTACCATTTGTATTTCTCTTGCCTTGGCATATCTTTAGTACATCCAAACATACTCCCAAAGTTTCAATTTCAAAAGCAATGAACCAGTTCAATACAAACTTGCCAAAGCAGTCCCATTTTGAGAAACACTTACCTAAGATTTCTATATTAACAGATTGTTTGGATGAGGGGTTGAGGATATTAATTTTGTATAATAATTTCTCCACTGTCCATATGGATGGCAATGTCACAGAGCAAGAGATACACCGATCACTTACTCTGTGGTTCTTGATGAATTGTTCCATGTCGTTCTCGGTAAGGTAGTAGGCCTTAATGTAGGTCTCCACAAACTCCTTGTCTGGAATGGGTCTGATGTCAGTCAGCTTCTCCAGCTTCATGAGAAACTGCTGGAAGTCCAGCTGCATCAGGGCCCGCCCCTCGTTGCTGCACTTCTTCACGTTGGCATAGCTAACAGACAACGAGAGGGATAACATCACTGAACTAACAGCTAACAGGGTGATGTGTGGACCATAAACAAGGATAGTTTTCACTTATGCGGGCGCTCACTGTGGTCAACAGTACATACACAGATTCATGCATATGCTTTTACTCCCTGCCTTTCACTGAATCACACCCAGTCAAATACTTCAAAACAGCCTTACTTGCAATTATGTTCTCATACACACATGGTCACATTTTAGACAATGTTATATGAGGCTGCCAGCAAAATGCTACTGTTTCACTGATGAAGACACTGAAACACATGAATCTTTTATGAATGCACCCGACTTTGGTCTGAATGACCGCTGCATGCAGCCAGTCACTGGCAGCAATCAAGGGGATCTGAGGGTGTTGACAGGCAAGTTTACTCTCTGTTGACAGAGTGTAATTACGTTCTGAGGAGGGGAGATACTGTGAAACCCATCAAGTGGGACCGCTTTCGCTGTCTTTCTGCCTCCCTGCCCAGGAATTTATATAGATCTCACAGCATTTTGAGTGATGACTCAGAGAGCAAACAAGTGATATCTCTGAGGAGTCCATTTCCTAACTGGAAAGGAACTAACAAACAAGCAAGACAAGCACTCAGGCAAACAAACAAACAAGTTGCTCTGGCTGAAGAGATTACATGCTCGGTTACTGGAACACCGGGATGGTGCCAGACCTGTTTCAACGGCTGCTCCACCCTGCAAACCCTCAACCACCCCAGTTTGAAGCTCTCCACCTCCATTCTTTTCAATTACCTCTTGATGTTTACCCACTTTGCCCTTCCTGAGACCGGCATGATTCACTGAGTCATTGAATTTGTCACTGTTATACTTAGTCATTACGGATGTGGTGGACCCCTATGACCCCCCCATCCCCATCCCACCCCACTCTTTGAAGAGGCAAACATGTTTTGTTGCACCCAATCATGAAACTGCATTATCCACCCCATTCTACTCATAAAACCATAAATAATGTATAGGACAAGGATGGTGAAGACCGCTAATTGGTATAAACAATGCATTTATTCAAACATTCCCTTTTTTCCCAGCTGCCAAATGCAATATGAAGCGGAACTCTGGGAGAAAAGGGGAGGAGGACTGAGGTGCCTGAAGACATGGCCCATCTCGTACACGTCCCTGACAGACTGCAAAACAAAGCGTTTGAATAAAAGCCTTGCATCTCGGTGGGAAAGCAGGGAGGACACCATATGGAGAAGGCGAGGAAAAAGTCAGTTCTCAAGGAGCCTGACAGCATGGAACAGAAACTGTTGTGAAAGTGTGTTTTTTTGATGTTTATTTACACAATGATTCCATTCCTTGTAGTCCTTCACATGATGACAGAAAAAATGTCTTATTCATGAGCATGTGTTCAAACAAATGCAAGGTGTGGCTGGTGGGGAAACCTTTTGAGTTCCTCTGACAGATGTGCTCAAACAGCTATCACTGTAAACGCTGCTGTCTGGTTGTGACAAGGGCATCAGAATCAGTGCACTAACAACGCCAGAAAAATGACTTACAAGTGTATCGGTGGAGAAGAATTACATCCTATTGCTTTTGGAAAAAGAATAAGGGCCAAGATTTCACAGTCACAGATGGATGGGACATATGTTTTCAGACCCTCCATTCCATTATCTATAAATTCAATATGTGCTATTTAAAATAGCCCTACAGCTCTTAGTGGAAAAATGGCCATAATTATGTCCTTAAAAGTCATGCCGTGGCTGTTAGTAATTGAAGCTATAAATATCTTCTTTGGAGTATAGCACTGTGGGGTTATTTTCTGCTCTCAGCATACTAACATGATAACAAATACAGTATGTACATGGAATATGCAAATGGTGTTATGGAATGCACAAATGTGATGCTCTCACCCCTCCACCAGGGTCCGGTTGGCGAGGCGGATGCAGTGCTCCCATAAGACATTGGACACAGGCAGCGGGATCCTCACATGCCTGGACACATCCCCCAGCCTTTTGTTAAACTGCTCAAACTCCTGTGAATGACAACAAGAGAAGACATCAAGATCAACTTCCTTACAGGAGCACGAAAGAACGGTTCCTCCTCCAGTAGACCACAAACGGTGAGCGATGAAGTAACTTTGGGGATACTGACAGTTTGAGGGCTCCTTTCACGTGGGGTAGTCATGGGTACCCCACCCACACCTTCAACACCAACATAGGCCCTAACATGGCCTTGCCCTCTGCCCCCTGGGTCTGTTCTGAAATCAGTGCAGATATGTGATATGCCTCTGAACACTACAGCTGCTGTGCTCCATTCCAGCACTGCTGTAGACGCATCTGTCAGAGAGGTGTTGACTCAGCTGGGCTCAAACTCTCTCTTTCACTGATATTTTTTTCTCTGGACATACTGACACATGCTTAATAACAAGCCAAAAGCTACAGAAATGCTTCTTTCCCCACCTTGTTTGTTGACAATACAATACTCTTGGTGCAAAAACAGGAGGCAAGCATGATTTATCTAATGTTTAGGGAGAAATTCCTCTTGTGTGATATATTTTTATCACAATTTACGGTATGTATTTCTCCCTGTCTGTTCAACCAACCACTTACTCATTTGCAAATTTTTGGTAGCTCTCCACATGGCCCTTCCTAAAAAATTCTTTGCTAAGACATCAAACTTGCTTTATTTTCTATCTATACTATATGTTTACAGTTATATAGATAAGGCATAAATGCTAAATCATGCAATTGTTTTAAATGGCTTAACTGCATAATTAGTCAATGACAATCAATTTAAGTAAGACGAAAGTACTAAAGTAATCTCAAACATCCGTGCACATTATTCCTTATTTATTATTCTCCTAAATAATTTCTTTGCTATGATAACACAAATTATTACACAATATTTTATGAAGCCTTAATTTAACATGACTGATAAAATAAATAAGTTCACAATAAACATTTTGTCATTGAAAGAAATCTCTTGGCCTACATTAAACCCCACTTGTTTGATTCTGGATGATTAAATGGTGCTGCTTGCATCTTTGTTGGTTTATATTATTACAATGTACAATAATCAGAACAAATGTCTTACTCATATTATAATATTAGCATTTTAAACACAATCGGTAATGAGAACAAGAATTCAAAGATTTGGATTAGAACAGAGAGAAATTGCAAGCCTTGGTTAAACTCAACCTTATTGCACTTCAGGATTCATAAAGCCATCTGCTTTTGTGCCCTCGTGCTGTCAATCTTTGCAATTTTAAAATGATCCAGGCTATCTGTAAAGTTCTTAACTGCTTGAAATGTTTAACTTAATATTTTCCACTATTTTATTAATCAAATATTACACGATACACACAAAGCATTTAGCAAAGCACTCACATAGCCACACTGATACCTTAATATATCTTAACCATTCATGAATATTTTTTGGTATTTTTTTCATGCAGGGATTATTTGCTTTAGCTGAATCAGGTCTGGCATGTGCATTTAAGTGTGAAGGTATGGCCGATCTCATGCATGGCTGTCTCCATCACTTAGAGACCCTGATGCCATCCACAAAGGTGAATGCAATTTTCATTAATAGCAAGCTTTTCAATGATTTTCAGAAAAAAAAAAAATAAGAAAAACTTCAGTGCAGTTACCTCTTATGTAAATATATGTGCAGACATGTGATTATGCATATTTGGAATTTTATTTTCTGGCTTCAACTCCAGTAGGCTTTGCTCATGATTTTATTTTAAAGTGCCATCTGTTCCTCCAGCTATGTTCCCACTGTATGCCCCAGCCATGCAAATCGCACAGCACTTCCCCATACAAAATGCATGATGAAATGAATTGGAAAGGCATGAATAAAGATTCAAGGCTTGAAAGACTTAAAGTCTAGTAATAGTTATGGGACACGAACTCTCTACTTTTAACAAATCTTGGAATGCCTAAGGAACCTGAATGTGATCCCTAAACCCCTTATGATAAATTATTTATGCCTACGCTAATAATTGATATCCAAGACTTTCTAATCAGAAGAAAATCATGCAGCAAGGTGACCGTGGGGGTAAAATAAAACCTTTGATGGACAATATTTTGAATATGCTGCATGGAAAGAAGTGATTAAACAAGGACAACACACATGCTAAAAAACAAGAAACACACATGCACACACTGCAGTGTCTTCTTTGTCTGACTTATCACAGAACACGCTTACCTGAAAGACCAGTAATGATTACTTTAACTAAGTGCCAGAAATAAAGACACAGTACCATTATTTATTTTTTAATGAATTCAAAAAACATTCTCAAGAACCACAAATTCCATTTTTTTCTGTTTTTTTTTTTGGCAGGGCAAATGCTGCACTGATGAAGAAACCATAGTGGCAAAATTTGCCACTCATTTGAAACTTGTGAGCTGTTTGCTGTCTATTTTCTTGTATCCTCATCATTACCAGATTGTACCGTACTTGCTTCATCGGGTGTATAACCATCTCATATATGTAGATAATAATTCTGCCTATTGTTCAAATTATTGTACCTACTTCAAAAAAATTTACTTTGATTGTTTTTGGCTAGCAATTTCATTCATTTAAATGTCATTTCATTGCTTTTCTATTTAAAAAGTTTTTTAGTTTAAATCAAGGACACTGTCGACATTAATACCATTGTGTTCAACATTTCAGGCCTTTATGGTCCTTCAACTTCATGCATTATGGGAATAAACATCACTCCGGGCATCAGGCTGTGCCAGATTCTGTTATCCAGAAAAAAATGGGTATTGAACAATATCCCTCACTTAATGTGCCATTTCACTGCCTTATCTGCCGGGAAAATATCAAGCTCACCTTTCCGATAGAACATTACCTTCAAAAGGACATCCACGTACACGTTGTGCTGCGACATTATTTCTTTAATGTCCCATTTAACGCCTGCCATCAGCAACAACATCTGTTCGTAATCTATGGCTTTGGCGGCCACGATCCAGTAAATTGGTTTGCGTAGCTCACTGGCGGTAGACACAGTCTAAGAAGAGAAGAAGACAAAAACAAATGCAATTAGGCCTGTGCAAATGGAGAATTATCTGCTGTTTTATAGAAGGAATTGCATCATGCACTTAACAAGAAATGAACCACCCTGTTAAGCAAAACACTGTTAAGTAACATGGTAAGAAAAAGTTTTCAGCTAGAGGAAGCTTGAGGTCAAACAGGATTCTGAGCTTGAAAGGAACAGTCACTTAAGTCTGTTTTGAAAGAAATTACATTTACATATATGTTTATTTATTTATTCCCGCTAACCATATCTGTCCTTGCGTAAAAAGTCATTCAGGAAATGAAATTCCATGGCAAAGGGAGTGGACAACAATCAAATGGAGAGATGAGCTCTGGGCTGAACGGCTGACCTGGGAGTAGAACTGCTGTAGAAAGGGCTTCTTGACCGAGGGCATCATTGTGTCGAGATGTGGCTGCAAGAACTCAAACTGCTCGGCCAGGAACACCCTGTGGAGGAAAGAAATTAGCCACTGCTTGCAGAGAGCCTGGATTCAAACTTTAAATGAAACGTCAGTGGCGCTCGATTTATAGTGGCTCTTCCCGACTGCCTATCCCTGTGTCTGTCATTATGAATAGGTATTCTTATTTTCGTAGGTAGATCTTCACAAAATAAAAACATATGGCAAAGAATATTTTATTAACTGCTTCACTTTTACATAAATCTAAACTAAAAAGCTTGGTGATTATCTGTAATGCTCAAACTCCATCTGCCTGGTACCTGAAGAGGGGAGTTTGCATCGTATATGACAGACAGTAGTATGGAAATTTCATTTGCTTTCTTAGACACAATTTATTAATATTGGTCTTTCACAAAAATCATATTTAACAGTATGTGCACAAGACACAAGGCCAACTGAGAAACGATTGATAATATTTTTTATAGGAGAAATGTTTTCAGTCAACTACCAGCACACATGCACACATGCATATCGGACCTCATAGAAACACTTCTATTTTAAAGCCGTATCTATATTTCCATGAACAATATGATTATTATTTGTTCATTTATCCTCTAATCGTATCCAAAACCCACTAAGAAGACTTGATTATCATACTTTCAAAGGACTTCATGTTCTATGTGCGTGAAGCACAGATTTAGTAAAAGAATTATTTCTCATACCATGATGACAGCAGCAAAATCTGAAGGGGACATGCTGTTTAGTTAATTTCAAGCCATTTCATCTTTGTTTTTTATCCATGGACATGACAAATCAATTACATTAAGATACTGCCTCCCAAACATTAGTCTGAGACAGAAAAAAAATCAATCACATAGAGAAGTAGTTACAGTGCTTTGGTGGATAAGGACATCAATTGCAGAGAACTGCAATCTGAACCAATAACTGCTATCCACAGGAAGATTTGCATACCTGATGCAGAAGCACACTCAGTTGCTAATTAATGTCAATAGCCTTACATGCACATTGTAGGTGTATTATAAAAGCCATTTACTGTATGTGAAAGATTAATACAGCAATGCTAAAAATCTAGAGAGCACAACATAACTTGTTAATATGCTTTACAGATTAATAAATGATGCTGAATAGCATATAAAGGTGTTCCCAATATATAACATTATGGGAGATCCACCAAAATCACGAAATCTCTTTAATTGCTCCCTGGGTTTGACATGACAATGCCAGGACCTTATTCATATGTAAGGCATTTCTAAGTATGATTAACACACTACTAGATTAAATATCTGTAAGACCCATTAAAATGTAATGTGATTTTTCATTAAACAGAAAAACTAAACCAAGAACCACAGGTGAAAATTTAGTGTTTGCAAACTATTATCAATCTGACATTTCTGATGCCAAAGGTAATGCATCTGTAAATAACAACATTAAGAGATAGGGGAAAACAGACAAATACTACCAAACCCAGGCGGTATGTGTGAGCCTTTGAGATGGCAGGAGAGACTCAAATAAGCCCAGGCACATTTATTTGTTTTCTTTTCATGGACTCTGAAAATTGCATTATATCCAAGTCCCAGTCAACACCACATGTTTATGGCAATACACACACCACCAGCTGACTGAGTGTAATTTAATGTTTATCTGGTTATGCTTGAATGAGCAGCTATTTGGTCGATATAAGAAGCACATTTTTGTCTCTTATCTCTCACATCTGTAAGCTTGATCTTTACACAACCTCACGAACTCATTGATTATTCCATTAAACTAGAAATGAATGAGGTGTTACACTAGAAGTAACCTTTAGAATATCCTGCTGAACTTGCTAATGGTGCTGTTCAAAATTAGGTATTCCTCACATGTATACATGAAGGGCCCGTGGGTGCATAGCCTTTTGCCTGCCTAATAGCTCCTCACAGAGAAGGGTTTCCATACAATTAGGTATGGAGGGAATTCTTTATGCTACTCCCTTAGGATCTTTTTTAATGCTTTATGAGGTATTTCCAAGAGCACAGCCCTCTGCTCTTGGTGAATACGGTCACATAGACTACATCAAATATATCACAAAAAATATACATAATATACTGTTTAGCATTGGACCGTAATACCAATACCAATGATTCAGCATGCATTTTCTTAAGATTTGTTTTCAAAAGGCTTGAGCTATTTAGATATAAACAAGGTATCTCTCACCAGTGGCACTTAATGAAATGAATTTCCACTGCTGGAGACAAATCTGTGCGTGGCAATTGTTGACTCATCAGGAAAGATGTTGACTTGACAGCACAGACCGAATGGATACCATGACCACAGAAATAAAAAAAAGTATAATTTATTCCGATAGGGATGCTTAGAGTGGGAGAACTGCTCTGGAAATTAAAATGAAAGCTGATAGTTCACCAGTCTCTACTTGTTGGCTGCCAGCTGGCTAAAACGCTTAAAAACACTTACAGTTATCCATAAAATGTCTGTAGTTTAAGGGAGTTCATGAGCTAATTGAAAACCAATGTCATGGGAAGGGTGGCTGTAAGGACAATTAAGACACCCACATTATCAGAAAAACTCTGAACTTTGCAGTCCTTTCCAGTCCTGTTCAGATAGTTGCACTAACCTGGATATAACATCCAAAGGAAGAAAAATATCCCATTATACCACACAAACTATGTATTAATAAAGATATGCATATATACAGACATTGTGACAAAATGTTTGACTAAAGTGATATCACATGTAATGCCACAGTTTATAATACTGTTGCTTACACCACAGTGATAGCTTGAGAATGATTTATACAATTTTCATGTCATGCTAATTAAGGTGTTATATATGGTTATTAAGAGCTGTAGTAAGCTTTTAATAACATATTTTACATCTTGTTTCGTTCCTTAAGATTCCCTGTGAAATCAAACATCAGAGTAAAATATTAGAGGGTCTTACAGTGACTCTGTAGCTACAACTCTTTCGGCCAGGCCGTACAGCGTCCCGCTGGCAGTCAGCACGACAAGCTGGCTGAGGTGGGGGCTCGGCACCTTCTCCTTCCGCTCCTCAGAGGGGCCATGGCTGCCGGCATTCTCTGCTGCTGCTTCCTGGAACAACAAATATCCATGGACTGAAATGAGGACAGAGTGGGTTAACCCAATTCCATCATTCAGAACATTTCTTACTGACAGTCGCTGAGGTTTTCTCCTTGTAAAATTGCATTTATAATATTTATGGGTAGTTTGAAACCATTTTCTCATCAGGATGCTACAACTTAAGAGTATCTTAAGAAACCAAATGTGTAGGTAATGCCCTTACCTTGTATCATTAATAATATGAAAAGCATTTTATAAAAACAAAATTTCAGCATTTTAGCCTACTTTTCTTTTAGAATATTCAGTTTGTTAAATATACAGGGAGGCAGGTACCTACGGACTGCATATGAGTGTAATTAAGAGAAAGATTAGACAAGACCAAAGATTTAAGTGTCTTTGAATGTGGTGTGGGTAGCGGGCAACTAATATACTGGATATTCATGAACCAAAAAATCATCCAGCCAACAGCAATCCAGTGGCTGGATATAGAACGAGGATGACAACATTACTTGTGACGGGACTTATGCAGAGTAAAATGCATATCAGAATGCACAACTCATTACTGACGGAATACCAATACTGAACAGTTCCTATTGATTCCTGTTTCAAGACGATGGAAGGACCAGTCTATGGCAAGGACAACATGAGCCCTTGGATCTATCCTGGGATGTCAACACTGCAGGCTGATGGTGGCGGTAAAATGGCATGGCACACATTGATTTCCTAAACATGAGAACAGCAATATTTAATGCCACAGGATATCATTGGGATGTCCCTTCATGGCAGCAGCCTGTCCATTTGTGAATGGGCCTTATCAATAATAATTTTCCATAGCACAAGACTAGGATTGTGTAGAAATGGACAATCATTTGTCCTTCAGCATGAGTGAATGATCTCCCCAGTCACCATGTCTTACTCCGTTTGAGCTTTCATGCAGAATGAGGTCCACCACCAGTCAGTCATTAACAGTAGCTGTGGAAAGCCTTAGAATCAACATTAACCACAGAATTTACATCAGCATACACCATATGGAATTTGTGCTCAGGGTGTGGGTAGGGATCTTTGTGTGACCTTGTCTTTACTAGTATGCTTATCTGTTTGCCTGTTTTTTTCCCCAAGAATTACGACATACTGCAATCATGTTTAAATATAATTACATGGAATGCAACCAAACAATCAGAAACAGAAACACTCAGTGACTGTCATATGCTTTGTATACACAAGCTGAAATGTGGCTTTCCCGACTGATGTGAAAAGCAAACCTAAGCAGAGTTCTGAGCACCTGGTACCAGAGATATATCAGCTTAAAAAAGACAGTCACTTTCCCTTGTCATGGCTCTGGAGACAAGAGGCTGTGATAAAACCAGCTTAAAGCTCTTCTTCTGGAATGGAACCAAGCACTGTATTTCTAAAATAATTTTCAGTTTCAGAAATCAAACATGGGACATAAAACCAAGAAAAGACAGTGAATTCATTAAATAATGAGAAATATATTTTTACATCAATCTCCATATGCAATTGTGATGTGGCGATCAGTGTGAACTTGTATCTCTTTGACATAATAATTTACAGCACAACTTAGGTGCTTTACAATGGTACAATAAATTAAAAAGGCATATTGATGTACAGTCATGATGATGTTTACTAATTTTTCAGGGAAAATTGTACTGTTTACTTAATACTAACTGCATACATGCTTAAACAGTGAGTAAATAAAAAAATCTGTGATCCAATGACAATGACATACTTGACCATGTTGTTGATATATGCATTTCTGCTATGACAAGCGCACTAGATGACATGAAATCTTAATCATGGTATTATGGTGAAAAACTGTTTATCAAATACAACAAGCAATCACTGTAATCCACATATGTCAGGAAAACAAAGTACTTCCTCATTCACATCTGGCATGGCACAATTCTTCTCTTGTACACATCAATCTGATTCAGGGAAGAGAAACTAGTGAGTATTGTTCTGGCCTTGTGATCGGGGGTCTTTGTCAGGTATTCAAAAAATATTGTGGCTGATGTAGTTACTATAGCCATCCTTCCTAAAATCTCTTAAAACCTCTCTTACTCGAAGGAGTAATAGGTAGAACAAAATACTTTTGATATGTAATACTTATACGTAAAATTTAATAAATATATGTAAAATAAACACATATTCCAAATGCATGGAGAAAAATCTAGAAAATATCTAAATACAAACATTGAGAGATTTCATTCTCAAACCTCCATACCCTCATTACACTGATGGAATTGTGCACTGGACTGCACTGAATCTCATCCCATAAAAACATCTCTCGGACAAAAAGTACAAAGTGCAGCACTATGCAGAATAAGGTCACTAGGTCATGATATTAAAACCACTATTCTATGCTTTTCAATTGGTTGAGAATCAAAAGCACATTTTTAATCCCACATTAGACTTTTACAATAAAGAAGATTTAGCATTTTTATATTTAAACATGCAATTCAATAACCTCATTTTGACTATTTTCCAACAACATGTCCAATCACATGACTATCTAAGCATCCTCTGCAGAACAACAGCTACCAGTTGTTCTACCAATTCTGCTGAGCAGAGGAAACCATGAATTTGGAACATTTTATTTTGAAAGATTTTAAAAAATGTAAAACTCTAACTGAATCCCAAAAGTTCAAACAATGTAATACATTGGCAATGTTCAGCATTTTCACACAGTAATGATACATTCATATGGCCCCTCTATGACATGCCCAAAAATGTGAGACCTCACCTCATTAGCCTGTACAAATGAACAGACACCTGCAACCCTAAATATACTAGATAACAGATGTTTTCTTCATTTTATCTTGCATTATAAGTACGGTTACAATTGGAGGCTCCTAAGGTACTTAAAAAATCACTTTCACACATGTTCTTGAAGAGAAAATACTATTATTAATAATAATGTTTTTCAGAGCAACTTTATTCCATTAACACAATAGTTCTCACATATATTTTCGTATAAAATATAACTTTTTGTCAGTGTTGTTCTATTCAGCCTTTTTGTTCATCTTCAATGGTGCCAAAAATTTTGGAGTTTGACAATATGTGCCTCTCTATCTGTGTCTGTGTCAGTGTGTGAATGTTAGTGCCTGTACTGAAAGCACAAGCTGTGGTGCAATGACGCAATAATAACACTTACATATGCACAATATGGTACACACACACACACACACACACACACACACACACACACACACACACACACACACACACACACACAAAGTGAGTCACTGGGAGAGATAGCAAGTGAAAGGATGAAAACTACATTGGGCGTTTTTCCAACACGAACAGGAGAAATATGTTAACAGGATTGAAATATCCCTCCATCAAACTCAAAGAAATGAGAAATGAACACAGATAAACCAGTATTACTGGAGGGGGTGTGACATCATGACACAGTCTGACTTCTTTGAGGGAACTGTGGAACACAAAGTTAAGATAAACCATGTAAGATAAATCATTACCCCAGCCAACCAAATATCCCAACTGAGCACTTGTAAGTAGTCTCGTGAGGCCAGGCAAATTACATTCCCCTCCTCACTGATTACATCTTGAGACAGTGATGTTAAAGAAGCATGCTTGAATGACGGCAGCAGAATGGAGTGACAGAGATAAATCTATTGCTATGAAAACCCATGCCACTTGCTTAATTTTTAGAATGTGCCCTCATAGACAGGCCAACTGCTGGTTTGGTTGCCCAAATCAGTATAACAAGCAGAATAAATCTGTGAACCAAACTGCAATGCATATTTTAGTAAAAGTTAAATCTATTCTATCTAGTGTATGTGCAATCCACAAGATCGATCTGGACTTTACAAAAACTTCAAAAAAAAACGTCCCTCTGACAGTAGCCAAGAGGGATGTTTCTTTTCTCTCTTGCTTTCATCTTCTCTGCTCCCTCAAGCCCAGTTCACCCAGTCATTGCCCTCACTCTTCTACCTGAGCCTTGTGAACATGACGACCGATCCTTAGTGTATGCTGTGAGTGGCTTTTGGCACCAGAAACATGCAGGTCTGACCAGTATGAATCAAGATGTCTTACACATTCTTCAAAGAATGCTTGTATCTTCATGGCAACTGCTAAGCATCCCATAGCCCCTGAGGATCTTCACTTTCATGATGCAAAGCTCACAACAATCCAACCAAGGAAGGATTAGAATGAGTACAAATAACACTGGAAAGACTAAACATCTCTCAATAATAAATACTGAAATTTGTTTGTGCTTTTTAATTTTTATAGTGACTTATGATTTAGACCTCCCTCACATGCTCTTGATATCTTTAGTTTCGATTTTTTGAAAGCAAATAAAAATCAAGAGAAACCAGCTAAAAGCACAATATACAAAACTTTCTGTTTGCTATACAGCAATCCGACGTAAAAGAATCAGGAGGTAATGTAAGCAGGTTTAAATGAATGCAACAGCATACATGAGGAAATTGTTCATACATTTGATTTCTGGCTGAAGTTAAACTATAAAATGGATGCACTTTTTATCATTTGACAGCACTGTGTCCACTCATTCCATGCATGTCACAATTAATGTAGCACACTTTCAGCTGTAAGGTTATTTTCATTATAAATTTTCCTCTGGTTATTCAGATAATTAGCCATTCTGAACTACAGTGAGTAGTCAATAGTGCTCTCTTACATTACACGGATTAGATTATTTTCATGCAGCACTGTTTAAATGTATTTTTTGGCATCATTTAAAAATAGGTTGTTCACTTACACAGTAATGCTTTTAGGTCAGGCAAATTTGCTTTGGTCTAAGTCTGGATGTGAACGAACATTATTCGGGAATCAGAGCCCTGAAAAAAATGAAGTTGGCAGGTGCTGAATAAACAAAAGCCAGTGTGTTAAAGCTTGGGCAGCTTAGCATTCCATTATGACAATGCAGAGATTTTGTTCTTCTGTCACACCAAGCAGATATCCAGAGACAGAAAAAAATGTGCATGATATAAAGAGTCCAAAAATGTGCAAGAGACTGTGTCTCAATCAAAGCTGGCATAAGCAGAAGATAGATGGAACTATGAAAGAAAGGCTCACAATTTTACAGAAAAGCGCCAATTTAAACAGATTACCGAAAGCATCAACTACATATGCAAAGCATTTTTTGTTGTTGTGTGTAGCAGCTTGGAAGTGCAAACATGATCTGAAGGTTTTCCTCTCAGATATTATCACATGTATTTACATATCATTAACATAATGCATTGCCTGTTGTAAACATTATACTCATGTCATCGAGATGTTATTATAATCATATCAAGAGAGGAGCACATTTTTTCTTTTTGTTATTAAAATGCACATATTTTGACCACAGCACCAATAATACACACAACAGACAGTGTTGGTAGGAAGAACTTTTAAGTACCACTGTATTCTCTTACTAGTTTACACAATTCACTCTTCTACTTTAAAGGTATCCTGTGCTTCTTTCAAAGTGGAGAACGCCCACTCTATTTTATCTGGAATCTGAGGACAGAGTTCAACATCTTTCACATCTTATAAAATGGTGTGCACTGAACAAGATTACAGCATGGCTTAGACAAGAGCTAGGTAACCTCTACTATTGGAAATTCATTCACTATAATCAAAGTTGTCCTTCGTCCAACTCTCTCCCAATGTAGAGGACACCTTGAGATAGCACTGACACAGACGTCAGACTCCTCCCTCACCCTGTCTCTGTAATTTAAAATGTGTCCATGCGTAATACGTTTAGGACAAGATTGGCAGCTTCTTGTCATGGTTTTGATTCCTAACAATCGCTGTTCAGTGAGGACTTTGTGTCGAGAGTGGAGGTTTAAAATGGGGCTGTCGTACAGTGAAGTACAGCATATTTTAAAATGGAGAATGCAGGGCCTCCCTCTGTGAGTCACTGAAGTGTTCACACAAAAGAGTTATTTCCTGCTTATGTTTCTGTGGCTGCCGGTGCATGATTGACTCTAGATTCACACAAGAAAGAAGGGTTTAAATCTTCAAAATGTTGCTTATCTTAGCATGCAATAATAATTCCTTTGGTTTTCCACTTATCTGCACACTACCCGATCCAGAAACATGTCAATACACCAGCCCTTAAAAAGCCTAACTGGACATTCATAGCATTTCTTATACTAAAAGATGTAAAAAGCACAATGGATCTACTACCCTTTATTGAATCCACTGTACAGGAGGGAGAAAAACAATTAACTCTCCAAAAGGCAGGTTTAACACATACACAGATTTAAGCCATTTCATTCATCTCAGTTTATCCATGTTTAGCTCAGACTTCGCCAGTACTTCAAATACTGATGCAATGGCGACAGTGCAGAGCTGTATAAAAGATGTTTTAAGATCAGACGGGAAGAGAGCCCTGTTTAACATTTAAAGTTTTAAGTTGATCTTTGAAATTCCTGGTTTTCATTTTTTTTCTCAATCCAACATCACAAAGATGGTGAAAGAACTCCCTGTACCTCAGTCCCGTTCTACCATTTACTTCATCCAGAGAATTTAACCATGCCTCTGAACTTCTTATGCACAACTTAACTAAAAAATGTAGTTTAATGATATGAGGCTAGTGGACATTTATCCTGTGTAGAAAAGGTTAAAGCCACTGCCCTTTAGTCCTATAAATGCTGACTAAATTCTTCCGGCAGCCAGAGGTTGATCAATAATTGTAATTATCAACATCTAATACATGAGAATTCTTAATGCAATATATTAAAGCATCAATGAACTTAAGATGAGAATATAGCAAAAAGGACTAAGGCACATGCTTTTCAAACTCTCACATACCAATGCAAAACAACACACCACACAGTCTTATTAATATTGCAGTAATAACGCAAGGCAGTGTGTTGTTTTGTTTCACAGGAATCGCCAGGTTTGTTCATGCTCTTCATTAAGAATTCTCTACCACAAATCCTCAAATAATCATAAAGTGGGTTGAGTAATGATACAGAGAAAATGCTGCCTTTTTTTTTTTTTTTTTTTTTTTTTTCCAAAAACTACAGCCTTACATTAGTCTTTGAAAGATAAGCCCAAACAGAACTTAGGAAATCACTGATTAAAAGCATCACTAATTAATCAAACACACCAGGAAATATTTTTGTAGGATTTTTTTCCATTAAAAAGATAGTGAGTCACTGTTTTCTGTTTTTTTTCCTCCTAAAGCATGCAATTAGTACGGCACAGTCTTCAGCACACGCGCACACACTTTATCTCTCTCTCTCTCTCTCTCTCTCACACTCACACACACACACACACACACACACACACACACACACACACACACACACACACGAACATGGATACCAATCTCAGCAGCTCTCCGCAGTAATTGCCTTGATGGTCTTACAGAGAGGCATTCTACACTCTTAAATATCAGAGATGGGAATAAACAGTATAAGAGCTGCGTATAAAAACAAAGAATGTAACAATTAGACAGCCATGTTGATTTTTGGCACATACACTTGCTGCCTTTAAAAACTACATTCTGTTGTGTGCTACTATTATTTATTTTCAACCCAGGCCCAGGAGAAATTACTCATAATTACAGGTGACTCAGCTGGGGTTGGCCTAAGCAGCTGTACAGGCAGCCCTGATTAATAATCTTTAATTTAGCATGTATCGTTCAATCAAAATACAATGAAATACTGACAGCATAAACACCCTCTGATTATGCAACCATGCCACAACCATTAGGTTTGCCACCAAGATGCTCAGTACATATCCGTGAGTGGAAGACACACGGGTTCAGAACATTTTTTTGTTCACACTGCTTCTAAAACCCAATTTGTATAATCATTTACTGGACCACATTAGGAGAAGGGACGAGAGACAGAAATAGCAATTTGGCCCGTGATGGCGCTTTGAGTCCAGAGACAATTGGAGTTCGTGAGGCTACATAACGAGCTGGCGCTGGCCTCCGACTGTGACTCTGTATCCCCCACCCCCAGTGTGTTCATTTTAACTGCGGCTAACTTCTAGCCTGGCCTTCTCAATCCGCTTTTGTTCACCTCCCAGTTGTCCAAAGGAATACAGTGCTGCCATGTCACAAATTAACTCGCTGTCTCTGCGCCTCTACGGCGTCCCGTCCCCAAAACATAGACAGAACAAAGCCCTTGGCAGAAAAAAACATGCTGACAGCCCTGTCTGGCTGTCACTTCTGTTTAGCCAAAAATTCAACATTGCAGCTGTAATGTGCTTGATTACCAAGAAGACACCAAGCAGGTACTGCCCATTTCCCAAATCAAAGACCCGGCTGTGAGATAAAGTTTGTGAGATGATTTTTTACAAGTTACTCACGTGGAAGAGTTATATCACCCTGGGTGCAACACATGCTTTTTGTCAGTTTCCTCCTCAGTTTCAAGCGCCTGTGAAATCAGTTCAACGATCTAAAATAGAATGATGCCATCCTCTGTATTTAATTTTTATAGGTAAAACATCCACAAGCCACAAACCATATTATAAAATACAATAGTTAACAGCAAATGTGAGGACATCAAGAGGTCATATTGCATAAGCTTAACAGAAGCACTGTCCCCAAGAAAAATGTGGTTCATTGTTAGCAAGCTGTGTCAACACTCAGATCAATAAGTAAAAATTAACAGTGCTTTAACCACACATTCTTTAAAGATAAAGAGATACCTTTCAGTCATTTTATTCTGGTTCCATAGAACAGTGCTCGTCTATTACACAGATGAAATGCATATTGACATAGATGAAGTATGAGTAATACCTTTCAACACTGATGGAGACTATACAATTCCACAGAAATGACTCATAACTCAAAGACTTTGACTGAAGACTGAGATTCCCTTTAAGTTAATACTGGATCAGAGGGAGATTTATTGGAATATCTGAATGCATTTATCTGCACATAAGATATTCAAGGCATGGTTTGATATTGGCCTCAAACATTAATTTAACAGAGTTAAGGCCAAACCGCTATTTCAAATGCAAAGGCCTGCCATCCAGCACACAACTCGCAACAATTGAATATGAAGAGTCCTCGCATGCAATACTTTCAAACTGCCCAGATGTGATGAGCTCTTCCATATGTAAAAACAAAGTGGATGAAGGACTGAGCTGAGAGCAAAACAAAACTCCAGGTGAGTTTGTCTCATCAATCTTCATAAATTCTCCCAATGAAACAGTTCCAGAAACCCAGGAGGAATATTAATAAGGCATAACACTATAAGCTGCCCTGTGTGTACGCTTCCATTAAACTGTACTGTATGTGAAGGACCATCTTATTACATTAACATTCTCCATCATTTTCAGAGAGTGCCCTGGCATTCTCTTTCTCTGAAATGTGTGAAACTGTAGCCAACCAGCTATGAGCCACAGCAGCTGATTCACTTTAGGACTACTGATGCAGCTGGTTCAGATAGACTGCTGGAGCCCCACTGGCTAGCTATAGAGCATTGGAGTTGGTATAGAACAGCATGACTGCTACCTGAATTCTCCTTCACCGGACAATGCTATTGCTGATTATGTTAACCTGTCATCTCATCCACAGTCAGCCCTGAAACAGTCCTGATTTGATCCAGAATACATCAGAACAGAATGCAGTGTCATGAATTGATGATGGATTCTCCAGGACCCCACGGTTATGAGATCGGTTCCAACGTAATAAGTACAAATCAAAATAAGAGAATGAAATGACACAAACAATTTACCTCCCATTTTTCTGACAAATAATATCCTTTCAAAATGACGGGCAAGTGATTGGTCATAAAAACGATGGAGGAGCTCATATGCTTTTTACTGAAATATATTGCAGTGTTAGCTTTGCAAAGGGACAAAGTTTAATTCAATGCCTCCAATTCCAATCAAAAAGGCAGAATGGATATGCATTTGGCTGTAACACCGCGTCCCTCTTATACACAGCCGAACGGGAAAAAAGAAGGGGAGGAAAACATTGCTTCCATTTGCATCGTCAAATCATAGCGGTCGAAACCAGCTCCCAGAGCACAGAGACATATGCTGCCCTGTTTTCTTGTGGATCTAGACATCGACATCAAAGCTTTGGTACATATCTAATCATTCTTAATGACAACAAATCAAGCTGCAGATTTGGGAAAATATAAAACAAACTTTACAAAAGATATGAAAATTACAGGGGAGATTATCTTCAATAACAGTCTGAACAGCCTGATAAGTGTGTCTTAGAAGAGTTTGTGAACTCTGTGCTGATGTTCCCATGTGGAACAAAGCTCAGAAAATTGAAAATGATCTCTTTAAAAAGGACATCTTTAAAAAAATGAAACAAGGCCCCTATTTATTCTGTGGTGTAAATCTTTACAAAGGAAAGGCTTTCTACATTGACAAGCTAATAAAATGCACGAGTGAATACCACATTGGTATATTCATTATGTTCCTGAGAGGAAGTTTTAAAAACAAAGTATATAAAGCTGCAGCAGAAAAGAATTTTGCTTTAAAATATTGCCAAATTTTCTCATGATAAACTGGTAGTTAGCAGTCAGTCATCTCCACACAAAGCCCACTTTGCTGTGTATTTGCCTTTGCTAAAGCAGGAATTCAGACCGGAGGTAACTACCCAATAACCCTTGCTGTGCGCACTGCACTGTGTCAGGATGACCTCTCTTTCCACCAGGTCGTGCCCATACTCAGTGGAAGCAGACGTGTTAGGTGAGAGCTCAGGAAAGGGCAGAGGTTCAAGTGAATGGAGACAACAGCACCTTTAGATGGGTTTCCTGGATTCTCACCTACTATAGCTTTAAGTGTCACTCCATGAATTTATTAGATGGCTGCAAACTCTTGGAAGTCTTTCAGGGTTTGAGGAAGATGGCTGGAATAATAGCAGATTTACACATTCAACACACAGTATCACAAAGAACCACAGTATCACCATAGAAAATACGACATATTTTCCACAGTATAATGTCCTTGCTTTAAGAAATGTATTTGGCATTTAGTGGTCTTTTTCACGTAAGTCTCCTCTCATACATTATTCATACTTCCCTATCCCATACACGTTATATCATTCTTCTTACTGAATACATTGTTTGAATGTGTTTTACTTTATTAACCTCAAGACTGATGTTTTTATTTTTTTATTGCAGTTCCAGGTTTAACTCTATTTTTTTTTACTTGAGTACCTGAGTAAAGGTTAATTAATTTTATTCAAGTGCTGTCCACTGTCCACAAAATGGCTATCTTAATATCTTTTTTATATATACAAAATTCCATTATTTCAATATCATTCATTGACTTCACCTGTCACTGGAAAACAATGAAATCCTCTCATATATATTCTGTGATGTTATTTTAAGCTGTTGAAATCAATAAATTCAATGTTTTGTTGAGGCTTGATTCAGGTGAATGGTTATGTGATTCAGTGTGTAGTGTGTAGTTCTGTATGTTATTCTAGTATATATGAGTCTATGGGGCCATCCATCATTAAAGCACAGTGAGGTTCTTGTTACCACCTCCACCTGATGACAGAGAACATATCACCTTATTAATTACTCACTTGCTGCCTCTACCTTATTATGATTCAGAAGTACACAAACAGACACCTACATGCACTAAATCATTAAGATCCATGCAAGCATTAAAACACACACACACACACAAACACAAACACACACACACACACACACACACACACACAAGCAAATAAACAATAGACGAAGTGTAATAACTTGAGAGGTCCTGTTAAAGCCGTTATAAACCACAACATTTCCAGTAGCCTGATAAAAGAAACTGACCAGAAATATAAGCTTTCCATTCAATTTCAGAGAATAATTATCTAGCTCCTTTGACTAGGTCACATCCATATCCCACCCTGTGACAATTTTTCAAAACCAGAGCTGAGTTGGGAGGCAATTACTGTCGAGAGTACTCTATCACCTATTTCTTCATCCCTTCCTAATATCCCATACTCTTTTCTCATTAGAGGCATGTCAGATGGAATTAGAGCTATCATTTGCTTTAAGCATTACAGTGTAAAGAGCTGAAGCCCTACAATGCTGGATGTTTATGGCAGCTGCCTGAAAAAGGTGATGCATTTGCATACTATGCACAGCTTTTCACTGGTTGTTTATGAACAATGTAGCTTCGATTTAATGGATATTACAAGGGAATTCCCAGACCAAATAAATCAGGGGCTCTGTGTTCTGCCAGAAAAAGGGTAAATTAAATCAACTGAACTCCAACGGCGTAATGGAAAAGGCTTATTTTCAAAAGGAGATTTAAGATTAAAAATAGGGAAGACATGAACCTGTGGAGGAGCACAAGGGTGCCCTTAGCGCATCTGAGAGTTGGGAATTTCTGTGTGCAGTCAATCACAGAAATCATGCATACTTTAAATGCACTGGCCTCCCTGAATTCCACTAATCCCTTGGTCACATCTCTTTATGAAGCAGCCTCTTGTTTGGAATAAATCCATGACCTGGTTCAGAAAAGTGGGCAACAGAGGTGTGAATCTTGCTGACCTGGCGGAGTACAACTGCCAACAGCTATAATAATAAGGCTTCTACTAAAAAATTACCACCAAGGTTTGATCAGTGATCAATATTTTCTGGTGCACACAAGGCACCAGTTTGATCTCTTGTTAATTCAAGTTCAAATGCTGTTTTGCAACCAAAATGAGCCCCTGCAGCATCTAAAAATATTTAGTCATAAAGGAGGAAATGAAACAGGATGCTGTGTAACTGCTTGAATAAATGTATCTGTGTCCCCTGTGTAATACCAGGCACTCAGTTTAATTAAAACTGTGGATGCGCCATAAACCGCCACCTAGCTGGATGCTTAAAGTTAACCCAGCAAGCTGTTCTGCACTCCTGCACTAACAGTGCCTCAGGATTGTGGCTGCCAAATCTGGGTACCCCAAGGGGTCCACGCTTCCTGGGGTGCATCAAGGTTTTTAAACGGCACAGATCTGATCTGTGTCGCTTTTACCACATTAACAAAAGCACTTCTCACTTCCTGAATAACCCCCTTTAAATATCCTATACGTCATGAATGCCCAGTCATAGCCCTGTAAGGCTAGGTTAACTGACATCTGAGAATTCCCCTTCAATTACTTTGACTGATTAACATGTGAGGGCAAATATTTTTGATGTCACACTGCTTGAGGTGACTTCATGTCAGGATAATGACAATTTATTTAGCTAGACAGTTATACCCAGAGGAAAACCAAGGGTTCTATGACCTCTGAAGGCATGGAGCTGCCATTCCTGATTTCTGAAGAAATTATAGCTCACTACGACTGCTAGCCTTTTGCATTTTTTATCATAGTAGGATAAGTGTTGAGCTACTATGCAAAACCAGGTAGGTTAAACATCAGCTAGAATTCTCAGGACTATAGTTAAGTTCTAAAATGAGATTCAATGATTTCTTGAATTCAGTTCAGCAGAATGATAGCAAGTTGAACTATAATTGCTTTAATTGCTTTGCCATTTCCTTCAGGCTATGTGCTGTTTTGGGTGTGTTAATTAAATATCCACTATTTGAGAAAAAATTGCAAAAAGGAAACAAGTTCATTGGAATCAAAAAAGCCAATGTTGAAATAATGAATGCAAATTCTCAGTAGCCAACCTAAAACTGTAGGTATTTGTAAAATGTTTTAAATAAAGGATGAAAGCGGATGGCAATGGATTTCTTTCAATCATGGTGATGGACAGGAATTTATGCTGCCAGACTCCCTGTGGTCTAACCTGAGGGCGGTTAAAGCCTTTCAGACATCTCATTCTGTCTTCGAAACAAACGCTGATCAAAAAGCTGGGCATCATTACGGAAAGTTAATTATTCAGCAGCCACCCATGTGTTTAAATTAGATCTGAGAGCTTATGGATTCCCTCCATTCATGGAAGCAGGTGAACTCCAGTTTGCCAATGGGAGTTTGGTAGTATTATAACACTCAGGGTGTCAACAGCGCAGTGTGGCTGAAAATTAAACATTGCGTTAGAGCTGTCAGATCTCTTTGTTCAGATAAACATATGCCTCCCGGGAGATAAGCCAGCATGGTGTATTATACAAGGAAATGGAAATAAAGTCTGAGATATTTCTTAACGTGCAGTTCAATCTATTTTAAAAATGTCAAATGGGAATCTGACCTTCCGAGCTGCTCCTCATGATTAATGCTAAAAAATGTAATTAGTTTTATAATATGTATAGATGTCATGTGTGGGGCCATTTGGATTACTTTACAGTATATGCAGCATGGATATACTGTAATGCAATACAATACTGATAATACAATTTCATTTTGTATATCATGAACACACACAGGGAGTGAGAGAGAATTATACTCTATAATTTATTGTTTTCAGAATGTGTTCTTAATATGAGAGCTATATAAGATAATCGATTCAATGCTTTGTTTTTCCTCTGATTGTTTTGATTCATTAATGCTTATAAGTGTGTTCATATGAATGGAGTCTTGATAAGTAATATGATTTGGCACACAAATAAAGCTATTTAAATGAGAGGGAGAGAGAGAGAGTGAGGGGGAGAGAAAAAGAAGAGAAGAGAGACAGAGGGAGAAAGAGGGAACAGAGAGATAAATGCAATTGGAAATCATGTATCTTGAGAGATGAATGATTTATCAAGTCTACAAAAATAGCTCTGTGCATAGGGAGCTTGCCTAAAAGCCTTTTTAGATACTTTAGCTCCCATTCAAAGAACAAAGTCAGAGAGCCATCTATGGCAAAACCCGAACGGCAGTAATATTTTAAGTAACTTTTAATCAAGAGTCCTGAATCCGCTTGTAAAGCATTATCTTTTGCTCGTATGTTGAACACCAGGGTATATTTTCAGTTCCCTGGACATCACTCCTCTCTAGATACAACAAATGTTCCAGTACAGCACTTTACGGCTCAGCCTGTCTGCTCCAAAAACTTAAGCTCTTATCTCGACCTGCGAGAAATTTGATTTTATTGTGATATATTGTACAGTGCACATGACTCTCAGCCACTGAACTGCAGACAGTGTGTACTCTAGCCAACACGACAAAGCAGAAGTTTCAGTACATTATCAGCCCATGTCCAGCTATAACATCCCTGGATTTCTATGTGCTTTCAAATTAAGATGGCTCCATGGTGACCATACGCAAGAAATGTAATTTATGTAATAAAAGTATATTTAGATATTCAATTCTGCAATTACCAAACAATTTGAACAGTCTTTGTTTTCTCTGAATGCGAAAAGGTTGAATGTACTCGGTGAAATGGAAAAATAATTTTTCTTTAATTAGAAATCAACGTGCTACGCAATCTGACATGCTGCTACAGCTAATCACCATTTTGTCATTAGCTGAAAGAGCCTCCTGCGGGAGTGAAAGATGCAGTGACCCACCCACAATAAGCACAATTAACCTCAAGATATGAGGAAAAGGGTCCAATTGCCCCTGCCAGCTGGATGTGTACCGCTCACTGCACTGAGGCCAAATTCACCTTATCGCTGAAGGAGAAGTGTTAACTCACGCATTTCAAAAACAATGCTGGACTGCTGACCCACAAAAAGGGAGTACACTGAATAGGACAAAGGATGTATTCCCTCCTATAAGAGTAACCTTCTCAGGCTGAAAAATACTTCTTTCTGTTTATGAGAGCTACCACGAAGAAGAGGAAAAAAGGTACTAGGCTATATGAGTCATAGAGTTGGTTGTGAATATATAAGTTGCTGTTCATTTTTCACACCTGAAACTCTCAAAAACAAAACCTTTAGAGACTGCTTGGATACAAAGAAGATCATTTTACAATAAATATCATTTATATTTATATATTTTACTTAAGTTTTGAAAACTAGGTCAGATGAGCTGAGGGAAATCTGTCAGATCCACAAAGACTGGCAGGCGATAAGCCAAAACAGGTGAAGCATGACATATAATTTATGAAATATTTTGGATACTTTTATTTCCTAAATTATATACCAAAATATTTTATATTTATACCAAAATAGACAACTGCTTATGTTAAGCTTCAGGAATCCCCAATGCAACAAATGGATAAAGTAATTAGTCTTCACTGTGGAGGTATGTAGGCACTGTGCTTGTCCAGAGGGGGAAATGCTTGATAATTTTTCAGCGACTACTTGCATGTTGCTGAGCTGAGTGAGACATTTTAAAGGCACTAAAGGATTAAGGAAAGAGCTATTTCTCCATCAAGGAGACTCAACAAGGCACAGAAGAGGTCAAGAGCCAAAAGTGTAAAGTTATCTCCATGCATCACAGACACAATGAGGTAAAAGTGCAATGAACTACTGTACAATACCCAAACAAGCCTCCCGAGGAGACCTGCAAGAGGCTATTAAAACAGGTTATGCTAAATTATACTGTCACAATGGAACAGGCATAAAAAGTATTCATATTACCAGCAATGTTTCCAAACTTTCCTTACTCTTCCCCAAATGCGTGCATGTTACCACTACCGCTGTGCTACATGTATCTATCCCATGGACTACTTTGTTTTGAAGCAGCAAAAAAATGTAGTTTTCTGTTACTGTTTTACATGGGCAGGCCAGATAGTGCTATTAGACAGGCGATGCTGGCTGATGGAGAGCAGCTTCTCTCATTGTGAACAGCTTGTAGGTAGTGAACTACTGGTATATGCTTGTGAAAAACTAAAGCAGGGGTAACAATGGCTAATATAAATCCAATGTTCCCAAGGTGCCTGTTCCCAAATGTGTCCCGCCATCTCAGACTGCAGCTCATCACTGCTGCTATCCTGGATTCCCACACCTCTCCAAATTCTAACCAGCCAAAAATCATCATGATTTTGTGGCTAATTGAGCCTTGGATGATTAATTAGAGCTTGGGTGAAATAAAAACACCAGGGGACAATGCTGTACTCTGGGCCCGGTGCAGAGTAGCACTGCCCAAGGATTGCAGGACTAATGGATCATATTCGTCCTCAGTTTCCCGAACTCTCTCTCCCTCAGTCATGACTGCGAGAGTGGCCTGTAGTGAGAGTCTGGTCATGCGGAGAGCTAATGAATCTGACGGGTGACATTTTGGGCCTCAGGCCGTTCCCAGGGCCTCTAATGGGGGTATTCAAGAACACACATTATTTATTTAAGCAGCACCGGGGTCTGCTCGGTGTTTCAGTACAATTATCACACCTGTGGCTAACACCAGGCCATTAAACGATGACCCTTAACAAGGGCTGTAAAAAAATATGGGCTGAGTGCGCTGCCATTTGAGGCAGGACCCGGCGGAATGGACAGGAGAACGGCTCGCACAGCATTTCTGCAGGCAGCCGCGCCGCTAATGGTCTCTCTTACCATGTCGATGAGGCTCTCCTGGATCCTGTTGAGCGTCGTTCGCAGCCTGCTGCTGATAAGACCAAGCCCGGATGATTCATACTGCAGAAGAGAGAACATTTCATGCGGTGAATATATGCCAACATTTCCAATCTTCAAACCACAACCACAATACCTTAGGCACACATTCAAAAATACACATAAATGCAAACCTGTGCCCACACAGACCACACACACACAGACACACTACTATTTCTACTATGAGTATTTTTTATGAAAGGATTAAATCCCATTGAAATTAAATACATGATGAATGAAAGAAAATGTACCAAAACAAACTACTGGTAATCTGGCTGTTCGAATCTCACCGTCTGATAATTCATCCTCTATATTGGCTGAATAAAATTTCTACCAGTCTTACTTTTGAGCTTTCTAACTGTTGTGCTTCAGGTGGATGCTACATATCACTTGCAATTAAAGTGAGCTTTCCTCAAAAAGCTCATTTTAATCGCATAGCATACATTCTTCTATGAAGTTATGATACATTAACTGTCCTTACTGAAAGTATTCAAATACTGATCACAGTGAATTTTCTGATGGCCTTCCCACATCAGGACAGAACAGTACTGCCTCACAGGGTGGTCACAGAAATAAGGCAAATTTCATTGCAAAAGAATTAAAGGTTTGGACACTGCAAAGCTGTGACTCACTTTGTCGCTGCTGTGAAACGAGTGATCAGAACACAGATGTTCCCTTCATGACCACACTTGAAAAAGGGACTGCCTCCCTTCTCACCCCTTTTTGCCTCACTTCTCACCCCTTTTTCCTCTATCTCAAATCCAATTAACACCCTTTAACACAAACATGATGTTTTCTTGGTGCACAGTTACAAATAATATGTTAAGGTATATGGTATATTTTCACTCAAGACAACACTTAGATGAAACTAAAACCCAAGTCTGGTGATGACACCATCTCTACCTCTCTGTTCTATCTACCCATTTTATTACTTAGAAAATGTATGCTTCAACTTTTTTATTCAGGAATGAAAGATGATGAAACAGTTCAATATGAGCAGAAATCATTGTGGTGCTACTACAATAAGATGGTAGGTTTGGTATTGTTGCAGAAAAGACTCAGAAACATGGGTTTCACACCTGTCCTGGCAACGGGGCAGAGAGGCGTATATGAAGTGGGTGACAAACATGAAAAAGAAAATAGAGGGCACAGAAAGAGATGAGATTGCTAATTACGGAGACTGTGTGGGAATGAAAGCACACACTGCAAATGAGGGGGTGATGTCTCCATCCAGTAAAGGGTTAAAAAGCCCGGCCTTACCCAGCCGATGGCAGGCTGCCTGGCAACACACTGTTCTTTGCCCTGGGTGGGCACAGTCGGACTAGGTGCATGCTTTGAAACAAAAATGAAAAAATCAAAGCAAAACAATGGAGCGAGCAAACGAATGCTGACGGAAGACAAATGCAGTGCAATCAAATACCTCCATGGAAATGATGTGGTTTATATTAATTAAGATATTTGTTTCCAATTTCGCTGTGACAAACCATTCCGCAACGGAACTGTTAAACAGCATCGGCGCAGGCTGTCTGAGGGTTAATTCAACCATTTTGATCCCTTTCAATCTGTTTCAGAGTAGCATTGCATATTGTGCAAACAACATCGGGGTCTTTAAGCATGGCAGACAGATGACTGTCTCGGGGACAATAAAACAGGAATCGTCTGCTAATGTTTGAGGGATTTTTTTTTTTTTGCTAACTTTCCAGCGAGCTCATCCATTAACATGACAGCTCCGGCACTTTCTCTCCTCATAATCATCACTGGAGGGGTGATCCAAGACAGTCCCAAGTGGTAAACTACTTCATCATATGGGAGATGATTCATTTTTCCAATAAAGTATCTGTAAATTTGGAATATTTGTAAGGTACCACCCCCAACCTCCTGTCCACCCATACCCACCACCTCCGACAAACAGGCAGCTTGTTATCTTCAGGCTTGACATGAACGAGTTGGCTCCTTAACATATTGTAATGGTAAAGTAATTATCATAACGGCATATAACTTTGTGCTGCCTGTAACAAAATTAAAATGTTTCATTTATCAGGGACTTCTTATCCTTAAAGGGCCCCTAGGATTTTTTGAGAATATAGCTTTTTCAGTACTTCCGACCATGTATTTACATATGTGGAGTTTTCATTTTAAAATCACCAAAGAACACCTAAGTGTGTGTGTGTGTGTCTCTATCTATATATAGATATATAGAGAGAGACACACACAAGTGGATTATGTTGTGCAGTAGTAAATCTGACCTTTCACAGAGGAATGCAGAGAGTGCAGTATGACAGCAAACCTCACAGGCACCACACATTCTTACTTTGACAGTTTAACTGAACAGAATGTGTCCCACTCTGTTAACCTCTTATGCCAGTGACTGACAGGAGAGAGACTGCTGCATCTCTCCAGGTGATAATCTGTGAAGACCTCCCCAGGGCAACATTCCCATGCTCTTACCATCTGACAGTAATTCAGCTCAGATCATTACCTATTCCTAGCGGTTCACCGTGATGCTGCTCTATAGAGAGACATATTCATAAAAAAAAAAAAACTATATCTTTATAATATATACATGCACAGTATATTCGTGTTGACAACACATACAAGCATTTTCATTTTGTGTGTGTGTCTAATTCTTGTATAAAAAGGATTTTCAATTTTCTTTGAAAAAATTTGATGAGCCATATTTTTTCAGAGCACATTTTTATAAATCAATAAAAAGCAACCACAGCCAAATGTGAAATTATGTATTAGACAAAACTGAAAATGTGTACACAATGTGCATCATATTCAAATGTATTTTTCAAAGTTCACCTACCATATCATTCCGTCCAAAAAAGGTATAGACTGCATACAGGTAGTAGTCAAAAAGCTGGGACATGCAGTGAATGACATCAAAGGCAATGGGCTTCAGAATGTTCATCATTTGCATGTACTTTCCTGTTTCAAAACACAATTCACAGCCATTAATATTCCCAAACTCACAATATGACAAATATTAATATCAAATATTATATCTGAACCATCATGGTAAATTAACGATCATGCAAAGTAACAGTTTAGAATTCACAGGTGTTGTGTTAATATAGGTCAACAAAAATATTCAAAGTTAAGAATAAGAGATTAATAAAATTCGTCTGAAGTAAGCTAAACCAGTTATGCTATACATCTACTATAGTAATAACTACAAAATATGAGAAGGTAATAATGTTGTTGCATTAAATCAGATGAATCGGGAAGCAAGAAACTTCACTTTAGTGCTGAAACAAGCAATGCTCCAGTTTTTGCTGTCCACAAAATACAATGAACACCACAATTTAATGTTTATTAAAAAGCCTTTATCACAACAAAACCAGAGAACATACACAGATATAATGATATCCTAGTACTCCCTAAAGCAATTGCTTTAAGAGATTACATGGTTGCATCGGGTTACATAAAGAAAATCTACATTACTTCTTTGAAAATATTCATACTCCTAAATGTTACTGCACACGTACACTCTTAATCAATCAGATTATTCTACTAATATTAACAGGTTGCGTGCGTACATTCTGAACCTGAAAAAGAAACCCTGAAAAAGTGTACCATGTGTACACCATGAAGACCTTTTCACAAGGGACTCTAAGGAAAATCCAATAATAATCAACAGAAACACTCTAGATGGTTACCAGGGAACATTTGCCCAGGTTCCCAAAATAGCAGTTTTGCATAAAACATTTGCACCAATGACAGTTACCTCATGTGAAGTTTATTGTATTTACTTAGGGGTTTCATGAATATGTAAATTGAGGTGATTCTGAGTGTGAATATCTTGGGAAAATATATCTATATATCTGACATGACATTACCTGCTAAAAACTATTTTACAAAACAAAATAAAACCTAGAAAATTGTCAAGGTAGTCCAAACCATGAATGACCTCATTTATCTAAATGAGATTTTTTCCTTTCTGATTATACCAGAAACACATAGGAAATAATTGAGACACTGTGCAGGAGAAGCCGCACAAAATGAGCATTCAAATTAAAGGAGGAAATGAGCAGTCACATGGGTGCAACCCTCCTAATGACCAGGAGAAAAAGATGTCACACAGGTTGAGACAAAAATGGATTTCTCCATTGTTAATCAGCCATTAGCCTGTTAATTGATGGGATCAGGGAGTTCTCATAAGGGGGTCACTTTCGTCATCTTTCCCTTTCAGTTAAAAAGTAAATTACTCACCAACCAGCCTGATTACATTCAAGGTAGTGTTGGTCAAGATGGGGGCGTTCACCTTATTAAGGCTGTAGTCTGACTTCTTTCTGCTCCTTAGGGTTTCTCGAGACACACTAATTGAGAAAACAGAACCACAGTGACGGCCGGTTCAGAGAGGTGGCCACTGAAGGCCTATGGTGACAGAAACTCAAAGAACTGTTTATAGACTCAAAAGCAAAGCCAGTGAACCCCAGTTCATCAACCACAGTTAATTCAAATCCCCCATAAAACCTTGTAGCCCTTAATTCACTGAGAACTTGCAGGCCCTGACAGAGAAATTCATGTCAAAGGACATCATTTAGTAGATAATAAAACATATAAGTAACACAGAGCACATCCACCAGTCACCGTAAGGCATATACAAAAATCATTATAAGCCGATTGCAGGGAATGGAAATGATCTAATAAAACATGATATATAGGCATTTCTCGTGTGCATTAAATGTAATGGGGATCTTCTAAATAGAGAAGATAAAGTTATCGCTGAACCTCTATTATGCAAAATAAATGTCACATCACAACACACAATCTACAGCTTCATTTAGAAAAATGAACTTTCTTTTCCAGCCAGAAAAAATATTAATTTCAAAGGAGCGACATTTGACGCCCACAGCTCTTGAAACTATGATGAGTTACCCTACTAAAATATTGATGTATATTATGCATTATACTTCCATATAAACTATGTAAACACATAAGTATTAAAATTATGCTATACATATGCACTGGAATATTTATGGAGGGTCTATGGATATAGATTTATGAATATACCACAGAAACAACTAATACATCCAAAACCACAGCCCAAGGCATACCAAACAACTACATAATACTTTTCAGATAGAAGACTTTGGTAATGACCATCATTAAATCTCAGATGCGGTCAAGATTATGCTACAGTTTCACCAGCAGAAAACTGGTGAGCCTTCACTTACTCTCAATGCAGAAAGACCAAGACCATTACCATAAGGTTAAAGCTTACATTGCAAGCTACGATGTATAAACCCTCATGTGAGTGAGGTGAACTTTTTTGTAAGCAGTGTTATGTAACATCTTTAAATTCCCAGCAGTGGGTTGTTACCTATATACAGTACTTGTGTTACATGAACATGTTAAGCCTTTAAAAATTCACCAACACTGCTTGGGGGTAATTTAGCCATCACTCTACATAATTCTTGCAGTGATGGTGCACTGCATCATGAAGTAGCCTAAGTGGTTTACAGAAGAAAATGCGCTTTCCATATTTGCTCCACTGGCCATTTATAGATTGAATTAAAATAATATTTCATATTTATACATTTTTTACAGATATTTTATATGGATATCACACCACTGTGGGGTCACTGTTTAACAAAAGAATTTAAAAAATGAAGAATCAAAATTGTAATGAGCATTATTTCAAGTTTAGTAACAGCAGTCATGAATTCATTTCAATATGGTTATTTTTGATATTTTGATTTGATATTTTTGATATCAACACAGTATCTTCTATCATCAATCTATGGTAACTGAGGTTCATGTTCATGCAAAATATTCAATTTCTTTCAAACTATAATCGAAGATATCAGTAAAGCTACACTACTAAAATGTTTCTTGCAATTAACTTTCAAGTACTGTCATCCAGGTTTTGAGGAGGGATCTACTTTTTGAAAAATGTAATTCATTTTGGGGTCACAGTTAAACATACACATTAACCATTTTGTCATAAAACTAATCTGGCACAAACAGATGTGCCAGGTAAGTGTGCTTCTGGAATCAGCAAGACTGGGCACTGATATGAATAAATTGACTTTTCACAAAAAGCAAACAGGCATTCCTTCTGACCTCTTCACAGGGATGTCTCCAGTCTGCTCGTCCACATAATCTCTCTTCAGTTCCTCCGGCACATCGCTGTCACTGTCATAGTCCTGGTACACATTCTTCTCCAGTTCATCTGACTCATACTGTGGACATTAGGTCGGAGAGATTAGCCTGGAGAACTGGAATGGAGGAGGGAAATAGGTGACTGTCCCCTTATATTTAACATGCTATGTGCCCCTTTGGAACACTACAGAGACTGTACCATCACAACCTTTACTTTGGAAGTATTAATGAGTTCCATTGGGCAGGTCTTGTGACTGCCAAAACTGCATCAATATCAGCATATGGCCAACATACAAGTGTTCTAAAAATGAAAGCGTAGCAGTTCCAATTCTTAGCAGCTTTCTATGCCTTCTAATAAAGCAACATTTCCTCTGGCTAGATTCAGCCTTCCTGTTTTTTGGTAGTATAAACACGTTCTTCTTGTCATTATTTTCTGGATATTTATTGTCAGAATGAGGATTTCCTTGCTGTGGGCGTGAACCCCCTGAGAATTGTCCTGTTTCATTTAACGTGTTGTGGCACCAGGACAGGTAGGGGGAGGAGCAAGCTCCTCTGGCTCCTCCATTGCTGTCTGCCTTCCTGTTCCCCCCTTTGCCTGTGGAGCCAACAGGAGCTGCAACGTAAGCGGCCTTACTAACAAACAGACTCACCTGAGGGTGATTTCTAATCAATCCAGGTGCAAGTACTTGCCTTCAGTTAGGCCTCATATTTAAAGCACAGCCTTGAATGCTGAGGGGAGATGGGTGGAGGTTTTTTTTTTTTGGCTGCTGTTTGTTTTTTCTTGTTTGGTCTTTTAAGTCTTTATTGTTTTTTTCTAGTCCCTTAAATGGGAGCAAATAAAATGCCTCTGGCCATTTTCGTCTCCATTTCCGTTGTGTGTCCCTTCTACTCACCACCCAGCTCAATGGCCACTCCTGCCACTACACCACAGCACTTACATACAAGCTCGATCTGTAATTCCTGTAGCGCAGTGGTTTTGCAGTGTATCACAAAACCAGTTGCATACTGTCAACAATGTAAACGCCACTGCTCTGGACAAAGGTGTGACAATACTGAGTGCACTGCACCTCATTCAAAATATAACATTTTTGATAATTGCAGCAGTCATTTTGCATGTTAGATTTAGCATGTTAGAATTGCAGTGGCCATTTAGCATGCAAGTCAGTACACTGGACTGGAACTATACATTTTCTAAGCCTCAGTATATCATATATTTGTCTGTCAAAATCAGAAGTGACCATAAAAATCTGTTATGAGCCATGATTTTGTACAAATACGTAAGAGGCATGTTTTAGAAATACATTTTCCATTGTTCAGTTCTGAAAAGACAAAGCAAAATCGTAAAAAGATATAATTCCTTAGGGATGAGATTTATGTGTCCAGGCTATAACTTTTGCAGTGTCATTTAAATGAAATCTCTAAGCTGCTCACTACATATAAAATCTCACAGCGGGTATTATAAATACACCATAAAACAAATATGATTCCCCATAATTCAGAGCTCATAATTGTGAGTTAATGCTTTGCTTATGTCAAAACCATTCCAACAGTCTTGTGCACACGGAAGCTTAGAATAGCAGCACCCTGCTGTAATATGACAGATCACATCGATCACATTTAGAGCACGGCAAAGTGAGAAATTAACGTCAGTGAGGAGTGTATCACTCATTGTGCCATCCACACAGAATAGAATTTAGCATTTAGAATGCAGCAATGTCATTGATCAACCAGAGATCCTCCGCTACACACTGCACATCAACTTCACTTTCAGGCTTCACCTCACATGACTGGCCACATCATCAGGAGGACAGCCAATAGTCCACCTTGGCCATTTCAGTATCAGACGATTTGTAAACATGAAACATCTGTACTGACATATTTTGCATAAACAGCCTGGAGTGCATTGCAATGGATTAATTTTGGCTTATGGATAATGATAATTGTGGCTATGCGCAAACATTTAATTAAATTAAACAATCTCCATCAGGATGACTAGAGTGGCCTGAATTCTGCTCAGGCATGCTTGTTAAAAATATGGTGGATGATACACTTCATGCTCAAAAAGACGAGGAACCATCTCATTCAGTGATATTTCTGCATGAATGCTCTGAAGATTATCTTTCATCAGATCAGCGTTTAAGAGCATCGGCCTCTGTTCTCACAATGTCATATTTATTTTTATTACACCGATAACTCATCTTAAATGTCAAGCACATTCAATGCTAATGTGAGTGAATTAACTCTTGGGCCCCAAGACCCCCCACCAATAAAGCTCTATTATAACCCTCATCTGATAGTTATGGAGACAATAAACCATTTAGCAACTGAAAATGATTATACCCAACTTGACCGAAGCTTCTATTAATCTTTTATAATGAATAATAATTCACAGTAGCATGGATAATATAGTATGAGCTTGTTGGACCAGAAGGAATTAATGTTTTTCAACACTGAAATTTGACAAAATAATACAAAAATACACCGAACCAAGAAATGAAACAATGAACCAGTGAATCAAAAACTTCACCTTACAGGTGAATCTGACAGCTAATTTAATCTCACTAAATAAAGGGACAATATATTTAGCTTCAAATGAGGACAAAACCATTTTATATAAGATGACATCATTCACAAAGGACATAAGAATATTTAAACAACAATATTTCATAAATAAAATAATTGAGCACCAGTTTATAGATGACTCTCCCAAGAACAAACTACCCATCTGGACTGATTTTTGCAAGAAGTATGCCATATGGTACCTCTATTTTGTGAGACAGACTGTGTGTAATATGAAACTCTCCATACCCCATTAGATGCAAGGACATCTTCCGTCTCCTCCTCCTTGTTATCGATCTGCATCTCAAAAGGGTTCCCTCCTTGATAGTACTGTTCAAAAAGAGAGATGTCCGCAGGGTTGGCGGCCGAAGCCTGTCTGCTCGGAGACGCGGATGGGGAGCGTGACTGGCCCATAAATTTGAACTCCTGCAAGCAATAAACAGAACAGACAGCATTTAGGTAACATTAATCTTTAAGTTCCTTTCAGGCCATTTTAATGGAATGCGGCTTCAAAAAATAAATTAAAACCCATTGACAAAATGGTCAAGAGCGTGTTTTCTTACTTTCTGTTGGGATCTACCCATCATCAGGCCAGAAAACAAATAAGGAATGGTGGAAAGAAAAGGGAGGCCTGCATGAGAACAGGGAATGAGAAATCCAAACTCATTTCTCTTGAATGGAAAAGGGAACACACAGCAGGAAAATGAGTGTTAACTAGCAGGATGAAGGTTTAAATTGCAGAAACACATAGAAAGCTCACAGAGAAAGCATTGTTCTCGTGGTTGGAGAAGATTTACTAAGATGTGATGGACCATCACTGATGTTGCTACTCTCTGTACAACTCAGTGACCCCAAGTCTGATGCTGACAGCTAATCGACATTCTTATTGAAGTGTATGAGAAGTTATATGTCATATATATATATATATAGCAGTCAAAAATTGCTGAAAGTGAAACCTTAATCTTTCGAGAAACACTGAAACAGGAAGCGCTTTTTTCCAGGTATGGCAAAATCATTTATTTGACGTCTTACAATAACTATTATTGATTACTATATGATTTTTTTTTGTAGTATCTGAGTTGCATTCTTGGCTGGGGAGTTTATTGCAAGAAAATTAGATTATACAGCTTAATGTGACTACAAAAATATGGTTCAATAAAAATATGTTTTTAACCACATTTCACAGGAGCCATATGACTGGGTTTTCAAATCCCAGCCATGCCATTACTGGCTATGGCCAGAGGTCCATATTTGGCATAGCAACAACTAACCCAGCCTAACTGGGGTTAAGCTGTTTAAATTAATTTATCTCATTGCTCTCCAGTGGCCACTCCTGGTCAGGCCAGGCACCTCTAGTGCCACAAACTGAGCATATACTAACTTTGTCATCCTCCAATGATGTGAGCAGCAGGCAATCAGGGGTGCCGCTGCAGTATGGAAAAAAGTGAGATTGTCATCTTGTTAATTGGAGGGATCATGTGACTATGGCTCTCTGCTTAAATCTGGCAGGATTGTCACTGAAGTGAGTCAACCAATTGGGGGTTGGGTTGAGAAAAAGGGAAAAATCCAGAGAAAAATTTAATTAAAAAAAAAAAAACAGGGACTAAAAAAAAGCTGTCAAATTCGGTCCCAGGATTTTTCATATGGTGACAGATGGGACAGGGCCTTTGGGGAACTGGTGCATCAACAGCATGGACAGAGGGCTGGCTCACACTTCACAAGAGAAGCATCACTCCATACATATATTATTTTACTGTAGATTTGAATTCATGAATCATTAACAGAGCTGTATCAGTGAAAAGTGAAAGAATTCAACAGCAAACTTCGTTTCAGTGATCTTCTAATATTAAAGTGAATTTCTCATATATGCTGTTGAAATTTGCCAGCAGATTTTGAAGGACAATAAGGAAATGAACTTACTGTTCCACTGACTTCAGCCACCAGTGCCTTGTCTAATCACTCAACTCGTGAAACTATTTGGAAAGTGGCTATAGCTGACTCAGAGGTATTTTTCCTCATCATAATACATTAAAACAACGCCTCCTGTAGATATTTCAAACTACAGACATATTCTACATTAGTTGCGAGATTAATGTGATACAAATGGAAAGGAAGGAATGAGAAAAAATATGTCACTGTCATTGTGAAATGCATTGGGCTATGCTTGAATAAGATCAGACCAACAATTTAACAAGCTAGACAGTACATAAACCTAGTTACAGACAGTAAGTGTGCCCTGTATTTACTAATGACGTTATTCAGAGCAGAGGAGTGTTTTAATCCTTTTGTCGTTTCACATTTAATGATGGACAGTTTCCTTGCGCTTGAAATATCTGAGTCTGAATCTGTATGATAGGCTATATTTAAATTGATTATTGGTAAAATGTATGTTTCTTAATTATAAATAAAAAAGATTGGCTTCCCAATGAACTTCCAGAATAATCTTACCCTCTGGACATTTTGCATTCAAAATTTCTTTAAACATGTGAAATGAGGTAAATAATCAACATTCAATGGCAGCAACAGTGAGGAATTCAGCCTCCTACATACCAACTCAACACCCCCCGCCTCCTCAAAATAAGACTGGGAGAAGTGTATATTTTTCAGCATTTAAGTTCTGTATTTTTTATTGATCAGAACAACACTATCAAGAAAATCAATTCAACTGCTCTCCCACTGTGAAGGAGGGAATTAGTGCAATACCCGCAGTTTTACACACACACACACACACACACACACACACACACACACACACACACACACACACACACACACACACACACACACACACACACACACACACACACACACACACACACACACACACACACACACACACACACACACACAAACACACACACACACACACACACACACACACACACACACACACACACACACACACACAGTTCTTAACTTAAAAAAGGATAACAGAATTGGGAATTCAGTATAAAATGATACTAAACTATAAAATGTCTCACTCAAGCAAGATTATGTCATTATTTTCTGCTTCTGTCAAATGGATTGCTGTATGGGGATTCAGAAACACTAATAACCTAATAACCTGCCAAGTTGCAAATGCAGATTGCTTTTAAGGGGAATGGGAGATGACACCTACAGGTGATTAAACCACAAAGTCCAACCCCTTTGCAACTTCACAAACTTACATCCATCTATCTAGCATGCCTCCATATAAATGTATTTGACCATGCCCTGCATGCACTTATGCTATGCACCATACAGAATTAGCTTTATGGCTTTCATGTCCAAAATTAATTCTATGATCTTAGAGAAAGCATTCATAATATGGCTTTATGGGATTAAGCTCTCTTACACTTGGTACTGCCCTGATTAAACTTTAATTTCAATTGTCTTCTTATGTGTAATGCTTTTCAAGTGTTCGCAGGGCTCTCAAAGACTGAGGGCAGTTTCAGTGTTCTCACCCTAAACAGCCAAACTGTTTAAAGTGACAGCCATTCTGTTTTGAGGACATTTCACACATTAAACCTATTGATAGTGTAAAAAAATAAGGAACTATGACTATGATTTAAAATATTTATAATATGTGTAATATTTATTATTATAAATAACACATTGTCTGTGAGAGATCCTGGTACACAAGGAACCCCCACGTAGCCAACAAAAAAGAATATTATTAATTTTCATATGTAAATGCCATACCCTGGAAGATTGACAGCAATGCCAATTGGTCTAGATTAGACATGATTCTAAATGTCACACTGTTTTCTCGTATCACGAGTGACTGTTGCTCATGTACATACGTGGAGCTGTATGATGTTGAAGTTTGACTTGACGGGGCACAGTTCCCATGTTTCATTTTCCAGAAACATCCGCAGCTCTTCCAGGCGGGTCCTGAGGGGAAAATGGAGAACACTGAAGAACATGGTTTTCTGTACTGGCCCGTTAACAACCCCTTCAGCATCTTCCTCTGCATTGTGCTTCCAGATTTAATATATTGATATAACTAGTTCTCTAAAGGTCATGTTTGGATGCTTGACAAAGTACATGCCCTTCTGTGCGTCTGGATCATTGCTTGCAGAGTATGTGTAGGTGTTCAACTGTGTTGAGAACAAACAACTCCATGAAATATCCATTCAAAGCTGCTTCTCAACACTATATTATATCTTCCCAATTACACTTACAAACTAATTATATATTATGTTTCATAATATATGCCAGAACATTGGTTCATGTTGTTCTGGCATACATTATATGAGTTTTTTTTTTAAGAAAATATACTGTTCTCTTTTTGTAACTATGAGCCTTAGTTCAACTTAGTATCCCATGATCAAACTACTAACAATCGGGGTTGGATTATGACAGATTTTTTTTCTATGTTGGCTTCCTGAACAATAAATCTCATTTTCAGTTACCTGATTTCAGAACTGTCTGGTTTTTCCTTTTGTTCATAACAAAAATTGTTACCTTTATCTCATTTTACTGTTTATAATTAATGCTCCTTTGAGTGATTTTGAGTTATTATTCAAAAGAGTATGATGATAGCTTTTAAACACTGCTTGATTTTTAACATCAGCGATAATAAGGTGCTTGCAAGATGCAAATGAATAGAATACTGGTGTTCCATGCCATCTTTGACCACCTTTACTGGTCTAACCAGTCAGTCAGACCATTAACTTAGGATTGTGTCTTTAAGGTTCCAAAATATATGTAAAGCTAAAAATGGTATTTTTGTTTGTATTTTCTCATTCATTTATAACAAACGCAAGTAGATTATGATGTAAATATCACCAAGCGCATCCATATTTTCTAAAATTAGTACTGCATAATATTCATAACTGTTACAGATTTGAAAAAAGAATCACAAAGTAATTTTCAATGTCAAAGCCACAGGGCACAGTAGATACAGTGACAAACAGCACAGAGGCACCCAGCGTGACAGCGTACCCTATACTGTCAAGGCTGTTTCGAAGCAATCAAGTTTGTGGATGCTTCCCAAGATATTGAAATTTCCAAAGTAATTTGAAAATTATGCATGAGAAACAGATGCCTTTTTTAGTGTGAAGTCTCTGTATTGCTGACGGTAGTAAATGATAAAACTGTTCTCTGGCTGGCATGCACCCATAGGATATATGCTGTAGGTGGGGTGACACCTGTGACAGAGGGGCATTTAAAACACATCCTTGTACATTTTTCACCTGTTTTATTTTGCAAATACTTTCACCCCTACATCTTTTTAGCTTCTAATTCCTTCAACTGTTTGAAGCATATGCTGTTGGAAGTGCAGAGAGACACTGTGCACTGTGCAGTAAGAAACCATCCAACTTCTCCTTGTATTCAATAATTTATATGGAATGGAATTTAACAAGACATTTTACAAGTCAATTTAATTATGGACAACACTTCCAAGGCTGAATACATATGCAGCCATGGTGCCCTGTTAAACCAACCTTGTGTAACACACATTTTCCTCGTATCTGGATCAATGCATAGATGGCTTACGTGCCATGGCTTAAGCTTTTTTTCAAACGGTTGAACTTGACTTCACACCCTTGGCATTAGTGTTTGGAGCCTCCCTGTGGTGACATTTGTTAGACCTGTCTGGACGTTCATCCACCACCGATGGAACGTCACGGCAACAAGTGCCATTTTGCACAAGCCAAGTTTAAGGTGCAGACCGTTCCGCCAAAATTAGGCACGTAGCTCATCACAATGATGACAGAATGACAGCCAGCTTTAACAGACACTGAATAGAGGAACTGACAGGAACTGTGAGACATGCAATATTTTTAGCTTCAGAAAACTATGTTCGAGCTATATTAAAACACTTATGTTCCATTTATTCGAACAAATTCATTTTTCTCCACATTAAGAAATGCTGCACTTTTTCTTGTCTCCAAATGAAAATAACCTGGATACATTTTAATCGAGTCTACTATTTTTATCTCCCGAATAGCAATTTTATTACATATTATGGATATGTATTATGTATTATAGTCTATTACCAACTAGCTAGCCACAGAACCACTGGAAACTGGATGTGTAAAAAAGGTGTGCCTTTGTACTGCATGTATTTTCAATCATTTTCATTAATTTGTCTTGCTAGGAGGAAATTGATTTTCTGCTTCTGCGATATGTTTGCATAAAATGTTGCCTAATATCAGAGGTAAAATGATTTTCAGAGACTGATGGTTCTTCCCTCCTGAGAGTAATGAATAGGGATGAGGACGGGTTGGGATGAGCTTTCTTCCCTCGGGGTAAAGCATTTTAGAAGTTTGCCTCTGTTTGGATCGAGGATTTTTAACAGCTCCTCACTGTGAGAACAGTATCTTGAATGTGCAACATTTTTGCTCCTATTGCCTGCCCAAGGCCGAGGCTCCATCCCCTTCAGTGATGGCTCACCTGTGATAGTTCTTAAAGTAGTTCATGCTCTGCTTCTTGATGGATTCCTGAAGCACCTCTGACCTACTGCCACAAAACTCCTCTCCCACCTGCATCAGCCTGTTGAGAAGACACAGATGAAAAATGGCTGGAGGGAAAGGAGGGGGGGTGGGGTGCTCCGACTTCCTAATTAACCCCATGGAGTTATTTCACAACACATGCGCCCTCAAAGCACCCACAGTGGAACGTCCATTCACTGTCCGCACTGACCCGAGAGAAAGTGGTCGGAAAAAAGCGTTTGCTCCGTTGGGATTTAATAGGCATTAATTGTCAGGCTTGTATAGCTGATTACTGCTCTATTGTTTTGCAGAACAGATGACCTCATTCATGGCCAGTGTAAAAGGCTCGATGGAATATGTCCTGCAAAGCCTCGCACCAATTAGTGTTAATGAGCGCATAGTACCTGCTGATAATATCCAGCACGAATATGAAGTCGTCGTACTTGAAGTTTGACATATCTGTACCCAGCAAATAGGCCTTCACTTTCAGCTGAACATCCTGTGGCAAAAAAAAAAAAATGAGGATTAAATAAAATTGATAAATAGATAAATAAATAAAAGCTTCTGTCGGACTACATGTAGAGCAAATTTTATGGTCACTAAACAGAGTCCCATTAAGATCGAGTGAGCGCGCTCCGACCTGCCAGATCCGTGTCAGCCCATGCTCCAGCTTCTTTTTCACATAGCTGCGGCCGAAGTTGGACTCGTCTGACCCTGCTGCGCCATTGCTGTCTGAAAAACAAAGAACCATATTAACTATTTGCTCCAGAAACTTCAGGGGGTGAGCACATTCATAATTGCCACAACACTAACCCCCCCCCCCATCCCCCCATCCCACAATCCCCCCACAGTCTGGGATTCCCAGCACACAGCAGCTCATCAGCCAGCTTGGCATGTTCATATTTGTGTGATAATGGACATGACGAATAAGGATCAAAGGTTGTGGTAATTATCACCCAAATGCTGTGTGAGGATGTGGAACACCTGCTTCCTCAGTGCTGCTACACTGGGGGGGTCAAACTGCCGAGTACAAGGCACACGAGAGACGAAATTCCCTCTTCAGCCATCTGCCAAAATGCATCAGATCTTACTCCCCGTAACTGGTGCCATGGTGGAGTCATTCAACCAGCCTGCACAATCCAGCCTCTCTCGCTGGCTTGACATATAAAATGAATGTGCAGGCCTCTGGTGAGGTCTGACCTCTCAGACAATGTAGTTTTACTGGGGTGGGAGTGGGATTGTGAGGGTTTGGAGGAGCATTGAAGTGGGGTGGGGAGGGGAGGGGGGGGGGGTTCCAAAAGACACCGGAGGTAATTCCTTTCTTTCTTAAAGCAACATTTCAACGCTGCGTCGCAAGCATGAAATATGTGGGCGTATTATGTGGGCGTAGGGGGGAATACTGTCTCCTTGGCTTGCATGAACATGCTTTCCGTTGGGTTAACGATAGGTTTAAGGAATGTGTCCCAAAGGATCGAATGGTAGACCAAATATCAACATAATTCCTGAAGGTGTGGACCATTTGGCCTGCTCCTAATGAGGCTCCGGAGACTGAAACCTTTTCACCTCACTTTATCGAGTCATCTAGCGCTGAGGGAGGAAGAGTAATGAAATGCATGATGACAGTCAAGCCAAAGATTTACGATGTGTTACTGTAAAAGGTGAACCACAGCCAGAGGTCAACCAATCGGCATTCATAAAACATTCCTTACATGCAGAAAATATTTAACAAAAAGTATTTTTTCAGCACACCGCAAGGCTCCTCATCATCTACTTGAAGACAAGCCGGTCATCAGCCCGCTGTTGCAGCAATAATCTTCTCATCACCATTTTTACCTTTTTCTCAGAAGCAGTAAGACCCAATTGAGGTACCCATTCATAGAATCTAGGTTTAGTCTCCTACCATCGCTAAGAACATCCCCCATGATGCTTGGAGCTGTCACTCCTTTTTCCCCTGCAGACCACCAATCACTGCATAAAACAACTACACTAGGCAGAATGCACTCATGACGACTGAAACCCTTCCTCCTCAGCCACCATGCAGTAAATTCTTCACCACTCTGCAGAGCCACCGGTCAGGGTTCTGTTCTGGGGCTTGTCAGTGAACCAAGAAGCAGCGCTGAGGTTCTGTGCCGCCTCGGTCCCGTCTCAAACTCTGACCACAGAACAACTTCCACGCCCTCGCACCAAATCCCACTGGAAAAGAACTAAATGTATCAGAGCAAATCATCCTTACTTGAACAGCCCAAAGCAAACACCACGGCTCCAAGATTCCGCTCACATGAAGATGGATTAACCTGTGAGAGACGAGGAGGACTTGCTGCTGATGATTGTGGCAGATTTTTTATGAACAACGTTAAAGTGTGGTAAATTCCGCTGCATGGTCCACTCCTGCTGACCTTTCAGTGAGGTGAAAGTGTACCCACATGGTACCTACACTGCTGCGGGTGATTCAGTCACAAAATCACACCAGCGGAAAATGTCCTTATCGAGCACATGAAAATCGAAATGGGGGAGGGGTGTTCTACCTTTACAAAAGGCTAGATGTTTTTCCTTACAAAATGGGCTGGAAAAAGACTTCAGAGTGCATACGCTTAAGATTTGTGTCAGGGAAAAAACTTTGCTGGGTCTGTCCTATTTTTACCTTAGTATGCCAAGTCTACGATGAAAGCCATCAAGAAATCCTTCGGGAGAACATTTAGGCATCTTAAGATAAAGCTGGGGAATTTGCATAAGATCTGTCTGAGAAAAAGGACAGATCCGCAGGTATGGGATAAAGATAGGGCATACAATCGGCGGATTATAAAGAAGGACATCAATAGCACTGTTAATGTAAGCTCTGGACAACCATTCCAGAATGTAAAGAACAACTGCATAATCTTATGTCAATCATTTAGATTATAAAATCAAATTAGCTTGTTGCTAACACTGAGGTTTTGATAGATAAATGACATCATGTTCAATTTCAAGAGCAAATATAGAAAGGACAAAGTATGCAGCGCAGTAACCCAGCTTTTCATGGACCTTTTCTCTGGTCATAGCTTTCATAATCTCCTTTAACTCCCGATAGGACTTCAAAGGGGAATGATGAGTCGGTTTTCCCTGGTTCAGTCCGGCACACATTAGCCATCTGTGGCTGAGGCTGAGATGTAAATGATGGCACCAACCAGTGTCAGGAGGCTGGGGGAATACCGTCTCCCAGGCTGCGAGCACTCAGCCTCCAAAAGAGACATACCAAATCCAAATGATCTTTCAACACTGCTGGAAATGGTAGAGGTAGGTCACTCTAACCCACTAAGGTATTCACAAACAATGAATAAAATATCATAGATGCGACCAGAAGAAAAAATGTATTGGCAGAGAATCAATGAATCCCTGCCTAATGTTAAAAAGGCTTCTATACAAGGAACATTGTCTCCCTTTGGTACAATCAACCACTCTTTACTTCCTTTTAAAGTTCAGTTCCTCTTTTTTCTTGCTTGAGAAGGGTCATCTGGTGTCTCACTTAGATTGCTTCCTGCAATAGTCTGTTTAAAATGTTTTTACAAAAAGAATCTCATGTCTGCAAACATACCTTTTCGTAATTCCAGGGAAAGAAACTGCATGCCTAAGGACTACATGAAAAGGGGATAAAATTGGGGTACCAATTCTTAAACAAATTACTGTAGTAGATGTTTTAAGTTCTGTGACATCTATGGTGACAGCAGAACATAGTTCTTTATCTCTGCTATTTCCCTGGGATCCTGATAGAAAACCCCTGTCCCCATCACTAAATGCAGCAACATACGTTCACATATTCACTGCCAACTGACATTTTCATGTGCGCGCATGGCTTACTGACAAGCACAAAGAGTGGTATCCTTGTCCAGGCCAGCCCCTCTGTACAATTTCAGCATTACTCAGAAAAGAGATTTGGGGGGAGAAGTCACATGGGGTGAAGGTTTTCTTGAGATGTGATTCGTTTCGAAAGTGATGCCAGACTCTCCGTTTCCGTTGCACTTAAGACCCACCCTGACTCATCCCCTAATTAGTGAGTTGAAATGAAGTTCAAACCCCAAATATCCTGAGGTAGAAAAAATTGAATACTCCAAGCTGAAAAAATATTTAAATTAAAAAAGTGACATCTGGAAATCAAACAAAAAGGTTACAATATTTTAAGACCTGAGTTTGATCACATGTGCCTCATGTGCACCTCAAGGTAATGGTAATGGATCTCAAGTCTCCACGTTTAATTCATTAGCTTTTTTATATGAGCACACAGACAGCTGAGGCTGTTGCCTGTGGGGCATAATAAGATCACTTTACAGTCTTCTGTGTGAGGACCTCAACTAAAAATAACTTTCAGAATTTCTGTTAACTGCTTTCTGACCAAAATACGGTAGATGAAAGCTAGGTTGTATATGCACACACTGTGATTTGCTGTTACCACAAACCCAGACAGTATTAAAGTAGAAATATAATTTAAGAGGTTGGACATACTGAACAGATAATGCAATAATATATTGTCTGTCAATCAAGCCTATATCTGTATCCAAGCCTGGACAGACTGCAGCAGGGGCAAGTTAGCATAGAGACAAGAAAAATGTATAATCGATCTCACGTAACAGCAACAACAACACTGAGAAGGTGATGAGACAAATAATTCATGGCCACCGGTCAGCAATGTAAAGAAAAATATATAAAACTGACAAAAAAAATCAAATTCATCCTGATGCATGCTCTACAAGCTAATATTTATATTTAAATATTTTCATTTGAAGACGTTACTTGCCGCACAGTCATGCAGTGCCAACAACAGTGTAGCTGTCGAAACAAATATGTGAAGTAATAGAACTGGCTGAAGTGCAAACTATCAATTAACTATGGAGTAACATCTATCAATGTCTGGCAATCTGCAGGAGTGAAGTGGCACACTTTTTCACACAAAAGTCAAACAAATCATGCTTTGTTGGTTGGAGGTATAAAATGCTATCTCAAAAATGTTCCCAGAGTCTTCCATAAATGCTTGACTGTGTAAACATCTGGTTACTAAGAAGGCCACTCTACACAGGCAATATTGTTGTCATGCATGCTAACCATTTTGACTATGTATGCTCTATGGACAGGGGCACTGTAACCTAAAAACCTTTAAGCTGGTGTTGACATGACTTGACAGACCTTCATGAAAGACTTATTCCTAATGTGTCCATCTCTGAGGTCCTACTGCACCTCAGTGTAAGCTCTTCATAATCATTTCTGTTTCTTGGAACCAGATTTACATAGGTATGAGACAGTCATCTAATTACTATAAGACATCAAATGGCACTTAACCAACCTACAACAGTTACCGACTTAGTGGTAGCTAGGGTATGTGCCAGGAGACAGGATAAACCATTCAAAAAGTCCTATAAATCAAATAATTGTTTAGGGGTTTCATTTCAAAGATCAATTTGTAGTTTTCTTGACAGTTTCTTGACAATTATTTGTATAGGTCTATGCAAATTTGCTCATTCATTTTAAATGTTCGCATCCTACCAGCAGTAAGTATGAAGGCAGAAACCCAGACTGTGGAGTCCCTCTGTCCCATGGCAATACATAATTTGGCAGTCATTTTTAATCTGTGTCAACAAAATCAAATTCATTTGTCTTTTGCAATACTGACACATGCCTCATTCATAGAAAAAATGTAATCATTTGATGTTTCTCAAAGGCATTTGCACCTCATTGTCTTGGCCATATGGTATTAGTTTGGTCAATTTAGCCCAGATAGCATCTATGGGTCACAATGTGTATGATAAAAATTCAACTGAAAATCTGCATCTATGCAGTTAAAATCTGCACTCACATGATAAGTCTATATTCTATGGAATCCTGCAATGGTTTAACAGTGCAAAGCTTGTTGGGTGCCAGATGTGTATGGGCTCCAATAATTGCTCCTAAGAACTGTGAGTTAATTTCTGGCGTGCCGTAGTTGAGCTTTGTGAGCCAAGCTGATGTAAACGATTGTTGACAAGAGATGATAAATGACCAGCAAAGAAAGCAGTGTTGCCACACCTGCTTCTCAGAAGGAGCCGTGAATGTTCTGCAGGAGATGGACAGGCAGACACATTCTCAAAAAGACTACAGCACCAAGAAAAAAAAAGGTGTAAAGAAAGTATCAGAGGAAAAGGGACTTATTGAACTGTGAAAAGAACATGATTGTGTGTCTACTTCCACAGAGACTCATCTACCGTGAAAAGTATGATAAAATGGGAACCGTACAGTTGTGTCCTGTACATTTTAACCACATCCTGAGGTGGTGACTACTGATTTCCAAACACATGCAGTATATCAATCCAAAAAAAATTTGAACTCAAAGTTGATTACAAGCACTTCTGCCAAACCCTATGCCTAGATTTCTAAAAATCACACCACTGATTCACTTACATATGGCATGTACAAAAATTTGCATAAAACAGTTCACACACACAAAAACCATCAAAGGTGATAAACTAACAAGGTACAAGGAGAACTACATGTGTTAAAGCAAAAGATACACAGATTTTTAAAGGTCATGCAAATACCTTCAGCATATGTAGCATGATTTCTAAGTTTTTAGAGAGGTAATTGTGTGAGCAATTTACTATGAATGAAAAGCACATATTAAGAAACACATAATCAATAAGACATTGATTATCACAGGAGACGAGATGTCCTAACAATAAAAGACCACTGTATAGAGAACAGACATTTTCCACTCATGTAAATCTTTTCTGAATGTCAGAGGCAAACATAATAGATATATAGCCTATCTAACAATGCAATTTTACAGCTTTTGGGTGAAATAGAGGATGAATAGATTTCCTGTGGGTAGTTTAAACTTAATACAGCTATTGATCTCCTAATCCAGGTGCACTTTGTCTGGTTCTTAACACATTGACACCAGTGTGTCCATTCTTTTTTCACCGTTGTTGAACAGGCTGAACACATGACTGTATTTGGAATATTCATAATTGAACATTCTGAATGATTATGTAACAATATCGCAGTTGAAGTCATTTGCATAAAGACTCTTAGTTGATCAACTACAAAGAGTGCAATTATAAGCTGTGCAAATATTTTGGATGTGCATGCAAAATACTCGTTCGTTGCTAGTTAACAAACTCATTTGTTTTATAGGGCTGAAACTTTTACTTATCACCGCTTTTGTACAAACTAAGCAATATCTTTGTAATTTGTTCATTTAAAACATAGAGGAACATATTTGAAGGCCCCCAGAGATACCTAAGTGTCAAGAATGTTTTTTTGCAGACTGACTCCCAGAAATTGAGGTCAAAGTTTATGAAGATAAAATAAAATATTAATTTTCATCTTCACAAAAACAGTTCAACTTCACTGAGAAAATAAAGTAATGTAACTTAATAAGATGTTCATTTTCATCTAGTCAATTTCTCATATTTTAAGGGAAATTTGCTACCTCATTCAGTAGTATAATGGCAATGACAGAGTAGACTCAAAACATTATAAATATACTGGTCACAGGCCACAGAAAGCAATTTACCTGTTTGATGGAGCTCCTAAATTATGAGTGAAGTTTCAACCCAAGTCAATGCAAACCGAGGTGGACATACTCAATATAATCAAAGTTGAATAAAAATGTTTCTTTGATGCTTTCATTTTATATGCATATAAACATTAAATATTCTATTTGAAAGACCTTATCTGCAATTGGTCAGAGTGTCTGCTTAATTTACTTGTGGTATTTCCATTTGGACTATAATCTAAAAATAAGATAAATAGCACTCCAATATTGTAATTGTAAGAACTATGCATCTCACATACAAAGTTTATTCAGATTTTAGAGCATAAAGATCCATTATCACTTCAAACAAAAATGTTCGACATCAAAGCACAAAGTTGCCATTATTTCCTGCATAATTTCCAAATTGTGCTTTGACTTCGGACATAATGCTGGAAATTACATTTAATTAAGATGACTGAATCATAATATCATTCGAGTGCAGTAGACAGAAGTCACAGAATAATCCTGTCGTGATTTTAGGGGGATTTTATTTTATGCATTAATTTGGTGTAAAAGCCTCCACTTACATTCATATGGGGTATTTTCTCTGTTGCGTTTTGGCCAATAGGTAATGTTTGCTAGATAAGTTGTTTTCATCATTACCTGCTCTTTGTACCACAAATGGAAATTTGTTTTTGTACTATATGGCTAACAAACAAATCTATGACCAGGATTCAATCAAATGCATGTTACCTCATTAAGAGCATAATCTATTCAACAGAAAAGTTAAATCCATATCCCATGTTATACTCCCAACCCATATGGATTGACACTTAGGAAACAGGAAAACTGTGGCGCCAGGACAAGCAGGTCCATTTTTATAATCAACAATATTTTAGGGAAATTACTAAAAAAAAAAAAAAAAACACACATATTGAAAAAAACAGGATCTGGTCTTGTATCTGACTCTGCTACTATGTAGGTTGACTGGTGGACAACGGAGGGAAAAGGAGGCTAGCACATGCTAGTTGCATACATGTCTGATGACAACACCTAGCTAATGGTAATGAATAAAGAGGAGGCTTATGATGATAAAAGCACAAAACTTTATCCTGAATATTTGGGAATATACGTATATCAAAGGAAGACTTAAGATAAAAGGGGAGTTCATTTGAAGACCTGGGAGTACCTACCATTCTAATACTAACATACGAGTGAGGCTAGCATTTTGCTTTTGGCATTAGACAGCAATGACATGCTATCTCGCTATCTCAGTAATACCCAATTATAAATTGCACTCCCAACATATGTGGACACATAAATATAAAATAAAGAATAGAAACAGCCGAACAGCATGTACATGGTAAAAAGTGCCTCTCTTCCACTCCAAAATCAGGCCCAATTTTAAATTCAGTTAATGGCTTGTTTGATCATGATGGTTACATAATAAATAATGTACTGTAAAATGTTCACATTACTATAATGTCCATTGTTTCTTGCTGTAGAAATCATTGTGGCTAAGTGATTTTAGAATTTATTGGATGAGGTGAGTCATTTTTGGTCCTGTAAATGCATCAAGGTATCAAGCTCTTAAATATAACACCAGAGCTCATCTGACAAATCATAAAAAGCTCTGAAATTTCAGTGCTTGGGCTCCTAAAACAGAGATTAAACTCTCTTCCCACACAACTGTCCCTTAATGTGAAAGCTTGTCAAGTACAAGTCTGCTCATTTTCAGGGACATTGTATTCCAAGAAAACATGACATATACAACATATTTATTTAAAAGGATGCCTCTTCATTCTCTTGACCAGTTATGACAGTCAAAAAAGTCAACTGGAGTTCAGACAGAAAAGTGGAAGTACAGTCAGAATTAACTCCACACTTTTCTGGGAAACAATGGCTTTCCATGAGCATCTTGTGCTCTAGATGCTCATGGTAAGAATATGAAGTGATCCTCTTAGACACAGCTGTGGCTCTCTTTAACCCGCCCAACCCAGCAAGAAGGATTGTGTCCCACTATCCCAGTCAGTCAGCTTATGAAAATCACTAGATCTAGCTTACAACACTGACAATGGCCACCTGGAAGGGAAGAAATGTCCTCCATTGACTTTAATTGAGATAAATCATCATTCTCATATCATCACTTTACATATCCCCTTGTTACAAGGTATGTAAACCAGAGATTCTCCAACTCAGTTCTGGGGACTAAGAGTGTATTCTATTTTTTGTTAACTGTTCTCTTGGTGTACTGTTGGTTATGGTAGATGAAAATTTCTACATTTTTACCTTATTTTCACACAGATCAGGTTTGACTTGATGCCATTTTTTGTTGTTATTGTACTCTGTGTTTAACAAAATGATTCAGTGACCCAGTATCTACACTTAAAGCAGTTAAGATCACATTGATTTCAGCAGTCAGTCCATGATTTCATGAAATGTAATAAGAATCGATTTGATTAATTACAGAAATGGGATGCGGATAAAACATCTTTAGCAGAACTTACATAAACGTTATATTGCCAAAAACAAAAAATGCAGCAAGCAGTTAAATAAGCAAATAAGCGAGATCACTCATTTCACGGTAGAAAATTACAATTTTAATTCACCAGTATTTATCAGTATGTTAATTTACCTGATGACCCACCATAGTTTATATCACCATGTCCTTCTCCCTGGCTCTGTGTTACATTTAAGTATGGTATATACTGAAGATGGAGTTTTTTTTCCCATCCAAAAAGCACAGAGCATCATCATATTCTCGATTTAAGTGTAAAGGCTAGAGGCTAGCCTTTCTAAAAATGGGTCTATTTCAATGCATTTAAATGAGAGACCATATTTTCTTCTCCCTCCAGCTGGGCAGGTTGTGACTTTTCATCTAAGTATCAGGATGTCCCATTTGTATCCACAGAACAGACAGAGACTAAACCCCGTAACTACAGGGGCATAACTGTACTCACGGTGAGTCCTTACTGGGTGAAACAACTGGGAATGCTACACTCAGAATGGAGGTTCACATTATGGGTTCATACTATTCAACTTTTTGCACCACTGTCATAATCAGTTGTTAGATTACTGATTGTAGCCTTCTGTTCATAAGCAGACCTCCTGTGTGAAAACCTGGGTAGGGTTGCTGTTCTTATGCTCATACCAGCACGTCTGGTACCCAATATCATTCCACGTTTTACCGCCCAGTCCTTCTTTTATCCTTTGGCTGGCCAGTGGTCCAGTGACCTTTGGTGTACAGCCTTTCCTTAAATCTAAATAAATCTAAACATATTTCCAGCATTCTGATTCCAGAAAGAGACATCACATTGAACAAAATCCAGCAGTCTATTCATTGTGTAACCTGTAGACATCACAAAGTCTTATTAAACATGACAGCCCATGAACAAATTCTGTTTGGCAAGACAGCAAGAGAAAATTGTCTAATAACATTTCATTTTATTAGGTGGTGACATTAATTAGAATTTCATTACATTGACAATGTCGTTTTCATGCTTGTGTTACTGTGTTTGATACATTTCTTCAGTGTTAAGTGGGGATGCAGACTGTGTGTGACCAATGAACTGAGCTAAGGGATGAGTGACCCCTCAGGACGCCTTACATCCTGTAAAATCATTTTACTCAATGACAAAATATTTTAACTGTTCTTTGTCTGGAGGCGAGTCCAATGGGAACTCTTAAGGAAAAACTTGAAAAAACAAGTGTGCATGTCAACACCTGGGTTTCTTAAGAAAACAGATCAACTGACTCACAATCACACCACAGGTTTTTCTGAATGCTCAATTTATGACACTACTTGATTAGAGATAGTTGTTCATAGAGCTAGGAATGTCCCTGTGTTTCTGTGTTTCTGCACAAGGGCAGCTCCTCTGGTGCCACTTTCAGGCACCAGTTGGCCTGCACCATCCATGTATGAAATGTCCTCCTCTAACACAGTGCAGATCAAAACTGCAGTGTGTAATGAAGTGGAGGCTTGCCAAATGCACTTCAGAGAAGGGCACATGTTTGTCGGTGCCCTCCTGAATTGATGGTGCCCACTGCACCAATAAGACGGGCCTACAATCAGGACTGGAAATTCCAATATGTAGGAAAAAAAAAAACAATTCAATATCGATAAATAAATAAATTGTTAGCATATATTAAGCATATGCATATCCAAATACTTAAGTTACATGTATTAAGGCGTGTAAAAGTTAACCTCCAAAAGTTTAGCAAAGTTCAGTAAACACACGCAGGCTTTATACTGCAACAAGGGCCCACAGTGGCAATGACTAAAATTAGGTTACTAATAGGCACCAATGGTGTTGCTATGAGAAAAGTAAACCCCATGTTAGACCAAAACATTTACATATCAGCCTTGTAAAGGCCCCCTGACATGGGTAAGTTCTCAACTTAGTTCTCTACATCCAGCTTCCCCTGCGGATTCTCCTTCAGCCATTTGTTAGCTTGTCCTGGAAAAGCTCCAATTAAACTGACTTGCTAAGTGATAACATGAAAGGTAAAAAGCTAGCTATTTTCAAAGAAATGTCCTATGTACCCCTGGAGTTAAAACTAATTAAAACATCCCACACTTTTCCTTCTATTGATTCTGTAATGTTTTTTTTTTAAATGGAAATGAAAACTTTTCTTCAATGAAGTTAAGCACATTCTAAGTCGATATACTAAGCAATCACCATTCTGATCAAAGCTACCTGACCTTGCCTAAAGTGCAGGCACTATTATAACAGCTAAAGCTACATTCCACAGAAACATGAAAGCTGTGTCCGTATCCACTTTCTTTGCTGATTGGGGTGCTTTGTGTTTTCTGCACAATCAGTGCACATTGAATGTCTTGACCTTCTTACAATAAAGGGCTATCGCAGTGCTTTTAAAATCAAATTCTCAGCGGTCAGCTCTGAGTGATGAAATGCGAACCCTCTCTGGATTGCCTTAAATTGACTTAGGAAAGGCAATGAAAGAGTCTATGGCAGGGCTGCAAGACCCTCTCAAGGGCAAACACTAAGCTAAGTCCACAAAGCACAACGCGAACAAAACACAAATTGCCAAAAGGCAAATGTAAATTGATACCATTGCACTATTGGCTGATAAAAACCAAGCTGTCCGGCATAAGCAGCCTACCTGGCACAGGTGCCGCTTCCTCATTGTCGTGCTCTTCGTGCCACTGCATGGTCCGATGGTAGCTGAGCATCACTTCCCACAAGGCTTTGCACAGGTCAGTCAGGCATGGGATGTAGCTGTCTGGAGTGATGTGCTGTCAAAAAGATATAAGAGGTGGGGTCCATTCAGTACGCTTCAAAATCACCACCTTCTGGGCTGTGTAAAAATACATGTAAAGACACTGGAAACAGGTGGAAATCCAATGAATTTCAGCTGAATTACAGATTTCAGAAGACCCGGATTCAAACTAAAAAGTCATCTGCATGTCAAAAAACAGAATAAATATAAACAACAGGCACAACCACAGGCTGTTTTTGTTGCCACTGTACCCAATGTACTGTGTCACATCGGTGCCTCTTTCTACAACAAAAAGGGTACACTGGCCTCTCAATATGGAGACAAATCCATGTGATACCCGCCAGACATGAACCTGAATCAGACACACATTTATGACCCAGCATGCAAAAAATGACTGAATCAAGCCCAAGCCTTTGTTAATTTAAGATCAATCCAAAACATCTGAGAAGTTCATGAGTACTGAGAAGTCCTTGCACTGAATAAATATTCGTGCTGTTTTCCATTATTATGCAAATATCAAGCATAATTGTCACACATTAATCTCAGAGTGCATCCTCCAAGTGAATTGGTGCTACATTAAAAAGTACAATAGATCACAGATCATTTTAATACAATTAAAAATGCATGCAATTCAGACTTAAAAATCTGTATAGGAAAAGGTCACTTGCCCATCCTCCTACATTTGAAATGCTATACAATCCCTTGCATTCTGTATCACTGCTGAAGGTTATGTACATTAAAGCATAAATTATGGTAACCATCACCATGTTTGAGGGAACAGTATATAGCATACAGTGACAATGCAGCTGATGAAGAAGAAAAGTGGCAGTCAGTCAGAGAGTGCATAAACCAGAACCCAGATCAGCACAAGTATTTCTTATTAGTGCTGTCTTATTTCTCTTGAATAAGACAATACAACTGACAAATGACAGCGTAAACACGCAGCATGAAACATTTTCAATGACTCTCTCACCGCATAACAGTGGAAGGTCATACACAGGAGTGTGAACAACAGAAATGAACTTATTTCCACCTGAATAATGATTGTTTGCTCTGATAACCCCTGAGTCTTCAGTTTTTTTTGGTTCCTATTCAGGGTAAGTTTTTGTCAATTCAACACAACCCATTTACCACTGGCATACTGACCTATGTAAATCTGAAGGTTAGGGAGAATGTTGAGTAAACCAAAATGACAAAAGTCCTGAGAATCTCTAATTAAACAGATAAATTACACTGCTGAATAACACATGGGAGAGTAATTGGAACCCATAGATGGAAGGCTTATAATCAAAAGTCCCGTCAATCCGAGGCTATTTCCCTTGTATCAGGCAACAGAAAAGAAAACGACTATTTGAATTCTGGGAAAAGGGTAATGGGGCGTTCTGGCTGGCTGAGTCTGGCGACGCGTAGCCCAACGGCTTGCATAAACTGCCATTTGTCAATCCGAGCTGAGGGAGCAACCCAAAATGATCGTCTTTTTCGTTCAGTCCGTATTATGTCTACCACGGCTGCGGCGCTGGCCCACAATTACAGACACATCTATCAGTGTTTCTGAAAATCCCCTGTCAACCCAATCCCGCGCACAGCTAGAATACCATCATACCTTTGTTTAATGAGAGCCAACTGCAGGGGCTCAGCTAACCCCGCTCGAACACAGTAAATTAGCCTGGCCAGGCGAGAATACCACCCTTTTAGATTTTGGAGGGGAAAAAGCAGTACATAGCAACACGGCCAGACAGTGGAAAAGCTAACAGATGTGTGGTTTCAGAACAATTTATGTATCAGGGCTTCTTTGCCTCCCGGTTGGGAGGGAATCTGGTTTTCACAAGTCTATCGCTGGCCTGTAAATTACACCCACAATTTACATCTTCCACCCGATTTTTAACTCCAGAAACTCAAGGATAATCCATCTTGGGAATACTTCCAGAAACATATATATGTAGAAATACATATTTATGGAAACATATAATCACTTGATGCATGTATCAATGCAATGCTTCATAAGCAGTAAAATATGGACAATTGCTTCTGACTTTCCTTACTGGTGATACAATCGTACCCTTTTAGATGACTGAAGGAAAAATAAAAATTAAATATATCAAGGATTTGTTAAAGAGTAGAAACCCAGTGTAGCACAAAACATTCAGTAAATAACAGTACATACCTTTTTAGAAATACAGGCCTTAAGAACAACATATTATGGAGCACAATGTGACACACTATGCTTCACTACATTTTTCCACCACTATTTGGTCATTTCTCTGAATAAACATTAAAAAGTAAATCAATTCTCAATTTGTATGCTTAAACAGCGGGTATGCAGTGGGTTACGATATTCTTTGAGGGGCTAAAATGAATCATAATCTGATTTGTGCAAACCTCCATGACAACACTCGCTCACTAAAGGCAGAGGCAATTTGTCATTTTAAGTAATTTTTAGGTTAAAACTAAATGACATTTATAATCCTTCTAGGAGTGAGAACACAATGTGTTACACTTATCAATTCATTTTTACATCAATCATTTCTGAGAGGCATAGGCATAATAGTTATATTTAAACAGACACTAAGACAAATGTTCAAAATAAAAATTAACAGTTTTCTAGAAAATGAGGTTTGTATTTTTCTACAATTAGTCATTAACAAAATATCAACAACAGTTTTTCAAAAGGATGTCATCAAATAAAATGTAACATGGTGCCAACATTTGGATGATTCATGGAAAAAGAAAAGACACAATCAGTAAGGTAAATATAGGGCACTGCCCACTACGCCCCCTTGTTAAAGCTAAACACTGCTCCTAGCCTATGGCCTTAAACTAAGGGTCCTGATATTTCAAAAGAGTAAAATCAACAAGTCATTGCAAGAACAGGCTTTCTACAAAGTTCATGCCATGGAAAAAAAGGACTCAGGTAAAGAGCACATGGCTGAGAGCAGACTGCAGCTTGAAAGGCAACTCCGGATGTGCCACAACATCTCCCATTTCAAACCCACCCTTGGCCTGGGTCTCTGGAAGAGAGCAGCCGCGGCGAAAGGGAAACCAAAGGATGCAGGTCATCCTCTGTTCCTCTTGTGATTAAACAACATCATCAGTGGCCCTATTAACCCCCAACCTACTGATCTGAGAACAGGCTGTCAGTGGGGTCAGGGAGAGGGTTGAGGGAAACCAACTAAGAAAGCCAGCGAAACCTTTTCTGTTGGTAAGAAAGTGCTGTGGTTGTGTGCTTGAGCCAGTGCACTGATATACTGAATCAGAGACACACCTCCAAGTTTGGTGTCGAGGACTAATGTATGGTAGCAAGCTAGCCACTGAGCTAGTTAATCAGTTTTCACAAAGACTGAACTGCATTCAAACCACAGCTCCACTTATTTTTATTGGCCCATGACTAATACCATGGCTGCACAGCCTCACTTCTGAGATGTTCTGCATGTCTGCACTGCAAGCCATGGGTGCATCCTTCACATTGAAACATAAGGTCTGCCTGTGATAGTTCCACACAGTTAAACAACAGCCGCCCATTACAAAACCCCAATGCACGGCACTTACGTCACAACAATATTGATGCTTCAATACAGAATATTAAAACTGACATCAGACCACATACATAATTTATATTGCTGGCAATTTTCCTCTTTAATTTGCTAAGCATTATGGAAAGTTCAAAATAAATTATAAAGAGATACAGATCACAAATACTCATGATTAACCATTATTTCATTTATCAAAGTGATAAAAATTGTAATGCAAAAAGACAACAATCTGGAACAACTCAATTCCGATTTGTAATGCTTTTCCATACAGACCAGCGTGTACTGTACTTTCGAATCTATGGCAGAAATAGGACTATGATTTTAAACAGATTTGTAGAAAGTGGAGATGACTATGGGCTTATTACAAAAATTATAAAAAATATTCCATCTGTACTATAAACGTTTCCTCGCTCTCAACTATGGTATCTGTGAGCCAGAGGCATTAAAAATCCCAACTAGACTATTCAATTGCTCACCATTGCCAGTTGACTCAATGCTACTGGAGTGTAATCAGAGGGTGTTGCCAGGCAACAGAGACTTGGCAAAAGGGCAGGTAGGCAAGCCTACTGATCTACAGGAAGACAGATAATGGGAAATCACATCTCTGGCTCCTGCGGAAGCACACCAGTCGCCTGGAGGGTTATCCACTGTGGAGGAGGAGTGATCATCAATGGGGTAGAGTGGACTCCTGTCGTGGCAAAGGTCACAAGATGGCAGCTTTTTGTTCTTTTGAAAAGCGAAAATCACTTCAAAAAAGTGAGGTCAGGTTCTGATCTTGCTGTGTGTCAAGCTCATTCTTTGGAATCAACCTGGAGTCCACGTTGGATTTTTTTTCTTTAAAAGGACAGCAACAGCGTTAAGCACCAATACGTTTACAGTCACCACATGGATATCTTTTGCATTGCCAAAAGGTCAAGAGTAGATACCTTGAATCTTGTCACATTACTTTACTGAGGGAAATTATTGGTTTGGTTGGCTAAAGCCAAATCATCTCAGTTTCAGAGTTAGATCATAATACTATCCAGAAAAGGGAGAGAAAATAGGATATACACCATCATGATTTGTAAAAGTCCAGAATCAGCACGACTTTTCTTCAACTATTTACTCCATCAATGCAATTCTTACTGGAGGATTTACCACATTTTTTTTATTCACAACACATGTCAGAGAACTAGCAACATCATGACTGGAAAAGTTAGTAAACTGGCACTTTTCCACCAAAGTTTAAGTTTTATTGGGCACCTGGGGTTGCTGAGAGACAAGAAAAAAACATGCAGCATAAAATGGGCTTTCCTTATGTACAAATTATGATGGGCTCAGATATCAGCTCATCAGGACGAAGTCATCATGTACCAGCTCATTAATAAAACTTTTAATATGGCCACTTTATGAATAGTTTATTTTGGAGTCTCTCATAGCAAAGCAAATAAGCTGTTCCAGTGCATTTCTTCTCCCTTCATCTCCTTCCCTCTAGATCTTTCCAGGTAAGAGACAAGTGATTATGGGGAAATGGAGGAGAGGTGAGGAGTAAAGGTTTGGGGAAGCACCCCTACAGCAGACGTACTGTCAGAGAACAACTGACTTTCCGGCCTGTTCTATTGTTACATGTGCATTATGCTGTGGCGGAGCATGTCAGCCTATGCCTTTCTCAACACTGTCAGCTGAGCTGGGATGTTGTGTCTCTGTGGTTGTCCTTTCTGTTCTTTAATAAACTGACCAAAAATCAAAAAACATTTTATGCATATGAACATAGGCAAAGTATGCAAAAATACTCATACATCCTGACCTGTAGGCAGAGGTCATTCAGAACATGAGCTCTTACTTAATCTATCAGGGCCACTTGAGGAAAATAACTAGCTGGTCCATCAAGAGATCAAAACACTTACAAGCTTTATGTAAAACAAAATTGTGTATGAATACAATAATTCATGTATTCCCATAGAAATAAAGTAAATGAAAGTGGCTGTTAGATTTGGCACAACAGCTAAGCCCCTTTGAAAAGGTGTCTTGACTCTAGCACTCTCTTGATTACTTTGTAGCTTTCTAGACCTCCCACTGCTTGTGGAATCCCGAATGACTTCTCCTCATGTCCATATATGACCATAAACAACTGTCTGTAATCACAACTTCAGGACTGGAACAAGGACTGCAGTTTTATCCCTGCACTTGCTGTAATTAGATGGATGCACCCTTTCAAACCATAGGCTCACTGGTACGGAATGTTAATTACGCCAACCCTTTTCATTCATGTTGCTTCTCTTATCTTCAGACGTCAGTGTGCCTGGAGTGCTAGTTAATACTGAGTATTAATCAAATGTTCTCTTGCCTGGAAGGCATATTTCCTCTGGCACAAACAGCCTTGCATGCATTCATATAAGCATGAGGTCAGTCAAGACATTTTAAATGGATGCTAATATAAAAAAACTAAAGATTAATATTGGTGAATAATTATTGACAAATACTCAATCAACACAATAATACAACCCACTAAGCCATCATCAAGTAGTCTTTATGTGAACATCCCAGGGTATTGTATTAGAAGACCAAATAAAACAAATAATCAGAATCAGCAAAAAGTCCAGATTTTCGGGAACATGTAGCCTATGTCTTAAGACCTGATTTAAAAAGACCTAGTCGTAGCTGCACTTCTGATATTGTTTAGAATTGAATCCAAGGACAAGATCGAGATCAGCTCCATTCAGAACTGGGAACAGGAATAGCTGCAGAGTTTGGTAAACCAAAAAACATACCATTACACCAATGAAAAACCATAAGTTTGATGCGATTCTTATCTTTTGAACAAGGTATTGAAAATTAGCTAATTTCACATTTTGAGGAATGCCAGAGTTCGGTAAACAAGAACTATTCAAGACTAAACAAGGGGTTCCACACAATAACCACTTTAATGCATTGCGTTTCTAGGAGCGTGGGCATCAGGCCAAGATCACCAGGCAGCTCCGGTATGGCATGGGTCAGCTCTGTCTGGAAGCAAAAGGTCAACCATGTCACAGCAGAGGATGCCAGCACATGATGGAGAACACTGTAATGGCACAAGGCTGATGGATGTCAAGCACTCGCCATTTTCACCTCCCCAACGCCAATGAGATTAAAAGCCTTCTGAACATACTGATTCCCAGTATTTACTGTGCCTCAGCTTTCTGGACTGAGCCAGACATATTTACAGGTTTTCTGTTACAATGTGGCATCTATATTTCAATTCCATCCCCCCAAATCATGGGCTGATCTCACAGCCAGCACTGTCACTGTGATTTGTGCACTCATACTGGAAATCCACACTGAGCTCATGCGTAGCACAAATGGAACTCAATTTTTTTTTCTTTCTTTTTCTTTCTTCTGGCCTCCTGTCCAAAGAAATACAGTGCCCACTGTAAGCTCTGATAACGTCCCTTTGTGTTCCTTTCTCCTCAAGAACTGATCATGAGGACAAATTGTGATTGTCCTTGACCCAATCTAACCATTTGCCAAAAATAAATCTGCCTTATAAAAATAATTTTGGAGGAGCTTAAAAACAATTAGATTCTGTCCACTCATTCACCATTTTTTTCTTCAACAAAAGGTGGACCAAAAAAAGTTATGGTCCCTTCACCAGACAGCAGATTTAATTGAAGGGCAGGTTTTCTTTGTTAAATACCACATGAGAAAAAATAATAAATAACATTGTTAAGATGCTTATTAAGCCTGCAACATAGAAAAATAAACAGTAAGTAGTCTGTCTCAGCACAGCTGAGAAAACACTAATAAATGGACTTTAGATTTAAGGGAGGTTTAGTTTTACAATAGACCGCAAAAAATGTTACATTTATTCAGACCAGTTAGCTACATGGAGATTAAAAGTCTCAATGAGAAACAACTGCAAGATAGCTCAGAAAGCAGGACGCTTTCATTTAAAATGAGTAGTCTGGGGTTGTTTTATGAGCAGCAAAACCCAGCGCAAGTGTACTGTATGTTCAGTGACCTTCAAACTAAACACCTTCAAATGGGGTTCTCTTTCAGATACTTAATATAGTTATCTACAAGGCTCATACATCACTTTTATTTTCTGTTAGATATGTAAGGGTGGAATGATAACCTATTTTCCACTGTTGATAAACTGACTGTAAATTATCAATTATCAGCAAGTAACTATTGCTGGCCAGCTGGCTGTCCAGTCCACAAAGTGCACAGAACTTGTGTAGTGTCAAGCCACTACCTAAAATACTAGCTATATACTTTATTATCTTGCTAACTATTTAGTATACACTTCAGATAGTTTGACAAATCTGTAGGTGAGTACTTCTCACCAGTGCTTGTCCCAGATGAAACAGCTGATGGTATTACTACTTCTTGTGAAAAAAGGCTCCTATGTGCACAGCTAATTTATTATAAAAATAATTTATGAGACTGATATATTGATATATCATTCACCTTATCATCATTTTCCACTGTTCATGGTTTCACCCAGATAAATATTTTAATTTGTAGGGGAAAGCATAGGCATTTTGTTTCTGAGAAACAGACTGGAGCCCTCTTGAGAAACAAATTTGAGTTTTTCATGCCCAGAACTTTCCTTTCTCAATTATACGCATTTTAGAAGCACAAAGAGCTGCACGGTGGCAGACTACAGGCTTCTGTTGTTTGAGAGCACTGAAAGGCTTGAGTCATATGTTTTTCCATCTGAGTTGTGTGTCAGAGAGCAAAGGAAAACGAGGTGTGTGTGGGGAGGGGTAGAGGGTAATGATGTTTTAATATACAATTCATAAGGCATTTTTATAATATGATGTGACCTTTACATCATGTGGGCTTTCTGAATTTTAATTTGGTTACACAGTGCAAAGTTCAGAATAATAAGAGCCACGATTTGCATACTGCTCACCTCTGTGGAGTGTAGCCCACCATTGCTGAGGAGTTTGATTGCTCAGTGTTTCGAGAGCTGCCTCCATGATAAAGTGAGCTCAAGCTTTGACACAGATATTAACCTGGAAATTTTGACTGGTCCAGCAGACTTGAGGTTGTGGGGGGCATAAAATCTTGATCAGAAGGAGAGATGAGTACTATGGCTTCAACAGCAACCACAGAATCAACTGGCCCACAGAACATGGACTCTACCAGTGTTCTTTTTCATTTATGCACCAACCAATCACTTAATCAATTGAGACAGCTGAAAATATTCATGTGATTCTGTAATTTTGTCCATAAACTTATTCTAAGAGTGTGGGTTAGGTATATTGGTAGATTCAGCTTTTTTGCTTATCAGCACTTTTTTTACAACTAGAGCAATTCATTTTATCAATAAATTAGCCTAACAATGAAGAAATCAATCAAAGATTTCATGTGCAGATTTGAGCCTCATCACAACAGAAAGTATTATACATCAGCACTACTGGCTGGTTTTCCCATGAATACACATTATGTACAATCTGATGATCTGTCTTTGTACAGCTGCCATCTTTATTGTTTCTGAAGCAGACATGGCATGGAGAATTATATCAGATGTTCTCAGGAAAATGTCAGCCCTATAAAGGGACAAAAAGGCAGAAGTATCGACTGTGAACGTTTGAAAGCTGCCATCCTGTCAACTGGCCCAATCGCAGAGAAAGCAAAGGAGCTTGGGGGAAAGCCGTTGTCATTTGGAATGGAAGAATCTGGGAAGTGACATTGGATATACAGCCTTGTCACTAAAATTTCCACACCGAGAATGCTGTATGCAAGTTCTCCATAGCCAAGCACCATAGCCATCTGCAAGGCTTGTACACATACTCTGTGTGCTGACTCGTGGGAAGGCACCTACACAATTACTTATTATGCTCGCCCTGGTATTTGGATTTGCATACTGATCCCGAATGGCTCCCAATTGTGTGCCGTAGAGAGCGGCAATTAACATGATCATTCTGTTCAGTCATTAGCACCCAGAGGAGAAGACAGCTTAAAATTTTCATGTGCAAGTTCATCTCAATATGGCATACAAATGGCAAATGCTTACTTTAAGGTTCAGAGTACGACATAAACACAAAAGGATCATTCCAAAACGAGCTCCATTATAGAGGGAAAACCAAAGACTGCATGGCTGCACAGTCTTTTCTTGCTGAGGACCTAGGTTCCGATATCCAAGGGTATGGCCTATTCATTTTGTGTCCGGGTGGTAATCTCTGAAACTCCATTAACCCCGCGGGCTCAACTGCTGTTTGAATAGCCATCTCTCCATTCCGCCCTTTCCTTCAACTAAAGCTTTGCATTCTATTGCCTCAGTGGGTCTGACATCTACTGGCAAAGGTGGGTATCACACATAATGTGATGGCTGAATTGTGCTCAGAGGCAAAGCAAATAAACGGAATATTTTCTGTTTACTTTCACTGGAAAAGGGTTTAAATAGGTTCAGTGAAGACAACCCAAGACATTTTGATTGTGATGCATCAGTTCTATGAGTACAGAGTGTTTGCATGCATGCAAATTTGACTTGGGGGGTCAGCTCAAAGAGGCGGAATGCACTCAACACAATGAATCACTGCAAGCATCTTCAAGAGACAATTCATCAGTATAACTATGATAAATTACCCCATTGAGCAATGAAACTGCCTGTCACCCACAATGCATTGCTTTAAGTTTCTGAAATGGGTGGCTGGACGTGACTATTTGCTGTTTATCTGAGAAAAGCTCTTTTTTTCAGGATGAGTAACCAATAAAAGAAGCTTTAGTAAATGTACATATCTGAGCGGACTGCTCTGGAATGGACTGGAATTTTTCAAAAACAGCATCCTGCAAGCTCTCGCAGAATGGTTCATTCTGAGGAAGCCTTGCGTGTTTTTGAATCCTGCTATGTCTCTTGTCTGGCGAAACTGATTTGATCTGGATAGAGTAAAACCTAAAAACCTGACTCCAGGCATGGAGGTGCAGCGAGAAAGCCAATTTTCTGGCCTGATGGGCGATGATCCCTGGGGGCTTGGTAACAACGCACCGTGCATAGGTCTTTGTACTGCATCTTCTGGAACTTGGTGTCAGCGTTCCCGGCGCACAGCTCCACGTATCCCAGCACCACCTGAAACACCGTGTTGTGGATGGCCTGGGTGAAGTGCATGTGCAGTTGGTCCATAGCAGTCTGCAGAGATACAATCAACGGTAACAATTAGTAGAGGACGGGCACAACAACCGAACTACCAATAATGAATTCAGAAACAGAGAAATTAACATCCATAGGTAACTACATATGGATATAGACTTCTGAGTCTATATCCATATGTCATCCACAGGCAGTGTACATAAGTCAGTTAGACAGAATTCTGAATTTGTTTCCAAAAAAATGTACTACATTTCCATTACATTAAGGTGAAGTGGGTATTGCCAAATTTAACAAAGAACGCCCTGCATAATACTCTCAAAAGCAAGACAGTGAATTCATTAACAAAGGGAGAAGACATCAAACTGTAGCACACACTAACAGTGACACTCTGGCATTCTAGATTCTTCTTTTTAAAGAAAATGGTCATTTAGAGGACTAATCACACCCATTATCATTGCATTTGGGTGACGTAAGATCCCAAAATCATGCTTTTGCTAGGTTGGAGGAAAAAGGATATTCTGGCCAGGCAAATTTGGAAGTGCATTTAAATACAATTTCAGCTATTAGGTGGGCAGAGACATAGAAAAGCTAAAATACAAAGCTTGTTCTGTTTAACAAATACTGTAATATGTAGACCATGACTGCATACATAAAATCAAAAGGTTATTAACAGAATAATGAAAACAAAATTCAAAGATCTTTTATCATTTTAATGATTTTTTTATGGTAAATGGAACATAAGTAATTACTGGTTATCTTTTATTTTATCTTTTACTTTTATCTCAAATATGAACTGACATCCTTGATGTTGCTATATCCATTTGGCTTATAGGGTATACAAAAAAAGGGGACACTCAATGCAGTCTGTGTCATTGTTCATGTACCCGTAGGACCCTGGGCACTCACTAACCCCCTATCCCTTTCCTTCTGTGCCCACTCTATTCTCCATCCTCTCAGCAAACCTGTTCCTTATCAAACATGGCCAGATCACTGCAAACACAACTGATCCAATCGTGCTCTCCCTTCAGTCTCACCCACACTGACCAGAAGCACATGGGCCCACGGTGACAAGCGCACAGCTGCGGTTGCAATTACCCTGGGAGTGCATGGCGCGTGGAATCATTCTCCAGCACCCGAACAGCCCAAATCCCCATGTGGGTCAGACTGTCACGTACCTTACCTCTAAATTAATACTGCTGCGGTCCCCTGCTCCCCGACCCCCTCCCCGCCTCCTTCCACCCTGCCTCTGAGCACATATGCCAGGGCGTTCCAGCCCCCCTCCGACAATAACCAGTGATCAAACAGAGAGGAGGACCAGCATGGCCCGCAGGTGCCAAAATCCTCTCCATACTCCACCGATGGATATACAAGGATTTCATTAAGACACTGGTGCACAACAAACCACTAAGAATTATACTGCCGAAAGGGCCCTTTGTGTGGAAAGTGTCAACACGGAATAAACACTGCTGAAAAACATCTGGAGCCAAGGATTGTTGCAATAATGAGACCTTACGACCGCAGCCCAAATACACCAGCGTTCTGGCAGGTACTCATGAATAAATCGTAATTGTTGGGACAGGAAAAGCCTCCATTAGCAGAATGAAATCATCATACAACTGGAAATGGTAAATAACAGACAGGATAAAAGAGAGGCTCGGGCTTATTACAGTAATTGTAAGCAAGACCAAACTGTTAACATCGGCTCTTATACGGCCAAACACAAGCCTCTGACGATGATCCAGAGGGGATGTAACAGATGCCCTCTGCTTTGCCACATCCTGTTCATTTCAAGCACCGACACCCCTTTTCTCCGCCCAAGCCACAACAGGGACATTCAATGCACTTGTGTTTATTTCACGGTAGGCCTAAATAAGCTTTCCTTGTGGGCCAACAGAGGCTTTTTGATGGGCTTTTAGCTTTTAAGACAAAAGGTCAACAATCCAGGTTTTAAAGCTTTTGTATCTAAGAGCGTGGCAACGTGAAGCATGTGCTGGGCCAAGAGAGAGATTCCTACTCAGATCCGGCTGGTAATTGGCTCTTCACCATAACAGCAGCTACTAGGAGCCTCCCACATGTGAATGCCCTTCATATCTGGCAACAACATGTTTTGTTAGAAAGCGCTATGATGCGGACCACACTCCTCTCACTGACGTTCTTTCCTAATTTGGCTGCCACTCCACCCTAATAAGCGGCTACATGTTGCTTTATCCTGACATCCTTTTGATGCAGCCCAGTGCGTTTCCCTGCTCTCTTGAGCCAAAACATTGCGAATTTGGGTACTGAAAGAACAAATTAAACGCAACAGTCCTTAGCTCTATGCAGTGTGATTACATGTATGCAAACACACACACTAATGGTGCTTTACTAAGTGGAATGCCTCACATATGGCAGAAAATACAAAAAGATGTTCCCTGTGAAATGTGTGCAGACTGAAACTAATCACAAACGTACCTCACTGCTGCTGGCATGCTAGGCTCAGAGGGGACAAACAGCGAGGAACACAAAACATGCTTTGTAGTGAGGGGAAGTTACAAACAGACTCTAAGAAGTCAGCTATTTAACCACTTTAAGCCTGCCATGTTTTTGGACATTTCAGAATCTACCCAAGTTACAGCCAGCCAATCAGTGCCATATAGAACTTTCTTTGGAACGATATTTAATTTTGATGGGAAATGTAATCATAAGCACTAATCATGACAAAATGATATTCCCTTTTCTATGAGGTTAAGTTATTGTTGCTTGTAGATAAATATGTTTTGTAAAATGCAAAAGTCTCAGTTCAGTTACCTCATTAGGTTCCATTGTAAAGGGATGTCTTGAGTTCCTGTAATAATGATCTAGCTCACACTACTCAGTGATGAAAAAATGTCATAGTTCGTCAGATGCAAATACACTCAGAATTGGACCTTGGAGAGATATTTTTTAAAAAAATAAATAAATAAGTTTTTTTAACAAAAAATTGGAAGGAATTGGTCTCACCTGAAAACTATTGGAGGCTTGATGTCAGCATATTCTGGCCTTTATAAAGGCAAAAATGTCAGGTTTTTTATGATTTATCAGGATTTTTCTTCTTTACCTCTACTGAACACAGCCTCATTCAGCAAAGCCTTTCCCACTTACTTAGGAGGAGGCCCCTGTAGCATTTAACTCCTCCCATTCAGGTGACAACAAATCCTGCAGAGGCATTACCAATCTCTACTACCTATAATGGATAATGCTAGGCTGCGTGCGTCCACATGTGCCGACCTGGAGCGGATGCTATAGTGCAATGAGATGAATGAACTTAAACGGCTTAACCCCTATCGTTTTCCAGCAAGGCTAGAGGCTAGGGGCCTTGCCACTGTGGACCTCTGGTTCTGCTGTGGCTGGGACTCGAACCCCCAGCCACAAGGCTCACATTTTTTTTTTTTTTTACACAGAGATGGCAGGAAGTAATTTATGATGGCAATTGGCATTAAATGGGTTCGAAGGGTTATGCCTGGCTTCATAATATGCATTAGAAACACGATTACTGAAAAATGTAGTCAACATCTCTGAAATCCTGCAATGATAGGAATTTTGGTTGGGCTGAGTTTACATAAGCATTTTACCTTCAATCAAGGTTTGATTTAGGCAAAACACTCCCTTCACATGCAAAAAGCCATTAACCTCAGGATGAATCACTGTCTAAGGTCAGCCCGGTGCAGGGACAGAGAAACTCTGCTGTCGTATGCCAGTGACTCACTCACTTGCGTTTTCCCCAGGAGGGTGTACGCCAACTGAACTTTGGTGTAGTGGGTGACATCAAAGTGTTTGCAGGTTTTTGACAAGGCCACGTCCAGTTGCTCCTGTGAAAGAGATTGACAGGGGTTAGAACATTTGAGAAAATGAAAAAAAAATCATGAGGACTGCATTATTAGGTTGTCACTGCCTCTCTGTGCTTGGCAGGAGAAGTAATGGTGGTAATTTGTCATCTGTGTATAGCGCTAAACTGACTTTTCATCCCCTCCATAGAGAAAATGAAGAAATTGGATCAGATTGGGAAGAATGATAAGCAGCAAATAAAGAAAGTGATAGAAGAAAGAGAAGCCAGGGTTGTTATGAAATAAATATCATGGTCATTAGCTTATTTCATTCACTACTACAATGATTGCTTAATATTATTACAATTGATATGAATGTTACATAATAAGATATCTGAAAATGAAACCGTTTCAGCTGTAACTCCACCATCCAGAATCCCTTCTAAATTAGTGGCTGCGTAGCATTTTTGGGAATACATCTGTGGCTCACACACCGCTGAAGACAGAATGAGAATGGCATTTGGGATTCACAACACAAGCAGAGCACTGCATGCAAGGCTGAGTGTCTTCAATTTACATCTGCTACAGACAGATTTGTAATGCCACTGAACGCCACTACTGGGAAAACTTACTAGTAGTGAGCACTTGTATGCTAGAAAACATCATCCAAACATACGTCAACTTTGGTCACCTCACAGGGATTGGGCCCGAATCTGTGAAGACCTCATTCATACATGGATTCTGTTCTTCCTCTGCACAAGGTCAATATATGGATTTTGAATGTGAGAGCACTGAAACATGCACTTGTTCAATTTGTGTATTTCTGTATTTTCATTTTTTTCTTTATGAAAGGGTGCATGCAAATGTGAAAAAAATATAATGAATGGGAGATGCATAGCAACAAGTCCGGAGAGATTTTAATTTTACTGCACTGTTTTTGCTAAGGTGTCTAAAGAAGAGGAAAATTAGCCCAATTAAAATTTAAGATGTGTCCATGGACTGGTTGACTGAGGTGTGCCCTGTGGTCTGGACTGAAGGAAAAGGCCAAAGCATACCTTTTTAGAACATGATAATTGCAAAAACCAGGAAATACATGACATATATCAAATAAGTGCATCAAGAAATAAAAAAGAGGCCCCCATTAGAGTTATGAAACACATGAATTTATATAGAAAATTACACTATAATTACACTGATAAACCTATGTTGTAGTGCTACATCATGCAGAATTGAATGATTCAAAAAGGTAACATTGCAACACTTTTAGTTTAATGATTCAGTAGAGATTGATATTTGAAATGTTCCCTCATGGTAAAATATTTGGCTGTATTTTTGTGACATGATATCAAGTAGGTTTTGTGGAACATATGCCATATATGCTCCATTTTACATCTTAGAATATGTTTTTCATAATTTGCTACTGTATGTGCATTCCCAACTATCCATATGAACAAAATTATTCATTCTGTTATATATGATTTTCTCCAGAATATAAGAAGTACATAGAGCCACAATGGCATAAAGTAGCAGATGGGTATCTCTAAAATACTTAGTACAGAGCACAAATGCCAGATTTATTCAGATGAACCGCTAAAGCATATCCACTAATATTTCAAAGTGAAGTACCCACTAGCATTCAACTCATCAACACTTAATTTTATGTGAGTATTATGGCAATAATAGCACTATTATACAATGCATGTGAACATTCATAGTATATGAGAATCAAAAGCATACCTCTATTTGTTCCAGAGTGTCCTGGAGCTTTGAATTCAATTCACTAGAGGGGAAAGAGAAAATGTTTAAGGTCAGTGCCACTGTAAAAACATAGACAAATTTGTCTCACATCAAAAATATTTGGAAATAATGTCCGCTCTTCGGCATAAAGACATGAAAGGAGAAATCACTGGCTTGTAACAGAGAGGCATTAAACTAAATGTATTATGTTAATGATGCAGGCTGATAAAAGTATTCTTTGATGAGAGACACTTGCAGACACCTTGAACACCCGGGTGTGTGGTCTGTACAAGAGGCATAACACCATCCAAATAAGCATGATTTTTCTTTCCCAGAAGCTGGGGAAATAGTGGGTAAGTTCGCTGAATCATTTGCATAATGTATTTTCCTTTTTCCTCCTGCTGGGTCTTTTCTAGTTTCTCATCCCATTATATGTGGCACAGTGAAAGATGCCATTTTTCTGGCTTGGACCTAATAATGACATGTTCTACAGGACATTCAGCTATAGAGCTGTGATAATTCAAACACGTGTAGCAAACTCAAGTTAAATACGGTGTTAATATCATTTCAGTACTACACAACGTGATGCCTCCTGTATCAGATTTGTTGCAGGCCTTGTCTCCTGTATCCTCCAATTAGACAAGAGCCTCTTCTTCTCTGGAGCGAATGCAGTCTGTTGGGAAGAGAAGTGTTGCTTCTGCTCTCCTCCTTGGGAGATCAGACAGAATTCATAAATAAAACCGCACTTAAACAACTTCGACAAAAGGCACTCCTCAGGAAATCAAGAAGGCCTCTTGGGGCTTGTCGTTTTCTCAATTACCGATTTTAATGCGTTGCTTCCTGGCGAGGCGCCACAAGCAGCGGACACCTGCTCCCAAGGACCTACGCGTGTGCGCTCGTCCTGAGTACAGGCCGACCGTGGCCTTTATCCGGCTCAGCGAGAGCAGTGCAGAGGGGGGCAAAGCCTCCAGTGTGCGTCGCCGCCTGACCTTTTCACGGATAAGACAATTCCACAATTCTTTCGGAGGGCGTCAGCAGGTACTGCTGCTCACCCTTCAATTTAAGAGGGGCTGACTTGTTTTATATAGAGAGTGGGGGTGGAGGGGCACTGACTCACAAAAACCTCCCCCCCACCGAATTTCCGAAGGAATCTGAGGCGCCGAACGAATCACTCATTTTGTCTTGCTGACAAACAGACTGCATCGTGACTGCTTTGGGCCCCGGACTGCTTTTGGGGCTAAATTGTAATCACGTTTTAATGAGTTTTCAGCTGACTCCCCGAACATAACATGATGCCTCCTACCTTGATTACTATGCTACTGGCAGCAAAAGACAGAGCTGCTCAGTCCCCTCAGGAGCGCTCCACGATTTTTCCCTTCCTTCTTCAAAACAGTGAAAAACTGAGAGACATTGAGAAAGCTTCCAAAAAGGCAAAATACTTTATCTACATGAAAGCTGACCACTATAGCTATACAGAGAAATACTTTGATTCAAAGAATTCACATAAGCTGAATAGAGTCTTTGACTGCCTTATGAGTTGCAAGCATTTTGCACAGAAAGATAGGGGACCATGCACTGAATCCTCAGGCACACTTCTGCAATGCAGGTCCCAAATGTGCAAATACTCTGCATCCATTACTGTGAGATATTACCAGTGAAAGATGAACTGCCTGCTACAGATGAAAGAAAGCAATTATAAGAAAACAGATTGAGCCCAACTCTGAAGCCCGACCAGACTTTCACGCCATATTGAAGTGTCCCACTATTCATCAAAAAAATTAACAAATGTAACAAAACAGCACAGTACAAGTGAACGAAATTATTTTGCTAAGTTGAGATAAAGTATAGCTACAAAGGTACTACTTGCTATACCACATGTCTGTCCATGCCTGTCCATGAACTTAAAATGAAAATTAAATAGTCTGCCCAATTCTCCTTCACTGAATGGTGTCCATTAGCGCTGCAAGGGTCATTTATGTCGGCTTGATATATCAAACCAAACACTGCCCATTCTATCTTTTCCTGCCAAAAAGGGACTGAATTAAATGGCATGTTACATAAGTTAAATATTTATTGCACGGTCAATTGTGTGGATTTTAAACAGAAATGCCTTCGGGTGGACTTCTTAGCATACAGTAAACCATAAAATTTAAACAGAGATCCCTATCTGTTTATTTTTTTAAATTTCTGGGTGCATGACAAGTGAGCGATCATATTACTGTGCGCAGACTGTACAACTTTCTTCAAAACCATTCTTTTTTTTTAAGTTTGTCATTGAAATTCAAAATCAAAGTCACATAGGTGTATGACACAGCCAAATGTGTGACAAAGTTATGCATGACTACATACATTTTTTCTTTTACATTTTAAATTTGAATTTTACATTTAAAAGATGAATACTTTCAGTGCTGTGGTATGAATATTTGAAGAGTGTGGTAAAAATATCGCCAGTGGATTCAAATGGCTCTACTGGTGTCAGACTGAGTAAGACATGTGCTTTATTTTTGTCCATTAAATATATGCATGCCTTAGCCTACAGCTGGCTGTGACAGCATATTTCAAAGTGTATGAAAACAACAAGAAAGCAATTTTCTGGCCAAGGCATCTGTAAGCCCTGTTAAGCCTTAACTATATGTACCATAACTTAGCAAGTAGTAATGACCAGCCATGCAATATTGTGACTATGATTACAGTTGAAGGGTGCTTTAGGAACAATGCACCTAACAAGAACAGTCTTGTCAGCATATCTTTTTCTGAATGCAGACCATTTGGACTTGAGGTGAAAGGATGAATGTGAGCAAGATGTACAGAATGTCACCTTTTTTCTTGGCTTTTTATTATCATGATCATTTTCCTTCTCATCATCATCACATCACATATTAGGAAAGTACCAGGAAAAACTGAATGCCAGGTTTACTTCTAAATACTTCTAAATCACCTCCAAAGGTAGAGGCAATTATAGACATATGGTTTACACCAATTTCAATAATATTTTTAAAAAGACAACATTTTATATTGCATACACATGTTTGGTGAATATGGTGAAGATGGCTGCATAATGACACATATAAGATCTTTGGATTGTTCTGAGGTAGTTATGAGTTTTAGGATATTTCAATAATTGACTAAGAACCATGACAGTTCTCCTATAAATAAGAACATATGTTCTTCACCATAACTGCAACGCTTGTAATGAAATCCATTCAGTGTGACATCTTCAGCATATGCACTCCAGTTGCACTTTTTCCATCGAAAATGCGGCTTTATAATCAAACCGACAGGCTTCACCTTTTAAACGCATCTCAATGCACTTTCACTGTGGTCAAAACACGGTCACAGTGATTTTACATCTGGTTGGTCTTAAAGCATACTCTTAAAAGCTTAAAGAGAGAACATTTTTAAACACCTGAAAAAGCATTTTTGAATTAAAATGGCTGTGTGCTGGACGAGCATGCTGAGTCACTTGGTGGGGGCCCTGTGCAGTCATTCCAATGGTCTTAGTCCTACGCAAAGCAATCGTTGATCTGTATGCCAGAGGAAAGCACTCAAATTTCCCATTTAGCTCAGACTTTTGACAGTTGAAGAAAATGGCAGTATGTATTAAGTACACATTTATTAATGTGTACTTAATACTACCAATTACAGAAAGGCAGTATTATAATCACTGCAAAATTTTGGAGAGGTACTTTCTGTTTTGGGCATCAACTGATTTTGGATGACACTTTCAGTACCGCCTTTGGCCAGTTGAGATGAACAATGAAAATCAATGACCGGGGAAAACTTTTTTTCCAAGTACTTCCTGTCAGAAGCTTCCAAAAACTAAGTGCACAGATGCTTTTCCATATTTAACAGTGAGCAGTGACATTTCTCCCCTGTAGAGCTGTCGAGCATAAAAATAGGGTGTGAGGAAACAGCAGGCCAACAATGCAGTGTGGAGGATGTACTTGGCTGCTGTCCGGGCTAGTAGAATTTGCCCTTATTAAGAGAGGGAGCTGCCAATAACTGTAAGCAGGTGAGCGGTGAAATCTGGTTTTGTAGGCTCAAGTTCAGGTTCCTATCTTTCTGGACTGTCTCTTGTTCACATCATAGCTCTTAACATTCATATTACAGGAGAAAAACTATACAAACAACCCCCCCAACCCGTAAGCCATCTTCACAGGCAGAGCCGATAACCAGAGGACAGGAATCTGGAGGCTGCCCGTGAAAAGGATCGCCTCTCTCTGTGCCGTAATTGACAGGATGCAATGCCACGGCCGTTTTCTTCATTCAAAGGTACGGGTACCACGCGCTCGGCATTGATTCGAGGAGGCGGCTCTCGCCGCAGTGGTTCATCAGAACGTAATTACCCAAGGAACCGTGGGAACGCTTGGCCATCCCGTAGGCCCTAGGCTCTCTCTCGGAATGCGCGCGAGCCGCAGCCCATAGGTTCCATCTGAGCCGAAGCCCCCACAGCTGTTTCAGGCTGCCCCCAATCAGTACCAATCAGCAGCAGACGCGCAACCATAATTAAAACGTTTTGAGAGTTTATTCCACGCACTGTGGCAATGCAGGAGTGAGGGGGTGGTTTCATTGTGTGCATGAATTCAATCACTATCTCCTTTACATTTTACTGATAACATAATTTGATTAAGTAATTAAAATGTGAGTATACAGCTCGCTTAAGATTGGGGTCACCACTGATTTGCATTTGTGTACAAAAACATTATGAAATGTATAATATGCAGAGGGAACTATTTTTTTCAAAAGGGCATTCAGTACATGATCCGCTCAAAGGCAAAGCTGTTCTATGTTTTGGCAAAATAGATGGAAAGTGAATTTTATCTGTCAATGTATGTTGAATATATTGTAAATTACTGGTGAAAAAGGAAACGAATTCCTTTTTCTTCACACCTGCAGAGAAAGTCCAACTTCACTGAAATACTGTGAAACTGGCTAACCCTGGGATCCATGGCTTCCCCTGAGACTCTCTGAGGTTCTTGGGGGAAAGCCTCAAGACTTCAAGGAAATGAGAGACAACAAGCACAGATCCTGTTGTTGAAGAAGTACTATTTTATGTTAAATCTACAGTGTTGGTTGAAAAGATTCAAAGAGAATACTGCATACAGTATTCAGCCAATTCAACAATCTTTTAGACTAACAAATTAAATTTTAGCACAAACCACGTTTCTGACAGCTGAACAACCCTCAAAAATGTTTTGTGTTCTTTTGTGAGATCAACAACCACAGACTGCAGACAAATTACATTGGCTGGAAGATGGTGCCATTCAATCAGACTACAATTGTACTCCATGCTCTACTGAAAAAGCGATTCACACAGAAATTCGGTTTTTTATATAAATTGCTACCTACAATGAGATTGATAGTCACAGAAATAATAATATGGGAAAAATTCCTCAGAGTTGAGGACTAAGCACTGCAGTGGGTAGATTTAATGTACAGTCTTAATGTAGAGATTGCGGGGGATGGCTCGTCCATCCGAGTGATCCTCCCACAATCTTTTTAAACAGGAGGGGCAAGCTGGCTGGTGATAAGCCAGGACAAATATCCTGCCAGCCATGTACACAGTGTGCAGTAATAGCGCACTGAATCAAAACTGGACACCAGGCAGTCCTACTTGCCAGCGGGGCTGTACAACAGCAGGAGCACTTCGTGACCCCTGCAAAAATAAGGGCAGCTTATTAGCCAAGTCAGCTGTTTATCGATCCATTGGTGCTAGCAGGCGAATCTGTCACTGAGCGACCTTCCCTGACCACAAGTCGAGCGTTGGGCTTCTCTTCGACAGTCTGGACAAGGTGTTGAGCTCGGCTCATTTATACAGAACGCCCCCATGGACAAAAGGGTTCTGGGTCAGAATGTCAAATATCAAATGAGGAAAGATGAGATGTGTGCCAAGTCTCTGTAGTACAGACAGTGCATGGCAAGGGTTTAAATTAGGTTTGGCAGGATTCTTATGTCCCTGTGACCCTTCACTGGATGAAGCAGGTATAGATAATGGATGGATGAATGGATGGGATTTTGTGTGCAAGTCATCAGTAGTGCTGACCATTTTAATCAAATCACCTTAAGAGAACATAACCTGGAGGGATGACGCTAACAACAGCACATCACTCACTGTATCAGCAGGGGAATGCTGCCGAAGAGAGAAGTCAAGCTGAAAAACTGTGAGCTTCTTTTGCTAATAAGAGTGGAGGGTGTGGCTTCACAAATCCCAGGACCCTTTACTTACTGTCAGGGAGTCTCTGACAGTGCACCTAAACCCTGCCTACACTGGAGTTCATGAAGCTCCACTCTCCCATGTAACCAATAAAATCCCATTGCTGCCAGGTCTACTTAAAGATAAAAGAAGATAACAGATAGTAAACTCTCACAAGCATCTTCAACCCCCGTACTGAGAATGTTTCACATACCTGATGCAGCTGTAGTGTTTGAAAGTGCTGGCAGCTTTCTGGCATTCCAAACATAACTGTATTGCACCTGGATAATCTTCTTCCTATGAGATCCAACAGGACTCATGTGAAAGGCATTCGGTTCTTCTTCAAATAAACACACCCTTTAACATGCATTACAAAGTCTTATTTTAAAACCCTACATATGCAATGCTGTGAAGACCCAAAAACATAACTTAGGTCACTGACACGGGCAATGAAAGAGATTGATAGCAAACACATCTAAACGCAGTCATAAAAAACATCAAGCATACCTTTGATGCCACTTATCGAATCAAGTACGACTGATTTACTGTGAGTAGACTGAGCATGCAGAACATGTGACCACTTCTATGATGGCTCTAGCCCATGAAGAAATGACTGTGATCCCTTCATTACACCAACTGAATGATGGTGCTGATACCAGCAGTCTACCAGTGGATTACTTTATTTTTGCCCCCTCTCACTGGACAACACACTTACCTCCAACATCTCACTCAACCTCACGTCTGTTCTTTGCTGTAAAATAACAAGCACAAGAGCAATCACTTTCAGCATGACTCAAACAATTGTGCAGTACATGGTGTGCAATCATTCTCCAACAGCTGAAGTACAGAGTACAAAATACAGAGTAGAGTATCAAAGTGGGGAACATACAGTCTTTGTGAGGCATCTACGTGTGACAAGAATGTCTGAAATCCCTTCTGTTATATTTCTAGTCTTATAACCAAATGGATTGCTCCTTGAAAGTTTTTTGGAACAATATTTGGAATGGCCTTTATTTTACATTTAAATTTTATTCTAAATATTTGTTCTTACTGTAGATCTGCTTGGATATTTAGGATAAATGTTTGTCTGCAGGACCAACCTATGGTTGCACTTCAGGCCACATAAGGCTGACCTGACTCTCTGCAACAATTTCCTTGCAAAAATGTGGAATTGTTGATTCCTTCTGTAATGGCAAGCCATCTGGGTCCAGAGGCAACAAAACAGAAATGTGCACTGTAATAAGTATTCATTTCTTTGGATTGTGCTTGAACTGAAAGTGGGATTGTTCAACACCACTGACATTACGTACTTCAAATGCTCCATCTAAAATGAGAAAAACCCGTTGTAAAGCTGTAAAGGGTACTTCTTGCCTGACCGGTGCCCAAGACAACATGCAGGATATCCGTAAAACCATATTTCATAAAAACCATCCGGAAGCATCAGTCACTCGTGACAACGGCAAAGGTGTGTGTTATAGGGGAAAGTGGGAGAAGGGGTTGTTACAGATCATGGCAAACAGTGACAGTACCAGGGTCTTTATGGTCCTCAGTGATTTCAGCAAACCCGTCAGCAGCTGTCTCCTCCTCTGATTGGCCAAAAGCCCCAGGCTGGCTTCAGTGAAACCTTCCTTTGCCAAACTCAGCTGTCTGTGGGCAGAGCATGATTCAATCTTTACACTCTGAAACAAAAAGTATGGAGTTCCTGCCCTGCTCTCACTCCATGTTCTGTATAAGCAGCATGATATATCATGCACTTCATACCAAACAACATGCTTACATATTCATATTATAATCTATATTCACACTTTCAAATCATGCCATTAATGTGCTATAGTTAATAATTGATTTGATAGTGCTGTACTGGGGATTTCCTTTAAATGCTTTCTTTTGTTCATACATTCTTCATAATTCCTCCCTGTTTTGTCAGAGTTGCATGCTCACCTTCTTGCATTGGTACAGATTACTGCTGCCAGCTGCAGGTTAGTCTGTAATGAAGTCACTCGCTCCAGTTCCTGAAAGATTGCAATATTCTATCAGCCCATTGTTCATCATAATCAAATATATACAGTACCATGAAGAGATATTTTCCCCAGCCTGACTTTCAGTATTTTTGCTCATCTTTCACATTGAATTTGGTCAGATCATTTTGTATGTTGAAGGCACCACAAAATCTTTTCCATATTAAAAAATAAAACAGGAGAATGTAAGGCCATGTGTCCATCAGCTGATGCTAAAGTGCAGTAAAATGATCCAAAACACACAAGAAACATGACATCAGATTTAGTTTTTGAATCGGCTGGTCAATGTTCAGATGTTCAATGTTCTGACCAAGTTCTATATGAAAGGGTAGGCCAACATTCCTCCATGTAACTGTGCTCATTAACAGGAAGTAAATGGTTGCAGCCATTAGTGCTAAAGGTGGTATAACCAGTTATCAAAGGGCTTTACTTTTTTAGGTGTGGGCACTGGTGGCTGTAAAACTTAAAAAAAATTCTACTCAGATTCCTTTCCTTGAAATGTTATGTTTGCGTTGATCTGTTCACATTCAGCACCACAAATATGCAAAAACAAAGAAAATCAGACAGGGGAAAGTACATATTCATGGTACCCTATATTCCATATAACACTGTATCATTACTGTCCTTCCACTGAGGCCAGGAGGATCTAGCAGAGAAGAAAGACACCTTTAAAAAACTGGAAAAATGATGAGCATTGACGACTGAATTTCAAGTAACTGCGTCAGTAAGTTCAGGACGAATATATATTTGTGTGTTGGAGGTCAAAGGGTATCCTGAGGGGTTACAAAATTTCATCGATTACCCACTATCACACAAAACGTCTATTTATAAAGACCACCACATCAAAAGTGGAATTTGGACTACTCTGTCTTCTGTCCATGGTTCTGACCCAGAATGCCAGAAGCTTTATTTTCTTGAAGCCAGAAAACATTTTAAAAAGTGAAGCCTATTCATTGAGCACAGCCTATTTCTATTTACAGAGAAACACAAAGCTAACACCTGCTTGAGCTAACAAAATCACTCCCTTCTGTGCAAGGAATGGACTTATTTTTTTATCCTTTTTTTCCCTTGTTCCCCTTTTTTGAAAAGCCAGCTGTCACTGCCCGGGGTAAGGATTCACGGGTTTCAGCCTCTGGAACAGGGCATTCATTTCTTCTGAATAAAGACACTGTGTTCATAAAGAAAACATCATAACCCTGTCACGTAAAATATAATTTTTGGTAAATAAATACGAGGTGTAAAATCGATTTTGTGGTGGAACAAGCAAGGCATTCTCACCATTCCCAAGAAAAACCCACTGAAAATAAGAACAACTCGGGCAAGCTCTCTCCCTCCCTCTTCGGCATGCAAATGGCATACATAATTCTCAAACATCATCATGACGAGGGGAAAAAATGTTGGGTTTGGTGTTTGAATGGTTTTCTTTTTGTGGGATCAGGTCACATTGCTTAGTACGCTATCATGCATTTAACTACATCTGAGGCTATCGAGAATTGACTAAGGACAGAGCCCTGGGTGGCTATCCAATCCACCTGCCACTCAACGACTCTTCAGAACAAGATGATTTCCTACCAGGGAGGCATAGCGCCGCAGCTCTCCACTAAGTCACCGTTGATAAACCCCCACCCAGAGGAGATCACTTGCAGCCCTGCAGCGGTGCCGGCAAAGATGCTGAGGCATGTGGCCAAAGAAAGGTTGCAAAGACCATGCCAATATATTCATGACCAGACACAGCAAAGTTCTGCATCTGACATTGTGAGGAACTGTAAAAGAGCAGTGATTCTGCCACTTCTCATTCTTCCTCCTCTGATCATCTTTCCGTTGCTAAACAGGGATATTTATACACCTTTTAGAACACAGCTGAACAGCAGATACCTCTAATGTAGCCTTAGGTAAAAGATGGATTAGATAGTAAGGCAAGAGACTGAATAGAGTCTGATTACAGTATGAGTAATGCAGAACACAATAATTATAGTGAATTATAAATAAAACTGTAAAAATGATCAGTTATCTCTTATGTTTCTTTTTATAACTTATAGCTCCCTCAAAAGTGGGGAGTCCACATCATCCATGATGTCTTTTTCATGGAAGAACTAGAGTACTTTTGGAACTGGCCAGCTCCCTTCATCTCGCATGTTCCTGTTAAAGATGGCTAACATTGAGCGATACCCAGGGCACAGCAGTCCTTTTGCTAGTTGCAAGACATAAACACTAAACAGACAGGCAGGACCGGACATAAATCATTCAGAATGGGCATGGCTGTGTCTCTGCTCAAGACAGTTAAGAGCATTGCTAAAGAATGCTCCGGTATCCAAATCCAGAAGTGTGCCTTAGCTCATTAGCAATGCAATACCTATATGAGGCACTGAGCTTAATAAAAATTCCTTCAAGGTGACCGTGGTGTTTAGTCACTAGAGACCATTTAATATTCATGTATTCACTGAAGCTGCATGACCTCTGTATGGAATATGTATTGGCATCTTCAGTATCGAAATCACAGATGCCACATGGGATATGGGATGAGTAACGGATTCAGTGGCATGCGACCCAGTGAAAGTAGCTGACGCAAACGCAGGAAAGTGCATCACATCGACTCCTGTCGCTTCCAAAGCATATGTGCCTGACTGTTCAGTTTACCGTCACCTGAGCACCAGCTGCAAGCACGCAGGTAGGACACAGGTTTTTCACATAAACAAACTTCAGTTACAGCCAGGATGGCAGACAGTAAAATAATAACAGTTCTAACACCATTGTTGTATCTGAAAATGAATCTTGGGAATCCTTATTATAATAGAGGCCCAGCTCCTTTGCCCATGTTTTATTTAGTTTTCTTTTGTTTCCTTTCATTTTTTCCCCAACAGCCCTGAGCTGTTGGTTGACTGGAGGCTCAATTACAGAGCTACTGTTTTAGTCCCATGACAGGCATCCTGTGACCCAGAGGGACTGCAGTCTCTTTTTAATTTGAGAATTCAATTCTTACTCTCTTAACCTCAGCTGCTCCAACAAATCAGTCCGACTACAACGGGAACATCTACTGTATCTGTCCTAAGGAAGAAGGGGAAAATAATCAATTTTTGTTCACTCAAAGGCAATAAGACACCAGCCCGGTCGGTGCTTTGAAAAACAGTGAAAGAGCTTTTAGTGTAACACATTGTAATTGTCACAAAGGCTGCATGCTTTAAAGGAGTAGGTGATGGCATCTTTTTGGTATGTCTGTATCCACAACACAACTCCGCCATGATAATGTTTCCAAGCACGGTTGTTTATTCTGCAGCATGCAGCATACAGCTGTGCACTTATGGCGAACTTGAGATGGCTAAATATCTAAAGTCTGTTCTGCACAGATGAAAAAGCAAGCAAGCGGCAAGGAGAATTGGATTGCGATTATGCTGGGCCAAGCTTGGACAGGGAGAATTCAGAGGTACAAACGATGGTCTGCATCTGCCTCTCTTCTGTTAAATGATAAGGGTCCAAAATTCATAGGGCAAGCCAGCACAACCAATCAGGACAGGCCAGTCAGAAATGAATTAACCAGCATCAAATCAAAACCTGAAGTTGGAGTTTTGCCGATTGAGTGCACTGGCTGGTTCTGATCAAAGGCTTTCTCGTGCTACCATGAATACCAAAAAAATCTCAAGTGTGATCCTATTATGGATCAGAGGAAGCATAGCTAGGAGCTGGCAGACAAGGGGAGGTAACTTTCTTTCTTCTTCCTCCACTTTGATCGAGAAAGCAGGATGTGATCATTCCAGATAATGGGCATGGCCACCGTCAGATTTCCATCTGTTATGTTACCAGCATACTAGGCCCACACCATCCATAAGCTTACACAACCAGAAAGACTACTGTTTGAACAAAAAAAAAAATGCCATTGCATACTGCATGTGAGCAGGGCTGTTGCCATGCCAACCAATAAACTTACCTCAGGCTAGGAATCTGCTCACCTTATTATGAATCATGCATTAAGGCTATTACATACAGTCTTGAAATATCATGAATGACTTCACATGAAAAAAGATGACCCATGGAATCTCAGTTAATTCTGTTTTTTTTTAACACATTTATATGCCATCAGGCATGAAGAGGGTTTTTTCACAGAGCCTGGGTCAAGTTTTGACCTCTGATGGCAAGCAAAGCCAAAATTTGAAAGGTACCTTACCTTGACATAGGAGGGCTGTTTTTCCAGGATGAGGTCAGCCACCTTCTTAGATACCTGTGAGGAGAAGTTTGCATGCAAGTTAGCATGGGGTTGGAGGCCTGTCACCCTGAAACCAGACATGTACACATCAGTGGTGTTTAAATTATGGGTCAAAACGGGTCATGGATCACAGAGTGGGTGAGATGGGTTTTTCAGATGACTAATGTAAAATAACTATAACACTCCAATGACATTCAATGCAGTCCAATTAGTTATTTGGAACATACAGTTGTTTTTACATGTGTTAAAAACATATGTTTGGACATACATGAACATATTTGACCATAACTGGGGTTAGGGTCACATAAAAAAGTATTTTCACAGATAAGAGGGTCAGGAAATCCAAAGATTATGGAACCACAACATAACATGAAAAAGGGGTGCACACAGGACAAAGTGTTAAGAAACACTACAGAGCTTTGTGAATGATGTGTATATAACATTCTCATGCCTTTTCCCCATTATCATCCCACAAAAGCAACATTTCGCTGAAGATCGACAAAACAAGATCAAAGTGTCTTAAAAAGAGGACAAAGAAATAGGGATATTTGACAAAAGAGAAAGCTATAACAATAAAAAATGAACAGACAAGCCAAACAGCCCTCAGATGGTAAAACTTCTGTTATAACTTTCTGATTTGAAGAGACAAAAATGACACTGAACACATAAAGAATGAAGTCAATATTAAAGTGGCCAGAGCACCCGACCAAATATCTGAAGTGGCCCTACAGTAAAATATGTCAGCACAGCACCAATGAAGGATGTTTGACCTTTTTGATCATTCCAAATAGAGGAAGGAAGTAAGCAATAAACCTTGAATGGATCTGCAATCTACTGCATTCAAAAAAGGACGATACCACATCCTGCACCCTGGTGTTATAATGCAGCCTGGTGGTTCTGGGCGTGAAGTGCAAGAAAGGTCAACCTGAAGCTAGGTCTGAAATGAAGACTCCAGAGAGACAGGCATGTTTTATTCAGTGGTGATGCGATTGTGTTCACCAGCATATGAGGACAAACCCTCACAGTATGTGTGCTCAAATCTAGGTTTCGAGCCTCCAGCCCTAAGAAACCTTCAACCACCAAACAGGGTCAGACAGCATTCTGAATGGAATGTCTCCTTGCCATTTGGAAAAGGAAATCCATGATGGAAGAGGAAATGGCATGAAAAATCGGGCACAGGACACTTAAATGGGCTTTAACAGAAATGGTGCAAGCTATTTCCAGAAACAGCTTCACCTAATTCTACTCAATACTCATAGCAGCTGTGACAGAGGCCTCGACTGCCAAGTTTTTGACAACATTTTTGGTGACATTCTGATGTACTTCCTGAAAATTTCAGCATAATTTGACTTACCTTGACAATGTTCATCCAAGGCATAATTTTACAGAACTTTCCAGGGTCCTCAATTATGGAATAATATAAGCAATAATGTAAGCAATTTAGTATGACTAAAACATCAAATTGATTAATGAAATTAAGCTGGCTTGATAGAATTGCAGTGTGCCATTGACATGTGGGTTCCTGAAAATTCTGAACAATGGCACACTGCAATGCTACCAAGATGGCTTCTATCATGAGGTTAAGGGGTCTAAATACCTCACCTTGCCACATCAATCAGCTGAGGCACAGTGGACCAATCATGTCCTCAAATTCAGTGGCATCATGAACCAAATATTACTTCTATAGGGTGCTGCAGAGACCAAGTTTTTTTTACAAAGGAAAACTGATCAAGACTATTTTCCACAGCAAGCAAGTACTGCCCTTGATCTGCAGCTGTCAATCAAAGCAACATTTCCAAGAGGACTACAAAATGCATTGGTGTAAAATATTGAACAAAAAGTGTGAAATGGTAAGTGATGATAACTAAACATAGCAGTAAAAGTGTAGCATATTGGTCAGGGAGTGGGGCTTCCAACTCAAGAGGTTGTGAGTTCGATTCCCAGATGGGGCACTGCTGCTGTACTCTTGACAGAGGTACTTAACCCAAACTGCTTCATCAAATACCCAGCTGTATAACTTGATCATGTGCAAGTCTCTCTGGATAAGTGCTAAATGCCTAAAAGTAAATGTTTAGCAGTGTCCAGGCTGTGTGCTTCTAATGTTATACAATCTCCAGCACTTCAAAACAGACAGACACTTCAGCACATCAGAAGGACAGACCTGTGAGAATTCCACTCATGCATCCCCTGGGCTGATCACCATAATTAAAGATGAACAGAATGCAGCCATGCTGACAGTAAACATGTTGCAGTCTCCCGTAAATGTATTTCACATTACACGGGTTCTCTCAGAGGAAAGAACAATTGAACAATTGTTCGCTAAATAAGCAATGGCTCATAAAAATGGTGTCCAATCATCTGTAGAGCAGAAAATTATGTGTTCAGGATGGAAAGATAATATAAAAAACAAAAGGATATCAGATTAGAATGAACTCTTTATGAGGTTAATCAACAGTACAGAAATAAAGATTATGATTTGTATGGCTTTGTTTCTCCTCCCATTTCTCCCTGGAGATCATTAAAATAGACAGTCAATCACTTCTACATTTGTAATTCAGATGCGTGGAATTAAATAAGAGCATCTATTTAAGGAAAGAAAACACAAATACATTACCAGTGCCTACCTAAATGTGTTGGCAAATGGAGGACTAGACAAGCTTGTCACTGAGGATCTCGTCAATTACATGCTGAGGTTGGAATACATCGGGATTTCAATAACATCTGATTACGGTAAACCCGCACTGTAGAGACTGTAGAGAATGCCATACAAACCCAATCTCCACGTTTGTACCAGAGAGCTCCAGTGATGGATTTTTACACAGAGTAAATCTGACGTCATAAAACCAGGGGTGCCCCCTCAGGACTTCAAGCACTTGGTATCTGGCCCTAAAGTGGAAAATGAGTTACCTTCCAAATAGCGCAAGGGCCAAAAGGGAAGGTGCACTGTGATACTCTATAAAATTTGCTCTCCTGAAGAAACCTCACCTTCCACTCAGTACAGCCAGAAAGTAATTTCATCCTCTCATCCTCTCTCTCTCCCTTACGTTCTCTCTCAATGCATGCCTTGGCACTTCTGTTAAATGCCCGTGACAGCCTCATTGCAGACAGCCAATTACTCCACTGAATAGTCCTGGTGGCAAGTTTGTCAAAGTTGCCAATTAAGGTGAAGGTAGAAACGGAGCTATTACTGAAGGATGGCAACAATTCTCCATCAGCAATGCTGGATGCCGAGAGCAAATTAGACATACCGTTCAGAATGATGCCATTTACGCATCCAGGTAATGTGGAAAAAAGGCCAAATATGGGACACACAGTGTGGATGCATTGTGCTGTTTTCAGAGGGGGACTAAATTATTGTGGGGCTCACTGGACAGGGTGATGTTGATCTGCAAGATGTCACCTCTGTGAGATGTTCCCCTCCTGTTCTCATTTCCCTTCAAAATGTCACCGAAAATGTGATCGGCCCTTGGAGAGAGGCGTGCATCGTTAAATTCAACACGACTCCAGCTGTTGTCTGAGTCGTCTGAGACAATAGCTTTTTTTTCTTGCAACTCTTGGAAAAACAAAAGTCGCAAGAAAAAATTAGTTCCTATTAGAAGACTGACCTATTCCCCAGAAGTGCATGGCATTCATGTGGCCAGTTATAATCTCAGGTCACCTTTTTCCCCTTTGTGCCTAAGGACACTTGTTGCAAAAAATCCATGTTTGGCAAACAGAATATTTTAATATTTCAAACACTGAAAATATATAGGTTAACTCAGGGTTATGCAATTGGACCCTCTTACATGCCCCTTATGCCGACAGTGGATGGATCTCACTCGAATATGACGTGCTCACAGAATGTATTTTCTCCAAATAATACATCAAAGCTACTTCACCAGGACAATGGTCCTTTTTCAGCAAAATTCAATAGCTCCCTACTCCTTATAACTATTGCTTGCACAGGATGGCTGGGATTTAGCCTGAAAGCGGAGAGACCAAAGGAAAATTTCACCTGCAGCTCAAAGGGATGACAACTAGCAAGTGACTGTCAATAGGCTTTAAGTCTCAAAAGATGGCTTTTTTGTTTACAGATGTGCCTTCATGGCTTCCTTGAGACTGAGGTACTTGGGGAACGGTAGCCAACATTTGGTCTCTATTGCCAGCGCAGACAGTCATTCCCTCCAGGGCATGTGTCCTTATCTCTAAACCCTTCTGTTCCAGGGAAGACTATCCCTACCTTCAGGGAAGACCCCATGTGAAAGGCATCTCCTGACAAGGTGACATTTTGGGGGAAAAGGAAAAATTCTGCCCTTCCCTGGTTGTTTTCAGATCTTAGTGCTAAGGTGAGGGAGGAATACAATGGTGTAAAATTGTTTTAAAGAAACAAGAATACTAACATGATTACATATAATGCAATGTAAGATTAGTTAGTTATTGAAAGACTGAGCAGAAAAGTCAAAGATGACTACCACATCATATTATGATGTATGTGTTTGCTGAAATCCCAACCCTCTTTACTTACCGCAGCCTGCTGTTTTTTCAGTTTATCCCTGTACTCTTCCAATTCTTGAAGGTTAAGATCAGGTGGAAGTTTCTGAGGGCAGATGAATGCAACAGTAAACATTCTTTGAATGTTTTTTCAACACTAAGCAGAAATAACATATTTGGACTGCCTGTGATTTTTTTCTCCACAACTGGAAATCTCAAGAATTACCAGTGATACCTGCACCTGGGAGGGAGCACAGCTGCTGAGGCATATGCACACCTCTGATGCACCTGTCTGTCATCCAGTGACTATTTTACACTCTACAGGCCACACAGTATAACAGGAGAGATAAAGCCAATCATCTGAGAGGCATATCTTTTCCTGATACAAACAGACTGTGTCTGTGTGGGGTGTGTGTGTGTGTGTGTGTGTGTGTGTGTGTGTGTGTGTGTGTGTGTGTGTGGATGTGGGGTAATATCCTTGGGAGGAGCTAATAGAGCAGTATCCTATAACAAACAGGCATCCTGTCTCTGTTGCAGACTCCCTTTTATAGTCATACAGCCCTGGGTTGAACATGGAATGTCAAGGGGTATAGGCTACTTGTTTAAGTCTGTACAGTAATCAAGCAGTCAACTCAGGGGCCTCGAACTAAGGCATTTAAAACTTACAGAAAATAAGACAAATAAAAGTCATCTCAGTCACATTCATGCCAAACAAGGCTTAAAAACAAGCTAGAAAAATCAGCTTTGGAGGAGCCTTAACTTTGGTTTTAGCTTTTCGGTTATTAAGTTTGGCAAGATACCCCTTGAAAAAAAATAAAATAAATAAAAATCTGATAATATCGATGAAGGAAGAAAGTTTTGCAGAACAAAGAGCTGAATTACACACTTGCTTAGATGCATAATGAATAAAATTGATTTTGGAGAACTTCATCGAGAAAAAACAACAAACCGAATCCCATAGAAGTGTAATTACTTCCCCTTGGCTGGATTTTTATCCTGCCCAAAGTTACAATACGCCGCCAAATCTAATGAGATTTCACACCAACTGTAAGAAGCTAATCCATCAATCTGGAATGATGGGAATTAAGTGGGGGCCTGTATGTTCATTTGCATGAGTGCCCCACCCTAGGTTTTTGTGGCTAGAGAATTAGTCCAGGGAGATCGCATCCGCTCCACCAGTGGAGGAAGAAATAAGAGATCAAGGACATGAATCTGCTCAGGCGCAGTCCTGCTAAGCCCGACTTTCATCCCATCCCTCTGAGAGCTCGGCGGGGGCTCACTCATGCATTGTGTGGTTACCGTGGCGAGGGTGCGCTGCTGCATCTCGCTAGGAGCGAGCTGTCAGTCCTTACCTCCAGCTCGTGCTGGACCATGTCGAAGGAATCACTGGAGAAATAAACTTCTTCGATGCTGTTAATTATTTCCTGCTCGGCCTGTGGGTCGACGGGCTGCTCCCTCATCTCCCTCAGCTCCTCCTGTGGGAAGGAAACAATAAGGGGGATGAGCAGGTTAGCATACCCCAAAAGCGGACACCCCCTCAAAACCACTGAGAAAACCCCTGGATCTGAGGCCTGGAAGAGCATGATTTAAAACCGTACTCGAGCATTTGTGACGAGGGTAAGCTGGCAGATTAATGTCTCTAAGTCTTTCTCCCTTGAGGGAACAATTTGCGAATTCTAATGAGAAGGTCTATGCTTGCAGGCATCAATATCTTTACAAAGCACAGAGTTAGCCGAAAATTTGCTTAGCTCTTTTTCCTCCTCTTGAAGGTTGACCTTTCATTCTGAGTGCCATAATTTCTCAACCATTTAATGGGACTATTGAGTCTTTGCTCATTCATCTATAAAAAGCAGACATTTACCCACAACTGCCAAAAAAAAATTAGAGATTCATCAACAGCTTCTCGGGATTTCATTTTTGTTGTTTTTTTTTTATTTTAAATTATGAAAGTAATTCTGAAATTGAGACAGCTGTAATACAAAAATCTTGCATATGTAAGGATAGTTTTGTTTCAGAGAAAATGTTCAAATGAAGTTTAAACACATAACCATTTATGGATTCAATGGATTTAGTATCTGATTTTCTGGAGTGAAGTGAGGTTAAAACAGAACAGTTGTAACCAAGCTGATATCTTCTCTGATCTGGAATAATAAAAAGTGATATAAAGTCATTTAAATTACATTATTGCAGAGTTAACGTTCATAAATTCTGCTCTGAATTCACAAAACATTCTGTGTGATATCAACCAGAGCTTCATATGACCAGATTCAATTTTAGAGGCGATTTCTTTCAGCCCAGGCAACGCACAATGTTCATAACTTTAAATAACAATTCCAAGGAGCATTTCCCTCTTTCTTAGAACATGTCTGGTTCAGCTTAGGCAGCTAGTTAGCTGGATATGTTGTTTTAGCAATGTAAAACAACACCACCTGCTCATTTCTGTTCATTAAGATTGAAGGTGCGTTACAATTAGACTGAAATCTAATACCTTAAAGCTGCACCTTAAATATGGTGCAAATCCTGGCCTTTCATGAAATTACACCAAAGCTACACATAAAATAACAAGAATGTTAGCTCAAAGTACAGTAAGCACTAAACGAAAGGGAGAGGTAGAATGTGTGGTATGGACAGACAAATCAGATGTAATCTATGTTGTTAATCATTCAGTCAGTACACATTTTCATTGATTAAAATGTCTTACAACTCTCCATTGTGTAGAGGCAAAAACTGTTTAAATGTGCCACATCTTCATATGCCTTGAGGAGACCATGGGCCGAATGCAGACCTGCACCATTTAAGTTTCATTTTCCAATCAAAGATGAGACTCCTTCCTGGGAAGACTTACACCAAAATTGCATTCAAGCAGCTCATAACTCTGGTTTGGATTTGACCGGATGTGTTTTTAATTGAAACACTGTATTTCAGCTTTATTACCATGGTACTGTCATCACTGCCATTCAATTTGTTTATTTTACTTTACTTCCTAACCTTAAGCAGGTGGATCAGTCAAGAACTACTAGTAACATGGTGCAAATAAAAATGGCTTCCAAGATGTTTGGTACTTTCAAATAGCACTAAAATGAAAAAAATAATTACATGAAAATAAAATCTGTAGAAGTATTACCATCAGACACACTGTATATATGCCTGCATGTGTGATTATAATGTAACGTAAAATGTATGTTTAAATACATATGTTTCGCATGAAGACGTTAATATGCAGGACAGCACTAGAGGAGTCTGCAGGCTGGCGTGGGTGGGCAGTGGGCAGGGGAAAAAACAGCCTTCCGTGGGAGTGGATGTGCGCGGGGAGGGATGAGTCATCGGCTGCTGGCAAGAGTCGCATAGGAGGAAGGAGGGAGGAGAGGGAAAACGGGGAGGAAGTGGCGAATTCCCTCTCACGACTTATTTAGACAGAGCTCCTTTTCTCTTGCCTCCTCACGGCCGGGCGGGCGACCCAAGATGGGGGATTCACACATCTTTTCAGCACTGGCTGCCGCACATTCCCAGTTTCTACACAGTACCCTGCACCCCGCTGGTGTCTGTGGAAACAAACAGCTCCCTCATCTGCTGCGCTACCGGAGGTGTTAATTAACGCTGTTCGGTGCCTTTCTTTGCATACATTTTAAGAATACAGTAAAGTGACAGTTATCTTCTTGGAAATTGTTCCCTCTTTCTGTGTATTCACTTATAATACCACTATAAAGTGACAAAAGAATCCATTTAGACTCAGATTAAGCCACCTATAGTTCCTGTAGGGCTGTAGAACCCAATTGACTGGAAGGTAGCCATTTCATATGTCGTGGATTGCTATTAACTGCTGACAATCAGCTGGCACATTTTAACACCATAATACTGGGCTACCCTGACTGCGAAGAGCCAGCAGGGGGTTGTTGATCAATATAATGATCAGTCCTGCTGAATTCTTTATCTCCAACAACAAACACCTACAGTATCCCTTTGATGCCAGGCAAGCTGAATATTCACCAGGCATGGTCCTGTTACATTTACACTTTAAAGAAAGTGCATTGATAATACCACAAAAGGTTACAACCACTACCTGCGGCTTGTTAATTTAAATACTCACCAGATGGTTATTTCACAATACAGTGTAACAGTGAATGGAAACAATAACAAACACATTCTGGGTCTACATCAGAGAAACATTATAAGACTGCAGGGAAACACAAAGTAATTGACTGATTAATTAACCCCCCAGTGGGTTAATCTTGTATAAATAAAATGGATCACTTGCAACAGCACAGACAGGTGCGATGAGGGTACTGTCCTGTGCATACTGCTAGAGAAAGTGGCTTTGCCCTGGCCTCTCATCTTAGGTTAATAGAGCCCTCAATGAATGGTCACACAGTGCCATCTGCTGGCTGAGAACAGAGCCTCTGAGAACAAGTACAATGGTATTTATCACTCAAACTTGCATTTTGGTGTAACATTTTTTTAACAGGCCAAGTTTAGAAATGGCCCCAAATGCCTTTTGAATGAGACATTAAATGACTCATATCCATGAGGCCACCTAAAATGAACATGAATTGCTTTCAGAGAGGAAAAATTTATCTTCAGTTCTTTCACAGCTGAGCCTCACCAAAGTGTTTAGTCAATATTTGTACGCTGAAAGCAAAAGCATTAGGCTGCTGCACACAAAGGACTCAACAAAACGGAAAATCTGAGCTTTATTACAGAGCACAAAAGGAGTGTCGCTCATGGCAAAAGAGCCACCCTCTCTAAGACAGGGTTTCAGAAGCAACAGCGTACCGCGCGGTCGGAACCTCGGAAAGGGCTCCCAGGCACCACCCCAACGCTCGTTTCTTCATCGATCAAGCCCTAGTCACAACGGGGAATTTGACTCACTCTGCCACAAAAGCCCTCAGATCAAACGACTAGCGCCTATCACTGCAAGCAAATCCTCAGTTTTAAACAGGAAAAAAAGGCTGTCTTAAGGGTAACTCAGGACAACGCTCAAGCTTGTTTTTTCTGTGCCAGGAAAACACCAGCATAAACTTTTTGAAAATTCTGCCAATTCTCTGTTAATGATAACATGTAGAACATATGTCTAATCTTCCCCATACTTGGTTTATTGGCTGTAACGTCCTTGACATTGGCTGCTTGTCATTCTTAACCACACCAGGCAATGCAGTAGTGACAAAAAGGTATCGGGGAACGTAAAGCGTAACCAAGAAAATAGATGCAGTTCTTTCACTGCCTACAGCATTATACTTGCCAATACAGAGTGTCTCCAATGATAAATTACATTCACTGACAGGGTACTGTTAGAAGTGAATGCTTTTGCTAGCCATCCTAAATCCTACAATTTGAGAAGTACTGATCTATTGCCATGGAAAATATCAGCAACTCAAAGCAGGCAGGAAATATTTCAGTCCTGGCTGTAAAATGCTGCAGGGAGAAATTTCAGAGGCACTGACAAATTAATAAAACCAAGCTTCTCTGAACAGAAATGAGAAATTTGCATTGAAATGAGGAAAACAAAAAAAGATTGATAAAATAGTTGCTAAAAAAGCTTAAAAAAATAGTTCCCAACTGAAAACTACCCAGAGAAGGCCACCTTTGAATGAATGTCATTAAGCCCAATGTTGCATATAGCTTAAATCACAGCTGACTGTTTTAAATGTCAGTAATAATAAACCTTGTGAGTCATTTGAAACTGACAAATGCAAATTGACCAAAAAAGTCCAATGAACATAGAAAGGTACCAAATGACAAAGCTATTTACACAGGCCTTTATGAATAAAATCATAACATTCCTGTTCGGTCAACGGCAATTTCCACAAAATTACACTTTCATGTCTTTCTCTCTGGTACAAGGTTGGTCAGACCACGCTTCATTTAGATGGTTTAGATTGTGACTCCCAGGGCAGTCCACATAGCCACCCAAATTTGCTTTTGATGCATGATCTTTATATAGAAACAGCCACAAACTGCAGCTATTGCAGATGATTTGCTGGCATAGAGTCAGTTTTCAGATATTAAGAATACTGTTGAGCAGCTGCACTGCGTTCGTAGCCTGCGATCTGTTGCAAATTTTGCCATCGATCAAACTGCAGCTGGCTTTGAGTGAGCTTTACTTCATCAGTGATGCGGCAGGTTTTGGAGGAGGACGCAGGTGGCCTCCTCCGGCCACTCTGAAGTGCTACGACATCTGCCCTTGTTTTGTGTTCTCCCCAGTATTTCCTGCACAGCTTGACATGAACCTACCCTTATACAGCTGGGGTGAGCCCAGACCAAGGCAAACACAGACTCCCCCAGGCTGGTCCAAACGTTAATCAAACGACTGCAGCAGGGACCATCGGCCTGTCCTTCTGCACACTCAAAGCTTGCTGGGAAGCTCTTCAAAGGTAAAAAGCTGAAAGCTGGCTGGGCTGGATTAGAAACACTGCTCATCCCACACCATGGCATGTTCATATCCACAAACACAACTGGTCACACAGCTCAGAGAGCATCTGAAGTACATTTAGATGTGAAATTATTATTGAACTCAATGTGGCAAGACTACACTACTAAGGGTAGATAAGTGATGCCTGCATCAGCAATTTGTCCATTACTGTGCAAAACATCACTCATTTCTGACTGTCCTAGAAACAGCCATGCCTCTCACTCAATTACTGACTGGGTGAGTGGATCCTGCAAAGTAATGGGAGTACATTAGTTTTAACACTCGTCAGCAACAAACACACTGATACAGAGACCACCAAAGATCCTCAAGTCCCTGAACAGAACACAGGCTGTTCTTTGTCATGCTGAACTACACAGACGATGATAGATTGACAGGATTTTGGGTTTGAGTTTGGGGCGGGGGGTGAAGGGGGGTTGTGAGTCACTGACAGAAACCAATGAGTGATATTTTTTTTCTGAAACAGCTGTCGTTTGATCTCTCTTCCAGTTTCTATGAAAACTGCCAGAAAAGGGTAGGTGAGAGAATTTTGGACACTTCACATGATATGCAGCCAATGGGGGTTGATTGCTTCAGATTGAGAAATTGATTGCATTTTTCAAAGAACGGGGTGAGTAAGGGCTGTGCAAAATGCTTCACGTCTAAAACTTTTCAAGGACTAATGGGTGCATTTTCAAGTTCAGAGACATTTAAGTTGTCTCAATATGATACAGGTGATGTTTTTTCTTACATATTCCCAATCCACCCAAACATGAGTCCTTACAGGGTATCTCAGTAAAAACAGACACAATGAGCCTCATTCAACAAACGTACCATCAGATTTGATCATAAACTGGTCTGTTCATGTTTCATAAATCCATGTTGGTTGCCTGTGTGAAGTATTTTTTTACAGAAGGCGATGACCAGGCAGTTTTATACAAACCAAATATTAACATAATGCTGCTGGAAAAAAACTGGAAAAAATGGAAAACTCACTCCTGTGAAGCAAGTCCTGTGCAGTGATAACACGCAAAATACTTTAAAATGAAGTGTTATTTATATCATATGTGGCATGCACAATTTAACACAGAAAGCAATTCAATGGGAAGGCAACATCCATTTACTTTTGAAAAGAGGTGAGAGTAATTACGCCATTGCTGTCTTGTTTCATCATAATTTCTGGTTTCTTAGGACTTCAGGTCAGGTGTGGATTTCTCAGTGAGAGTAGGTACTGAATGATAAGTGATTTATACATTTAGATTAAACTGCCTGTACTAAATGATCTCAATAATCTCATTTATGTGTATCATTTAATGTTGCAGGGTACCCAAACATACCTTCTCATTTTACACAAAGACAAACTCAAAAAGAAGCAAACATCTAGTTCACAACCTGTAATATATGCAGGAACACAGATAATGGATTGTGGGAACTGATGCTGATTTTCACACTTTCAACATTGTACAACAAAATTTTCACAGGATCTGCTATACCCTCCAGCTGGAAAAGCCATGATGACTTCAGAGCACCTTTTAGTGCCTCAGTTTCACAAAAGATAATGCTTCCCTTTGATGTCCATGCCAAAATAATTTCTGCTCTAATATGACATGACATTTTCATGAATATACACACCAAATGCATGACACAAGAGGATATAAATGTCATCTGTCAGAACTGAATATACAGAAAGCACCGATCCATGTAAGAAGACTCATATGATCTGCTCAAAATGTACAGCTTGCCTCTCCTAGACAAATCTGGTTGCTGACTTTTATATATTAAGTCAATACGGCTCTTAAATGTGAAACGTTTGCTTTATATAATTGTATTCTGAAGATATTGTGCAGATGTTATTTGTCAGTAGTTTTATTTAGACACTAAGTATCTTTTCCCACTGTAAGGCCATGGGCTGGAGGCAGGACTGCCTGACCTGCCACTGTACGGTCACTCTTCAGCTTCTTTTCCACAGCAAAGTCTGAGCAGCATGATGTCACACTGGATGCTGTCATCTGCAAAGATTTAGACAACTGCCTGGAATGTATCTGTAGCCTACGGCTGAGGTCTGTAACACTTATCTCACAGTATTGCCTCAACAGATGTATGCAATATGTCGTAATGTCTATGCTGCGCTATGACAACGCAATAATGACCCATCTGTCATGTAATAACATAATGTTTACTTTTATAATTGACCATGAAACATCAAAATGCCATTTTCCTTAAAGCGCTTCAACAATCAAAATGTCCTACTTTTATAGGACAGAAGATTTATGGCTGTATTTTCTCAAACTCATGGTTTAATGACATATTTTGTGTTATACTGAATAGCCAGTTGATCATTTATTAGAAATCGTACATTTGTGCACTACCTCTGTCAGTGCAAAGCTCATTTTAAAGCAGTTTGAAAAATTTGAAAAGTTCTACACAATGTTTAAAAAAATGAATTTGTACAACTAGTACAGAGCCTTGAAATATTTACATTGCAATCATGACCAAATCATTATCTTCTATGATTTGTAACAAGAATTCCCCAGCTAAAAATAACAAAATGCTCAAGACGTCCTCTTATTTTAGGTTTTGGATGTACAGAATGGATGTACAACTGCATTGCCTTGATCCTGCTGCTCCCAATTCCTTACCATAGGAGAGAATATTGGGCAGCTCAACAGGCATGCCACTGTGTCATGACATTTAATCGCAAGTGAATCCATGAATTTTCATAATAGACCACCATATACATCCAGTCAGCTCAGAGATGGTCCTGTTTGGCATTTGAACATTTTGGATAAAATACTGAACTATAGTAGCACAACCTCGACACACTTACATGTTTCACCATACCAGGGTCCAACATACATGTCAGATAGAAAGCAAAAGGTGCTGAATTACCACAAAACCAGTTGGTCTGCATTTCCTGCTATCATTTACAATTTGTCCTGAGAGGATTTTATGGTACCAACAGGTATCAGCATTTCAACATCTAGCCATATAATTGTCTTAATTTTCTCACTCACCTGCATGGAGTGTAAAACAGAAAATGATAAAAGCAGGTGAGATAACAGTAAGTTATGAAAGCTAGATAGATATAGTACAGTGTAATTGTCTTTCAAAATTTGTAGTCATTTACATGCCAAATTATTTTCTTTTTTCAAGAGTTCTAGCTGTGTTTCAAAGTAGTTATGCTGCAATAATTTCTTTCCCGATCAATGTTGTATTCTGAATTATTCCAAACATGTTACATACTTTAACCTAACTAATTAACACTAGTTAAAACTACAGATACTAAAGTACAGAAGGAATGAGATGGGGTCCGGTCTTTTATTCCACACTACTGCTGTCAACACTGATGGGCTAACAGCTGAAACTGTTAAAAAACAGAAACAGAAACAGAAAAAAGTTAGGAACAGTGTTAACACAATGAGATTGTGTACTTGTTTCATGCCAGCTATAGGTAATCTGTAGATTTATCTCTTGCATCTTTTCAAGATTTTGCAACACTTTTTCATCATTAATGCCACAAATTCAAAATTTGATCATTTTATAGAAAAAAATAATTTTCCATGTTTAGAACGACTGGTGAATCTGTTCTGCTGAGATTTATGGTACATATGCCAGCCTACTCTTCTGACCTAGTTTTCAAAAGAGCACTCTCTGTGTTTCTGAAAATACTGGGTCTAAATTACTATTTATGAATGTAATTTCTTACATAATTAAAACATTTAAATCACTAAAATGTATTTATTTTCAATATCTAAATACCAAATGTATCATGATCATGTTAAGAAACAGAATTTCTATTAGAAGACAGACCATCTTATCAACAATTTCTGACAATGTTCTTTGCCCTTGAGAAGAGTCACATTTGTTTGGAGTAGATCAAACTAATAATTTAGTAACACTGGCTTTGCCTTTACCCTCAAAAGCCATTACTGACAACCAATAAATGATGAACCAGAGCAGAGATGAAATATGAGCACAGTGAACAAACAACCAGCAAAGTCCACCCTTACAAAGTCATATGCAGAGCCAGATAATGATAATAATACTTACGGACAACAAATGTAACTAACATATGACTACATCTTTTAAGATCATAAGTCACAATAATTAAAAAATAAAGCTAAATATAAAAATGGGAGCAAAAAAAGACAAATCTGAGTTTTAGGGCTTGGGGGGAGTGGGAGGAGGATTACTGTGCCTTCGCTCTCAAGGGGTAAAAGAAACTTCTCTCTCTTGGGGATTTTGTATCTTGAGCTCTTTGATCATGACAACGAAGCACCTCCTGTTTCCAGCAAATTAGTTATGGTCATTAAGCACACTTAAAAGACAATGAAACAGTCCCCAGCTGTGTATCTCCTGCATTTTATATAACTGGGGTTCACCTTATCCCACCTCAGATTTTACAAAGACAAAAGTGAAATGTCTATCTTTGTGCATCAATCTGATTTAGAGGACAGCATTTTAGCCTCCTGTGTCACAGACACGTAAAGTGCATTAGGGGGAGTAGAAATGACAGGCATGTATAATAAATATGAATGACTGACATTTTTCTTCAATGTCAGTCCCCCAATGTTTAAATACTAACCAGCGAGCCAGTATCACTCTTACCTTTGTCCTTGTCTAGGACAATTGCGGTTCTTAAAATAATAATATTTCCATCACTTACTTTTTTCTATTCTCTAACGTAAGCTACATTTCATATCGTATTAACTCAAAACAACAGAAATGACTTTGAAGAGAATGTTTCTGCTGGCATCATGACCAAGTATAAGCTCCCTCCATATGCCTGGTGGCTATGTATGTTTAGTTTTAAAGATAGAAGATATATTTACTAGAGCAATGTTCAATTCTAAAAGCCTTAATTTTGCAGACACTCCCATGTGTAAACATTTGTAAATATTCAGTCTGAAATGTGATCTTAAATTTGTGTGAATTTTATCAAACACAAAAGCCTTAACTTTAATTTTTAATCACATCTTATGAGATCTCTGACAGGGCTAATAACTTCAACAGACAACCAAATTCAAGGACTCTCCCACCATCCTATGAATGCCTTTTCCTTTTCCACTGAGGTTACCTTAAAGATTTATCATTTTTATCAAAATACCAAGAATTGTGTCATTTGAATCTCTAGAGACCTACACGAACAAAACTGAGAAATGCCTCAGGAGCACAAACCAAACAAGCAGTTACAAACCAAGCAGGTTCAAAAATTTTCACCAGGCCCAAATATTTACAGACATACTTGGAGCTGACAATTTATCAGTCAAGTTACTCACACAATACGTAGAAACACACAAAAAGCCTACATTTGGAGTTCTAACAGGAGAACTACTTCGTCCAAAACGTCTCGCATATATCGACTACCAGTCACTGTATGGAGTGAAGCATTCTTAGAAGAAACAAGGAAGAAACAGCAGTTATGTACAATCGTGTAGTCCGTGAAAGCGAATACATCACTATTGTCCTGGAAACAAAGGCAAACTGATACAGGAGCATACAAAACTTCGTGTATCGAGGTCACTTGATTTTTTTAATCGTGAAACACGTTCATGAAATATAAGTAATTACTGTACCTTGCTCGGAATCCTGAAGTTCTCGACGGGGCTCAGATCTGTCATGCTCTCTTGTGGACTTTTTAGACCCTTTAAAAGGCAACAGTGAGATTCACTCAGGACTCTAGCCATACCACAATGTAAACATGAGTATCAGCGCTCTCGTCTTACACTCTCAGACAAAATCGCCACATCTGCGGCGATTTTGTTCTTGTGTTAAAGAGCAGTTTATTGCACACAGTGATAACAATGACACTTACATCCTGTTAGCAGGTTGTCTGAACTAGCTAGCGACTGCACTTGCAAAGAAAAATATTGGCTACATGTAATCTACAACCGTAATGAAAATGACATTTGCATCATTCATGGAATGCTCAGTGCTGTGACATGTAGACAAGGTCAGAGCTACAACTTCTGCTATCTCTTAGAGCTGTCTGATTCAATGTTTGATAGCCTCATCTTGGCAGATGGCTTGCTAAACAAGCTGAACTTACCTGTCTGCTCCCACTACAAGCTTGATAGCATGCTAGCTACTGTCGCTGGATAGATGTTGTTGTAGCACAATGACAACCAAGTAGCTACTACACGTTCGATGGATTTTACAACACTTGCCAGCTACATTATAAATATCACGAGTTCACTTATGTTTGAATCATTAGAACATCATTTGTCACTGTTTACGTTGTCATCTAGATCATTGAGTCTCGCTAGCTAGCTAAATTAACAGTTGTCAGATGGCTCCGCTGTCATGAAGTTAGCAGGTCAGCAGCTGACCAATACCTGGAGAACAGCCTGGTAAGATTCACAGGGACTCACCTGACGGGTCATTAAAGATTTTATCTTCTGCATCGTTCTAATAATTATTTGACGGAGTCCAGAAAATAGGACATAAACATTTAAATAACACGATATGTATGACTCCTTGTCGGCAACTCAGGTCCTGTAATTTGGAATAGAGGCCATATTTTTTCACGTGATTTTCGCTTTAACAATGCATTGCGGGATCTGTAGTTCACAGAAAAATAAAAACTATTGAGCCTTTTGCAATATTTACAGCCAACACAACTACAACTCCCATTTTTTTTAGCAACACAATGTACGTATTAAGTGACCCTGTGACAACAAATAAGAAGGTCGGAGAAAACATTTCATATAATGTACCTTCTGTATGACGTTTAACTTGCTGAAGAGAGGTAATAGTGCTAGATAGTGCTAAAATATATGTCCGTCCCAACTGATTTCATACTGTGTCAGCTAATAAATATATATATATAGACAAATATTTGCGAAAAGCAATATACAGCGTGTAACTATCGCTTTCTAATGTCATGGATTGTCCTGGCTTCTACAGCGTTGTACGGCACAGTATGTGTAACCTTTTTTTCAGTGACACACGAGGATAAAATTGCATCATAACTGTTTTTTTTTTTTCAGAGTTGGAAAAGGGAAAAGCACAGCGCTGATCAATCAACAAGCCTTTGAGTTAACAGCTCACAACGATTCAACGTCAATAATTCTCAAATAGAAATGCCGCTGAATGAAAACTTGTCCAGTTTCAAAGAAGAAAATGAAGGCAGAACATCTAGCCTCGACATATAAAGCGTTGAATGGCAAAAAGAACAGGTGGAAAGACTGTAAATCTTATTCATGAGTCCAAATTAGCTTCGAGTTGGATTCGATTCTGGTATACCATGCATACTAGTATTACTGTGGTGCTATACAAGCCTACATTAATTGTGATAGCCTTGACTTTGCTTAAGTCACCACTAGGTGTCAGCGTTAGTCTGGCAGTTTTATTTACATTTTAAATTACGGGTTAACACATGATTGATAGAAAATGTATTACATGTATTACAATCATGTAATACAGTGTGCCCATGTAAAGATAAGTATTTCTGGAATGGTTAGAAAGGGCTCTTATTCTTTATGTGTTCCTTAAAACAGCATCAGTAATGAGTGGATGATAACCACAATAAAGAAACAAGCCTTTTCAGTGAGATAATATCAATGTCAAAAATGACAGTGATATGAAATGCTCATGTGTTACTTCTTTGTTTTACATGGTGTTTTGGGGGGCAGGGGTGAATGTTTCCCTTGTCAGAGTCTTCAGGGTCAACTGCTTCTCCAGGTGTTTGTGTGGGTCAGCTGTAGGTCCATGTGACAGCTGCTGTGGGAAGAGTATCAGATGAATCTGCAGTCAACCCTCTCTTCCTAATTACTGCAAGTCATCACATTTCATTTAACATTTCTGTCATGCTTCAACAGTAGACGATTCACATCATGGATTATGAAGGTAAAGGAAGATTTTTTTTTTTTTTTAGCTGAAGATTGAATGGATCCTTCAAAAGGCATGTTTCATTTCCAGTGGTCTCTGTCGGTTCAGCAGTACATTGGAAATTCTGTGTTAAGATGTTGACTTAAGCGTATTTGGTTATTGTAATAGTGCCACACCTTGAACACAACTGAAACCTGTTTAATAAAAATATAATGTAATTTAACTGAACACAGAACATAGAATGTTCCCATGAAGGATCAAAAAGGGGAACATTTACCTAAAATGGAAATATGCCCCTGAAACAGCAGCAGAGAGATGGGCGAATTATTCTAGTTTGATGTCGTCATGAATGATTTCCCAGTCAAATGATGGATCATTGAGGCTCCTAGAGCAGCGGAGCTGTTTGCCATGGGAAGGCAACTCCTGGGATCTTTTCATAAACTGCACACTGTACAAAGGTTGAGCAGATGGTCTGTGCAACAGGACTTCATCATAAATCCTGCTGCCGCCATAAACTCAATCGATTTCGCTGTATTTACTGTAGCATTCTTTGTCCGCACGAGTTTTCAGAAAAGCTTTCAGGCAAACACTGCTAGCAAAGAATGGTCAAAGGTAATAGGTACACACAGCGCTATTATCTGTTACATTTAGGGACATTGTAAGGAAAAAGTTAATACCTGTTCAATGCAGATGAAATTACAAAAAAGTATTGCCAAATGGAGAAGCTGCAGCTTCCGACCATTTTTGTTAGCAGTTCCTGACTGCATTATTTTGCATCCAATTATAATTCTGGACGCAATGGTTTTCAGATCTCTGTATTCCACTTTTCACAACGGAATCTCTACTTGCATAAAAAGGCTTTAATTAGCAGTTTTCCCCATACCTGTATTCAGTAGCAGTGCAGTTGTTATAGAACTTACAACTTATAAAAGCTTACATTTTGAAGACTGATGCAACTGAGAGGAAAAACTGTAAGGTTGTTAGAGGAGGTGAAGCCTACAGATTCTGATAATATGAGAAAATACCAAAAAAAACAGCTAGCCCAAACTCTCACAATACCACAAAGTGCAAAAATAAAATTATTTTAACATACTCATTTACATTATGGTGAATATCTGTTTTGCATTTGCATTCTTAGGTCTTCAGATGACTTTTTTTTTGCACTAGTATGCAAAAATATTCCTCTTCACGGAACCTTAGGACTCTGCTGCAGTTTTTTTTGTTTTTGTGCACTATGTTTGCGAGGCTGGGACAGTGGCTGATGCTTCCATATTTTGTGTTTAGGGGAACATACTTGAGGTGGTGGAGTTGCTCCATGATAGACAGATAATTGTTCTATCATTATCAAATTGAGGAAGCCCAAGGTAGCTAAACTGGTTGGAGTGGCTGGCTATTGGACTGTGAATGCAAGCAAAAATTTGCTAGCAACTGTACATATCCTGGGTTTACTTTTTCCATTAGAAAACTGTTTCGTTTTGCACTTAAGCATGGAGCTATATGCACCTCTCTCAACGGCAGTTTCTGTTGCGGCAGGATGCATTAGCTACCATCATTATTATAACCGTCAAGTCTCATTGTCAAAATGACCATCACTGCCATTAATATTGTCTTCATCGTTAATGTCATTTGTGACGCCAGGGGCAGGAGACTGGATGCATCTGGATAGATGAGGAAGTGTTGATGTCACCCTGAAAATTCTCAGAATTCTCAAAATATTCCCTCACTAGTTTGTTTTATTTTAGTTTAGAGTATATTTATTTAACTTTTTTGAAAATGTCCTATTTGTTCTATCATTCTGTGGTGTATATATTCTTGGCTTCCCATAACCCTATCCAGAGATGGAGCAGATAAGCAGAAAACATTTCCCAAACATATTTTGCAGCTGTACTGTTTTGCTAGCACATTTCCCCTTGTGTTACACATGTGAATCTGTCAATAGTAGAGCTGTGGAGAGGGAAAAACAATGACTATTAATACTGCCACTTAGTATTGTGAGAGAAGCTGGGAGGCATTCAAGACACTGTGTTCTGAGAATAGAAAACAATTGCACATGTGATAGTGGCTTTGGCTCAGATAACACACATGCAGAACAATTCTGCTGAGACATACATTGAATTGTTATAAATCTTTATTCAAATACAAAATATACACATATATTTAAGGACACTATACAACACTGTTCCACTTTCATCAAAGCAGACCATTTAGTTTTCTTCAAAATCAAAAACAGCTCTGCTGAAGAAAGGTTGACAAAAAAACATGTTCCATCTTATAAAACAAAACAGGAGACAAGGCCTAGAATAAATCCAGCCACAAAATGCTTTGCCCTTTTCTCTGAGCAACAGGATTAATTAAATTGCGTTTTACAGCATGTTTCAAAGTTTCCGATGCATTAAGCAACAGTTCAAGAAACCGGCAGGCAAGCAATTCAATGTACTGTAACAAGACATGTACACACTTTGAACTGTGTGAGGACAACGCACATTGCTCTTGGACCGAATCAGTACTAATTAAAGCCATAACATTTAATTAAAACCATTTTGCAATTTTTAACAATAAAGCAAAAACGTAAGACTGTGGAAGAGTGCTATTTTACATTAGGCAAATAAATAGTAACTTCTTAAAATGTTAATATTATAATTATAATATTCTTGGGCTGTTGAAGCCAGTCATATTTTTATATTAGTATCTTTAGAATCTGACAATATTTATCTCTAGCATGTCCTTAATTTGGAGTCACTTGTCGAGTTGGCAATCAAATTGCCTGTCATAGCAGATGTGAGTCAGCTGTGTAAATCTTCAGGGGCTTCTTTAAAACCCATCAGAGCATGGATCTCAGGGACGTAAATCTACAGGTGAATTTTATTGAGGTTTCCATAGAAGAGGATAATAAATTAGATGCAGAAGCTATTTTAGGATTGAGTTCTGTCTGCAAAACAAGAGGGCGTACTGTATGTATAAACGTACATTTTGTGATCATCCTAGCAGAAATATTTTCTCCAACTTTATAGTGAGTCATGATATTGCTTACCAGAGCTTGCAGTGGAAGCTGAGGCTGGTACAGTGTTCAAGACCAGGCATGACAAACTGCTGGATACTCAAAATGGCAGCCCTTTCATGGGCCGAACGGCCTGCTCTCATCATCAGACAATAAGGTTCTCACCGTCATACATTATGACATTACTATATAAAGAGTAGACTCCACTGCTATATTTCCCATCATGCAAGGAACTAAGACAAATAAACAAAAATATGCATATAATATTGGTACAGTGACCATATCCTAATGAAAAATTATTAAACAAGCAAAATAATTAGGAGTGTAAGATGGAGTTATTGAGAAACCTTGCTCTATCCTCAAAAGCATTTAAACCCTTCAATAAATATTTGCCATAGGGACTGTAGAAGTGTTTCTGTGCGCTGGAACTCCTGCTCCTGGATGACACTTTAACAGACTTGCAGACTTTTTTTCGTTAAAGACATATTTTTGACATAGACAACTATCCCATTATTTACTTTAGTAAGCTCTGTGTTGGCGTTTCAGGGATATGCCTGATAACATCATAGATGGTGGTATGCAAATCCTGGATTGAATCCAGCTGGGCCAGAGACCTGCTCGATGCCTGCAAAAAATAAACAATATAGCTCAGAATCTTTGGAACATTTTTAATCTCATTCACACTTCATTTCAAACTTTTTTAGCGTTCATCACTAATTGCTTTGTTGGAGGCCTTTGGATGTTTCCAGTGGCATCCTCACATTTCATTGACTGGACAAGGACCACAATTAATGTTTTATAATGTATGACAAAATGACAATATACAATGTATATCAATATATAGCTGAAAAAGTTCAACTACCTGCATAGATTCTGCTTTCCCTGGAATGGCAACAAATTCATAGATGCCAAAATCTTCAGTAGCATCCTCATGACCTAAAAGAACAACAAAGGCTTCAGTAAACCAGTAATAACCACCTCACCATAATATATTGACAGTGAATGGTATCAATAACAACATTATTATCTCAAATTTAAATATTATTGTTTTGTTAAACCTGTTCATCCCAAAATTTCTTTAGACCAGTTTGTTGCTCAGATTGTTAATATGTTTCTATAAACAGTTTACTTTCCTCTTTCCTTTACCATGTGTATTTTTCTTTTTCTTTTCAAAGTATCATTTTCCCCCTAGGAGGGTCAAACATTATGCTTTTAATACCCACCAACTTCCCTACTCCTGTTAAGAATGGTAATTACAGTGGCCGCAAATTACAGACAGAATACAACGTCCCTTAATCCCTCTATTGGTTGGTTGGATGTAAATCAATTTAACAAATAAACAACAAATTAATTATGTGGTTTATAATTAATGTATGAGAAAAACAAGCTGTTTTGAGAATGCAACAATGATGAATTGTATTGTACCTGAGAGGTGTGGTCCCTTTTGATCTGACAAAGGCCTTCGGGGGGACAAATAAACAGTTAAAGCACCATTATTATGATTGACAGACTCAATGTTTGTCTTTCAGAGTATCAGATGTTCATATTTAAATGTGTCTTACCTTTTGTAAATATTCTTGATAGCTGTAAAGATGATGAAAAGACACATTTTTTGCTACAACAAAATATATTTACACATCACTCAAAATATAGAATTAATAAAAAATGTCAATGCTTGTCGTACATCATAACTACAAATTAGGAAAATGAGGTGTCTGGTGGTGCATATGTAAACTGTGACCCTGTGTGTGGGTGTTCATTTTGCATAATTTTAGCATGGGCTATTTAAGAATGTTTTTTGCAGTTGACACACTGAAAGAAGACAATCCATTGAAGATGTTGGGTTTTTAAAAAAAAATTGTCTAACTGATTTTAAAAAAGAAGTAAGAGCAGTTCATGTTCGTTACTCCATGTTGAAGAAAAAAGTGCAGTATGTTTGGACTGAATCTGGGCCTCAGTCTGTAAAATGCAGGGAGTAGCGCCTCACCTCTGTGTGGATGACAGGACTTCCTGAAAAGTACAACCAGCATGCAGGTGATGATGATCAAGGAGGCGATGACAATGGCAGCCAGAGGAGACACCATGCTGCCAGCTTGCAGCATGTCTGCACCGTTTCCCTTGCCTGGAAGAGAAAGAAAACAAACCATTATTTAAAAATGCTTTTTTGCATATGGGGGAGTGGACTGGATAGCAACAGGAATCTGCTGAATGTTGGAAACTGGAAGTTGAAAACAATGATTAAAACACTCTAGTTCTTACCAAGAGGACAATATGCTTTTAACTGGAATAAGTGAAAGCACAAAAATATTATGCTGCCATTTGATTGTGTTTTGGTGTACATTTTAGAGAATAGCTTCATTACTTTAAATCTCCCTTTCACCTCATGGCCTGTCAGTGCCTTATATTACCATATTGCAAGTAAGATATCAGAACCACATTTATTTCACATGAATATCTGATTAACAAGATCATGGTACCAAGTTAAATGTGTAGAAATCAAAAGAGGAGCTGACTGAGAGGCCCATCTCATCTATGTGTTGTGATTTGAGTGGTTAATCACCTTTAAAATTCTGATATGCTGTACAGTATGTCACGTATGAGTAACTGCACCCAAGTTTAATTTAATGTTGAATCTCTTGCGGCTGCTCTGTGTTTGTTTTGCTACTGCCCTTACTGGCTGTGCCGAAGCTCACTCGTCCTTCCAGTTTTCTGTTGGTGTCTGTAGTCTCTGACACGTCTGGAAATGGGCCAGAGCGACAATACGAGCCCAAAGAGGTACACTCTCTGTTCCTATGTCACGCTGGGCTCTGCTGGGTGATGTCACCTTTCTTTGTTCCCTGTCCTGTCCACTAAGCTCCATATAATATTTTGTAAATCTGCTGCAGAAAGCAATGTAGTTTCATTTCCAATGAACAGTGAACAGTACTTTCCATTTGTGGCATTTGGGAAAGTTGATCAAAGTTGCACAAATATGAATAGATTTATTATGTATAGATTTTTAAATAGATCATTATATTTTCTAACAGTCTAGTTATCATTGACTAAATATCCTGTCAGAAATAATATTTTAAAAAGAAACAAAATTTTGCCTTCAAGATAATTTGGGTGACAGAGTTTACATTTATGTGTAAAACAATCAATCATTCTTTTCTGCGTCTCTTTCAGCTACTCAGAAAGAATATAGTACCACCTGTTTAGCTTCATCGTACCATTTATATACTTTTCCACTCATGGTTGACAAAATAGTTTGTACATATAGACCTCCAATGCAGTTAAACACTGTCAACAGAGAACACCTGTTGTCGACTGTTTACTTTCCAATAGACCCGAAAGAGATTTGCACAAAATGGCGAGAGCAGAGACAGAGGAACAAATTAATATTGACTTTTCTCAAATGTTGATAATGAATTCGATAAATGCCTTGTTTGAAAATTCCTATCAGATCAAGCAAGCTCTGTAAGTAATTACAGCACTGATGGTACTTAGGTGTTTATTTAAAATATTCACCTGTCCCAGTGCATACACCCGAAGTTGTATGTTTGCTTAAAGTTACGGTCGTTACAAATTATATACATGCCCTGATTACTCAGTAAATTTGAGACCTGGAACTTCAAACTTATATTTCAAACTGGGATTCAATCAACATTTGCCTTTGACTTGAACTGAGGTCCATCAGAAGTGTTAAAAAAGTAAGGCAGAAGTTTGAGTGCTAGTTCTGGTTTCATTCCACAATCTGAGCAGTCAGTCCAGAACCTTGAGCTGTCTATCTAGCCTCTCAAAGTTCAGCTATAACTAGCAACATTTGTAAATCTATGGGTGATTTACATAACTTTTGCATTACTTTAACTCATGTCTTTATACTGCTGGTTATTCACAATACCTACATGGATCATGCTGGTTATAACTGATAACCACTATACCGCACTGTAATCCTGTTTACCATCACACACACAAATACATTTTAACTGACTCTTACCAGGGCCCAGGCTGGCCACTACCAGTGTGAACTGAGTCTCGTCCTGCTTCTGCGTGGCATTGTTGAAGGCGCGGCACACATACTCCTGCGTGTCAGCCAGCGTGTATGACATCATCACCTTGAAGCGGGGGCCTATCATAACCACCTCGGTGTCATTGTTGGCCTTGGAAATCCAAACACAGCTATTGGGGGGGTTGGAGTCTGCCCAGCAGTCAAAAAACACCAACTCCCCAGGATTGACTGTGAAGACTTCTCCAGTCTGCAGGCCTCGGTCTGATTTCACTGCCAGGTTGTATGGTCCGTCTGAATACAAAAATTAAATGAAGCCTTCACTGTTGCAGTTATTTTTTGTAAAGGATATGTCTTGTCAAATGGTATGAAATTAAGTATGTCCCTTTGATGAGTTGTTGAGAATGGTTTCATTAGGTGTGGTTAAAATTCTTGTAAAATTAGAGATATTAATCTAGTAGACAACATGTTGACAACAAATATGTGTTCTATATAGAAGTAAAAGTAATTAACATACTCTTACTTTTCCCTAATTAAAGGGGAAACAATACTCTGAGGCTTTCATAAAGGGTTTCTTAAAGACTAGAATGCTTTTCTTAAGAGTGATATGCAATTGCAATTGCATGTCACCTGTCAGCACACTGCTAGCTTGTGCCAGCTCGCTGCACGGCCATACTGTAGCTTTATGAGGAACATGGCTGTGGCTGTGCAGTTTGTTTCCCTGTGTCTCGAGGCCTCTGCTCCGTGGGTGGTAATTACTCTGTTTTGCTCTGACCTGTTATCAGAGACCTTGCCTGAAGCAGTGGCATATGGCACTCAGAGAATATACAAACATTAACACTGTGGTAACAGTGCTAAAGCCATTGTGTGTATGCCTAGCCATTGTCTACAGAAAGATCAGTAAAATACAGCCAGTTGTAAATTAGAGGGTTTTTTTTCCTGAAAGGGGTCGTTACACAAGTTTGAGGAGTCAACCCCCAAGTGACACCAAATGTCAAGTTGGTAAATTTATTCAAGACAATGTCCACCCAAAATGTTTTTGCTCTTTGTGTATATTCATTATTAGGTTAGATATAAATTGGGGTTGCACTTTTAAGTATGCAGGGATGCACCAGTTTTGTTTGAAACCAGGTTAGGTTTTTTCTTTGTTGACACTAGAAATGAAGCCCCCTCTTTTGGGTTTCATAAACCTGCATGAACATATTTCAAATAAACAAACGAACATAAACAAATTCCATGTGAACTTTCTAACAAAGCGGCAGCATCACTTCACTGATGTAACTTGTTTGACGTTCAAGATTATAATCACTTCTGCAAACTCAACCGACTCTATGGTATCATAGATACTGCACCAGTGCAAGTTTCACCAGTGATGACATCACTCAGTGACCAAACAGAAGTACCCACTGTACTGCAAAGAAGCCCGTATGCAAATACAGTATCAAGCCTTTGCTTCTATCTGGAAAGAACAGGTATAGCACATTGTTTACCTACAACAGTTATTTAGTAAAGAATTAGGTGAAAGTTCACATTTTAGCAACCATTTTCCAGTGTCTGTATGTTTACAGGGATGTATGAAGCTAGTTTTTATGAATAGCTTCGTATATGAATAAAACTGTCTCTGTAATTCAAGGCCATTAAAACAGAAAGACTAAATAGTGCACATCATGTGTACATACAGTTTACTAACAGAACATATACATATGTGCGTGAATGTGACATATCATATATAATCGAAATTACATGGAAAATAATATATGTACTTACAGAACACAGTCAGTGCCACAGGGTCACTCTTTTTCTGGCTGATAACATTTTTGGCTACACAGCTGTAATCCCCAATGTCCTCTTTTCTGACAGGACTGATTACGAGCGTGTTGTTGTTTGGAGACAGAGCGTGTCGCGCCCCAGTGCGAATTGGCCTGTTGTTCCGGTACCACTGATACTGCACTCTGGTGCCATTCTCCACTGAGCAAATCAGCATCACGTCATCTCTGTCCTCCACCACTTCAGTAGAGGGATTCTTCCTGATCACCGGGACAGAAATGGGCACTAGACAAAAAGAGATAGCATCAGGTGCCAGGTTACATACAGATCCCTCCTGCTCACTTACTCTACACTAAACTCTGTATAACTAAACGAGGAAAAGAGTGGTGTGCACCGTGTCAGTGGAGCCAAAAGTAGCTGGAAATTCTCCGCACTGATTGTATTAATAGATAAATACATTCTTTACAATCAATGTTTATGATCAAACTGTCCCCTTCACCAGATAAAAAATGCATTTCAGAAAATCTGTCTGCTTTTTTTAATGTGAATATGAACCTGTATGTATAACTTACATCTTGTCATTATTGAATCAACATAATAACACATTATAACCCTTTTTTAAAAAAGGATAGTGCCTCGGACTGATCATTACAAGACTTTGGAAAACAAGAAAGACTGAATGGTTATTCATATAAAAAACGGACTGGTGTTCCCTCTCTAAGATGGAGAACAGTTTATAATTTCCCTGGCTTTTCCTGAAAGTCACAAAGGTTCAGTTGCCCTCCACAACTGATAAGAGGAATATAGAACTAGCATCCATACAACCCTAGTGTCATTAACACAGGGATAGGCCATATTATGATGTATCTACTTACTGAAGCAAAACCAGAAATTATCAATCCATGTAAGCTCATGGAGGTCCAGTTTGGGTCCAATACATGGATATTACATGGTATGTCTAAACTGTGCTTTACTACCAGCTGCAAACTGCACACCACCCCCTACAGAATCTCAATCCACCATTAATATGAAGCACCAATACATGATGTAAAAGTCTACCTCTTCTGTCATCATCAACTTACCATCTACTGTGATTTGGACCAGCTTTTCCTCTTTAACTGCTTTGGATCCATTGCGAAATGTTACAGAAAACTCAAGCCTGTACTCGCCCTCCACTGTTTCATCCAGATTGTTGATCAGCAGTGAAGCGTTGGGGGGTTGGAAAGAGAACCTTTTGCTATTATCCATGTTGATGAATTTCTTGCCTTTAGAGACTACCAGTAGTGTGGAGTGGTGGTCTGATCGTCTGCGAAAATTCCAGTAGAAAGAGACATCCATGTCCTCTGTCCAGATGAGGTTTTCCACCGGAAGGAGCAGGGAATTCCCATGAATGCCATGGAGAATGGGCGGCACTCTCACATATGTAGAGCCTGAGGGACCAGGAAGTAATAGCAATGAAGTTACCATGGGTACAGGTATGGATGTGAGAAACATTGAACCCCAAAAAATGAGGTCCGTTGGAACTTAAGATTTCAAACTGCATTCCTGTTTATTCATTAGGGCCATTATATTAGTCTGCAAAGATCTGCAATGTTTCCCTGTGCAATGGCACCACGGGTTTCATGAAATTTGAGTAGGTTCCTCTTACATTTGCTGTGATAATTTGCTATTCAGCCAGACAGAAACCCAGATCTCCTGAGAGTTCCAAATGGCAGCAAGTTCCTCGTTGGTTTGGAAATGAGGATATGAAATAGGTTTTCATTCTTACCTTAATTTAAACAAATAGCTTGTTAATTATTACATTAACTGTGTATATATTCAGTTAAGCTTGTGTGATGCCATTGTTTGTGTCGTATTCAAGACCCAAAAATTACTTGACACATATAGCACCGGTTTTGTGTGATAAAATTGAATTGATTTTAGGCCAGTTGACTCCATTCAGCTAATCAACAAATGAAACTAGTCTCTTGATATATATTCCTGAAGCTTATTGATCAGATGCAGAAAGTAATCATTTTAATTATATTTTCTAAAATGAGATTATACCTGAACACTATCATATGTCTTAACTGCCATTATCTGTTTGAATTAAAGATAGGAGTGTTTCAAATGAAACAAGTACTGTTCTCAATAATAACAGTTTACAGGTATGTTTTCCTGTTTTCCTTTGGTAAGTCTGTATTTGGCATTCAGCCTGTCTCAGGTGATTCATTTCCTCCTTCACAGCTTCTTAGTAAGTGTGTTCTTCAAATTTGTATACCACAGAGCTAGATCGAGCTCTTCACTATTTTCTAACCTGTCTAAACCACATTCACCAGACTCTAAATACCATTCTAAGAACTGAAGATGGTGTGTGTTACAAAGTTTTGTTGGCTTTGGAGCCATATCTGACAGGAAACTTGAGCTTGAAAAGATGTACAGTAATATTTAATTTAACCCTTTGTGCTTGTTTCAGTTTGGAATACATATTTGTTTTTAGGTAAGAATACAAAACTGCAATTGTGTTTATGCTGCTAACCAATGTGTTCCAGGCCTGCATTACTCTTTCATAAGAGAAAGAATCATGTCCTTTCTATTTAGACCTTAAATATCACAAATATAAAATAATATTCTCTGCAAGGTATATCAGTATCATATTTATATAATGTAACAATAAATACAAAACAAATTTAGACAGACAAGGATATAGTCATGCATACTTTCAATAACTTTGTTTGCCCGAAAAGTTTTTCTGAAATTCCTGAAATATCGTATCTGTTGGTTCTTCATTTAAATAAAGACAGTCATCACCCACAACAAGAAAAGGATGAATTTCAATTTCAAATGTCTATCAGATGCTGTCATTTCAGGTATCCATTTTCAGGTTCTGTCCTTTACCATGGTGGAGTACATCCTTAAACACAATATCCACTCAGATCCTGAATTACCTGCAACCCATATACCAAGTTCTGCTTAATTAGTCTGAACTGGTCTGAAAGCAAACACTTTGCAAAGTAGCTGTTGAACTTCGTATCAAACTTTGTTTACGTTGCACAATTGGCAGTCCTCAGTTACCAAGAGAGTACACAGACTGTCAACTGAAAGAAAGTCTGTCTTCACGGTGTGAAGAGGGCACAATAACTACTTAATTTGACCACACACAGAATGTGCAACTGTCATCTCTCAGACTCAGGTGGCTAAATTTGGAATGCCTGCAGTATCAGTGCTATTTGAAACAATGGAGGTAACGGTGAGGGAGTTGCTGATTGCGACAGGCAGTGCCTGCGTTGCTGGGCAGGCCGTGCGGCAGCAGGTAGCCTGTGTGCAGGTAAACACATCCTCCTCCACCCTCACTCCTCCCCTCCCCCCCTCCCCCACTCCCCATAGCTACCCCGGAGACGGTCCGCTTTATCTGAGCTGTTGACTGGAAATATTATTCATCACAATAGATTACTGTGCATGCCTTGTTATGTCGTAAATAATAAATACAGCTACCCCCATCACACGCTCACGGCGTCCTGTTTGGGGTGGGTGCAAGAAGTGTGCGCTCTGTTTATGCATTGAGGGTTGAGAGCTCTCCTCAACAGGTACCTTCTGTCTTCTGTTTGCTCCTAAACAACTTGGGGCTTGTCATGACAAGGGGGATAGTGACAGTCAGGATTTGTATTACAATGGAGGAGAGGATCTCTCTTCACCGACCCTGACGACCCCCCACCCACCGTTCACACCTCAAACAAAGCTGTTTGGACTCAAAATAACCTTCAGCTGTATGGCTGCCAGCACTGCTGCCTCAATGCAAAAGAAGTGGATAAGAGTCTATTATCAAAATAGCTCTCCAAAGGTCGGGTGAGTAAGTTGCTGCACGTAGCATTCCTAACCTTTTCCAGCATATTCATCATCATATGTGAATGACTTAAATTCCAGAGAAAAAAGTTCAGACAGCAGTAGTAAGTACATCATAATGGAGTTATACCAACTGTACATTAAACAATCGAAAAGCACAGACTGACAGCCAAAGTTATGTAATTTCCAGTATCACCTAAGCAAATGCTCTCCAATGTAATAAATAAATACAAAATTAAACCATGCAATTACAGTGTCAGATCTCCAATTACTATATTACAAATTTGTGTAGATGAAATAAAGCACAATTTACATTATTGTTGTTTGTACTACAAGTCAATACTGTATCCTTTTAATGATGTTTAAAGGCTATAAGAATCAAACTATGTGACCAAATTTTTACGAGGTAAAAGAAATTGTTGATTATCAGTCTTTTATCACTAGCACATTCATATTGATTGACAATGTTCAGAACCTTCCCCGACAGTGTAAATCTAATCTGCAGACACATCAGTTTTTCCCTCAGACACTGACAACCATAGGTCCAACACCTGTGGTCTTACCTGAGAGGTGGGAAGTCACTGCATAGAACAGCAGGAGGAAGGTAATGCCGATGGTCTCCATTAATGCATCCTATTCTCTGCGGAGCTGCCTGCTCGTGACAAGGGGAGAGGGGAACTGGTGACAAAACATTTGCCAGGGAAATGAGAGGAGCTGGCCTGGCCCCTCCCTTGTGACACGAGCAGGAGAGGTACACCTGGCAAAGCACCATGTGGCCATAGTCTCCCACGGGCACCCGTGTGCAGGGCTGGCCCTAGCCCCAGCCCCTGGCCCGGCCCTGTCCCTCCCCCTTCAGGCAATGGTGGGGGGAATATGAGTGCTTCTTCAGTCTGGCCCCCAGCACTATTTTGTGTGCTAACACAAGAAAAAAGCTCACACATATAGTTTCCTGCACTGTGGTATAATGGCGTGCTGTTTTCTGCTGTCGCATCAGAGATATCATGCAGCGACAGGACGATTGTGGCTGCTGAATGCCCCCTACACATCCCCCCACCCCCAAATGAAGCCCCATGATCTATTCACACTTCTCTGAATCAGAGGTATTAATCATCTTCACATACATGTGGTCTTAAAAAGCAATTTTTAAGTCAGATTTTTTTCCTTGTGTATTCATTGAGCTCAATGTTATAATCAAATTAAAAGCAATTCACTGAGCAGAGTGAGATGATAATTAAGTACTGTACACTCATGCCCTGATACAAATAGGTCATTGTGCACTTGCTGTGTGAAACCCCCTTCTCCATATAAAAAGGACATGGAACAGCACAATAACACACCCAGCAAATGAAGATGTCAGAGACGGCACAAACCCAGCCAAGAAAAGACTTGTGTTCCTCTCCTCAGGAAACCCGTGGCACTCTTTATTGTGTGCAGATACCTGCGCTAACGAGCATTTAGTGCTGCAAAGCTGGTCCCACGAGGCCCAGTTCCCAGCAGTCCCACGGTTTATTTCCCCGCTGAGTGGCAAGATGTGACTCACACATTGGTACACACCTTCCAAGGCACACGCTTCCCCCTGGCATCTGACATGGGCAAAAATCACACAGCTACTACCCACGTAATGTCTTCCTTCTTTATCAAAAGGGCTCCCAAATGCACTTTTCCATCAGTCCACTTGCACTATAAAATTGCAATGGTTTTAAATTGGAATGGTTTGGGTTTTTCTGAGAAAGTAATATCCATTTACAATTAACCTGTGTCTTATCATGTGTATGTAGGATAAGACAAAACTATTCATCTTTTATTACATGTCTACGCTGCTCTTAGCAACACACCTTTCAGATGTACAGTACATATATTTGTGTGTTGTGTGTGGGATAGTCGTGGAAATCATTAACATTACACATAAAAAATGCAAGTCGGATTATTAGATTTTGTAGAAGAAAATCATGTATATCACAGGGTTTCTGAACACACAAACCCCAATGTGAAGAGCGAAAATGGCGAATATGTATTTACACTTTTAAATCAGGCCCCGGGACACTGGCTGATGGTCAGAACCTGTGGTGCACATGGCTTCAGGTTTTACACTGCTGTGCATGGAAATACAGCAGTATCCACTTATTATATAACTATAAGTGTTGTTATGTTTCTCTTGTAGTGCATATTTTAGCACCATTTCATCCTGTTCCTTTTATGTCCGTACAGTTATTTATGTATTACATGAGTAATAAATCTAATTTGTTAATTTAGAAAATGCACATGTAAAAACTTCCCTATTTGTATTTTTTGTTGCACTTCAAATATATACACACATGTTTCTGTGAAAACACTTGGACAAATAAATTCATCAATTGCTACATTTTGTTATCTTATTCTTACATGCTATAAACGTCATTTGTCCTACTGTGATCTTCCTGTTTTTTCGACAGTGATGTATAGTGTTGCTTGGCACATATGGGAGACAGAGGGGAATGTTTGCCTGAATCTCTCTCTCTCTCTCGCTCTCAGTTCTGCTGTATCATTTTTGTTGTCTAAAAAAAAATACGAAACAGCTCAAATCAGTCAAAGAGCAAAAAATGCAGAACCAATACTGTAGTTTCATTTCTTGTAAAGAACAAAGTGAAACCAACCCTAACATAATTTTAAATCCTCATTTATCTTACGGTGCACCTACTGTTTAAGGACAGTTCCTACTATCTGCATCCTCACCATGCATCTGCATTGTCTGCATGGACAAAATGGCACAATTTTTGTCATGTGTAGCTGTCTACAGCTGTCTTGACATCTAACATTTGTGTCCATGCACATCAATTTGAATGTGAGGCACCTATTGTGTCTATAGACTGGCACTATAGTGTTAGTGTACAGTATGCCATGTACAGGTGCCAAAATACAGCTGGTCCACGTGTGCACCTACAGTATGCCACATTGTACAGTGTCAGTGCCTTACATCACCCACTTCCTCTGTATCCTCTAAAACCAAAACTTCAATTACCCCTTTTGCCCCTAGATGGCAGAACGGTCTCATTCTCAGAACTATGTCTGAAGGATTTTTTTGTTATTGTGTTCATTAAAATTTCCAAATTCACATACAGTACAAGACAGAAGAATGTAGAACAAAGCTATTGCATATCTATTGTGACCATGACATGTTTCTATTTTCAGATTATGGAAATCTAATGAATATTTGAACAAATTTAAATGGCTGAATACTGCTCCAGACAAAATATATGTTGCCTCCTAATTTCTGTAATTGTATTCAGATATAAATGGGAATTAAAAGACAAAAGGCTCTCGACTAGTAGTCTTTTATGATTACTTTATTATTCAATAATACCATTCAATTTCACTAATGAAACCCCTTGACATTCATATCATTTCCATGGGTTTGCAAGTAATGACAGACTGGGAACTCAAACAGACATGGTGGGTGTGTGTTAGTGACACAGACATGGGAGCTGGAGCTCTGTGATGCAGACATGGCCGAGCCCAGCCCACTTCACTGCGGGGCGCAGTGACACTTCCTTGGCTGCTCCAGGCTGCAGTGCTGCAGGCTGACACTGTGCAGAATGGAAACCGTCCGCCTGCTGCCAGGAAAGGCCTGGGAAGAGAGTCTGAGCTGACAGGGCGCTTTTTTAGCACTGGTGCTGCCGTCTCACATTTTATGTTTTTATATTCCAGATTGCTCATTTTTGCTCCTTTCCCCCTCATCGGGACTACTGGCCACCCCCTGTGTGGCGTGTGTGGTGGGGAGGGGACAGGGATGGGGACGGGGGGGGTAGGAGGGGGGAAGGGGGACAGGGGTGGGAGGGGGGACAGGGGTGGGTGGGTGGTGCTGCCAGGCTCGTGATGGCATGCCTGGGGCCCTTCGCAGCCTGCAGTGCCTGCGCGTTCAGGAAGTTGTGTGAGGCCTAAGAGGAGCAGGAAACATAGAAAGGGTGGGGGCGGGGGGGGAAGAATGCACGTGGCCAAAAGCCGCACCTCCAGCACATAGGCCCTGCCTGCGCCACGATGCGTCACATTTTCCACCCCCCCGCCTGCCAGGCTTCCGAAGACAGTGCTTAATAGAGGTAGATTCCACCGGCTCTCACAGTGCAGAGTGACTTGTTCCGACACCTCTCTGACACAAACATTACCTTGAGCTGTTGTTCTTTGCTTGGCATTAGGACCTACTTTCTTTGTCCACAGCCGCTACCACAAGTCTAAACAATGGTCAAGTGATGGTGTAGAATAGCCTACCACAAAGTTGCTCCCTGTCTTACATTTGCCAGTAAAGTTATGCTGAGCTTGCCATATGATGAATACACACATCTATCATACCAATCTTTGCTAAAAGGGACTTGTTTATGCTAAAAAGGAATGTCATAGAATGTCTTTCTCTGTTCAAAATAGAAGAAGAGGTAGTAAGCATGAACATCCCTTACAAAAACCTATGAATGCAAATACATTGCCATGTCTGTCACTGACCTGTATAATTTTCCAGTGGTTTTTGAATTGTTGGTTTGGAAGAACATTTTATTTGTAAACGATGTTGCCACCTGTCAGACAGCAGCACGTCCAGTTATGGGCCTCAAAATGAGGAATGAAGTTTTGGCCCCAACCAGCACTTTTTCAGTTTCCATTATTCTGCTCATAGCTTAGCAGAATCAGTGGTATTCTACCGTGCAATCAGTCTGGGAAGCAGTGATGTTTTCCAAAAACATAAAATATGTTTACATTAGTGCTCAAACCCCTCAGACAAATTGTGCCATCTATATGAGTGCATATAAGTGCCATCTACATTCTGAGTGTCAAAGCATTGCTTCAGATTTGAAATACAAGATGCCACCACAGTTTCATTGACTGCTGCTTCCTCACAGCTGGGAGGCGGTGGACAAATATGTCATTCTAAGTGAAGAATGCACACAGTCATGAGATTGGCGCAGTGACTTCTCTGCGGCCTTCCTCCGGAGAGAGGAGGGACCGGGACGCCCCTGCCTGGGCTTTCCGCGTGGCTCTCGAAAAATGGACGCCTTGCTCTTTTCCGGTGAGGGACGGAACAATGCAAAAGCAGAACCCCCTGAGCTGGTACAAAGCTCCTACACATGGTATGACCTCAGAGCGCACTCTGTGCATGCAGGGGGAGAGAGAGAGGGAGCGTCTGTTTCTAGGCGAGAGGGGAAGTGGGTGGGGAGGTTTGTGCGACCTCCGAGAGATCGGATTGGCCCATGCACACTCATTCATTTCGCCAATGATTTATAACTCTGGGAAATCATTGACCGCTGGACACAGCATGTATTTCCGTAAGCTGAGGCTGAGGTACTCTCCGGCCCACAGAATTTGTAGAGTGTTATCAACACATTTTACTTCCTGTTGGTAAAAAATAATTCCAAGAGTTCAAAAGTAGGCAAATCTTAAGTAGATTTGGTTGATTTAACTTTATCACTGGCTCCACTTCCCTGGGAACATCACTTGTGTAGCTGCAGTTTTAAAAAAAGACTAACTAAAAGAGGGGCATTTTTATTTTCAGAGAAACAATCCAATTAGCTGACAATAATATTTATCAACTTATCAAATTTCTAATTTCATTGTATGTTTTTCTAATTTGTTCCTTCTGAAACTGGAAAGATTCCTCAAGTGAATATTGGTAATCAGTGTTGCATCTCTGGTCTTAATTAAGCAAGGTAAGCTAATGCCGCATCCTTGAGTAACGGTATCTGCACATTGTGAACGTTTAATACTACAGATGGTCACATCTCATACTACATAAAAATTATACATTATAACTTATATGTGTTGTCTTTCCTTGCAGAAAGTGGTACTCCACCTTGAGAGAATTAGTCTTTATCTACAAACACCTCATCACATTGTGTATTAATATTTATTACCCTCTTACGTCAAATCATTGTAATATTTCAGCAAATCTTAAGCAGTTAGTAAATACATTATAAATAAATATAAAGTATGTAGTAAAAAATACTATTAAGAAATCTCCAGTACAGCATGTTGAAACTGATATGTTTTGAACATATTATTCATTTGATAATTTTATGATTATACTCCTAAAATAGAATAGTCAAAAATGCATCATTAGTTGTTTACTGTAATCACCTGAAATTATTCATTTTATTTTGATAACACATGTAATAGTCATACTTCGACATTTGCGCAAATTCAACCATTTTTTAGTCCTAATTCACAATTTGCCTAGTGAATATGCTAAAGTTCTTATGCATCAGTCAAGTGTTATGGTATGCTTCAAGTGAAGATTATAGCAATTAATATTTTCCTATATTGAATATTTATGTAAATGTTTCATTTTCATTTTCTTCTGGTTACATTTTTCTCACTCATTTTTCAACTACTTTTACATGTTTATTAGCAAACCCTTTAAACTAGTTAAAGGCCCACTTTGGCTGAATGCACTTCCTGATTTTACTCAAAGAAATACTCATTGAACCACAAGCAGAGAGTGATGCATGACTTCTCCAAATTACTGGGAAAAGTAATGCCCACACATTAGTTAAATTACTTAAATTAGTTAAATTACTCATACTTTCACTGATATGTCAAATTTCAGACTTGCATTATTGTGCAACACCATTTTCAACCTACAGAAGGCGATATATATCCAAAAAATCACCAGGGTGAGTCATGTGGACCCATAACTTGTGTTTACCATGTTTCTGACTTACAAATGATTATTTTTGCCATTTAAATCTATATTTAAGGACTTCACGCATTACGTTTTGTGCCAATTACATTCAAACCCAGAGGGAGCTGATGGTGAAGTCTTTGACTGCTCCTTTAAACGGGCACCAGATTTTGTTTGGCTTGGGGGACATTCATCAATTTTATTAGACATATAGCTGTCATATCTTCTCACTGTTTATTGGTTATTTATTGTTGATTAATTGTATTTAAGCATTTGTTAACGAGACTAACAATGAATTCTGCTCCCAATCTAAACTTTCTTTCGAGTTGGTTGAGTTGTACATGTGAAGAAAATGCTAACATTTGATTGTTACATGTTTTCATTAAGCAAGGCTTTTGTCTCTGTCCTTTTGCTGCACTATCAATACGCCCATTACAATTATTGTAGGTAAAGTTTTGTTTTAACTTTTAACCTTTGGCAGTCTTTGCTTATGTAAGTTTTTTCCTCGTTTTTGATTATGGGAGAGGCATACTCATGCTATTGCATGTTCCAAGGAGAGGCGTATACACGTGAAGTTTCAAGCCTGCAGTTCGTCCTTTTGGAGGGTCATTTGTGACCAGTCCACCATGACAAAAGTGAAAATCTATTGACGTATATTAATTGGATGATAATTTTGCTCTTGTCTTACACAACTTCACCAACTCAAAGCTCCTATGGACCCAATTTTGTATCAATGTGAACTATGATTCATGATGTGATTTCTCAGTATCTCAAAAGTATAATTGTCTGTGAAATGTGTTCTGTTTTCTACCACAGTAAAGGTTAGTTGTGTAACGTTCTTGTTTAACGTCACTTGACTTGAAGCGGTGTTTCTTTTTAAAGATATGAATTTGACAATCGTTGTTGCACCACAAGCGCATAATTTGTGGTTGAATGAATAGCATTTTATAATATCTGGTAGTGGAAAAACATGCAGTTGTGAGGTATTATGAGTGTTTCGCACAGAATAATAGAGTTGTGCTGCAGTTTGAAAGTTCAGCACCTGATGCAGCTGATTTTGGCCCTTACTGAGCCAATTATGAGCTGGAAAACCTGTTGGTCTGAGCATTTTACTGTTCTGTGTGTCTTATTTTGACATGTTTTTTTGTGTTTTGAGTGTAAATCTTTACAGCTGTACTTCAAACAGATGTCAGACACTTGTTTAGGGTGTCCTTCTTTTGACGTATTGCAACCATACTTTATGAAACATGTCCCTGGATATGTGCTGGATATGTGTGTACTGAGTACAGTTGCTCAGCAAAGCATGGGGTGGATCCATCGCCCATGCTTGTGTGGACAAACATTAATGTTACGTGTTTTTGCCTCTCAGTCATTCACAACGACAACAGTATAATCAGACTCATTTTCCAGCCTGGTGACCGCTCAAATCCATCCTATGGCAACATGGACTCAGCTACAGTAAAGCTGAGTTCTCCAAAGCAAATGTGCCTATCCCAGGTGCCAATGAAGTCCAAGAATGCTCTGGACATTTTATTAAAAATGTGAGACTCATGATATTTCCCATACTCTGTATTTATAGATTTTTAAACACGCCACATCTCCCCTTCCTGGCTGGGAATGGATTTTTTTCTTTGCACAGAGATGGAATGGTTTTGGGACGAGCAGAGCCTTAGCCTCTTGAGGCACACAATTGTTTATACATCTTTCGCTTAGTCACACTGTCTCCTCCAGCCTGAGTTATTGAGCGCATGCATTTCCTCACAGGCTTTGGAAAGACTTTGCATAAGTGGGGGGATATTATAATGGCGCTCTTAAGTAATATGCTGGCATCTCCCTGGGCTTGGCGCGAGCAGCTCTCCCGGCCGGGCCGACAGCGCGTCTGACTCTGGGGGGTGGAGCGAGTCCAGCTCTAATCCCGCCGCTTCCCCCTCACCACAGAGGAGGCCTGGGTTTACCCCGAAAACCTGTGCCATGTCAGCAGGAGGAGGGAGGGGCCATGGTCAAATGCACAGTACCACAGTATTGATCAAGGTATCCCCCCATCTTTCTTATTACGCCTTTCAAAATAAAAACAAAAATATGATACCATGTCTCTAACATGATCATTATTGATGCGTTGTTCAGATTTTTATTTTTTTTGGTAGTCCATGAACTTCACCAGTAGGTTTATTATGAACAAATTAAAATGTAGAGGGTTAAAATTTTTCAAAAACCATAAAACTTATAGGGTAACCATGAGGCCAATTTGGTATTTTTTAAAATACATTTATTCAATATACAGTATTTATTCAATATATTTTTCATATACAGTATGTTTGTTTTGTTTTTGTACCCAGTTTTTAACACCACATCACTGACAATAACAGCATGTCCATTTCCTCTTGATGTTTTACTTATATTTCTTTACTTGTACATGAATCCTCTGTACAATGTGAAGAATTGACAGTTGGAGGAAATTATTGTAAGTCATTTGAAACACAGCCACAAATTCCACTGTAGCATTACATTTAGCCACAAGTTAAACAACCCATGCATGCTAAGCAGAGACATTGGAAGGAGAATACTCAGGCGATACAATGCATGTCTTCTAGCTGTTGTAATGCTCCCAGAAGGTAAACAGAACAGCATTTTAACCACAAGCATCCTCATCTAGATGGGTCTTTGCAGTTGGAATTTTTCTATTAAATAGTCATGTAATCATTACAACAATGTGCAGATCATTCAATATGCATAAGGCCAAATCAGTGTTCCTTCCTATTCGCACCTATAAGCACCTGTGAAGCTGGATGTGTGTGTATACTTTCCTTAACATCTAAAAACGACAGAGGAGCCAAAGCAAGGTTTTTCTCTCTATCATTGCTTCTTGTTTCCCTCCGCTGGTCTGAGCGCAGGCCGCAGTGCTTTGCAGGCCAGCCATCCTCCTCCTCAGCAGCGGTGACGTCACGAGGCAGAGGTGTGAAAGGAAACGGCGCAGTCACATTTACAGTGAGGCTTTTTGTACATTGTTCTCCTCCTCGTGTTGCAGTAAATCATCTGGCCAGCACGAGTGATTCTAGACAGATGGGATTCGAGGCTGCCCGGCGAACCCCGAGAGCCCCCAGCAGCCGAGCCCCTCGCAGACCTGGGGTCCCCCTCACATGCCCGCCCCCCGCGCCACATTTATCCCCCACCCCCTTCCACTCCCCCCACTCCTCTTCAAACGGCCCCGCTGAAAGAAAAGCTTGTTGCTGAAAACTATACCAGGAGGCCCCAGCCAAGTTCTTACTTAGATGATGTAATCTAAAGTAACATTTTCCCAAATATGCAGAGAGTTATACAGAGCTGTGCTCTGGCCGCCAGACTAATAAAGCCCAACCATTCTGGCTCAGCCATCCCCCGGCGTCCCTGGACCGTTCCGCAAGCCAGATGGGAATTTTTTGTTTCCAGACACACACACACACTCACTCACTTGCTCGCGCTCAGACACACAGACATACACACACACAACACACACACACACACACAAACACAGACAAACCGTCTTGATCACAAACGTATTTCCAAACGCAGGTACTCACATAAATAATTAGACGAGTACAAATGGTCGGCCATCTCAATGATGCCACATACTGTAGCCTTAAACCTAAATTCTTCATTTGTAATATTTACAATTGTTTATGTAAATATGGTATGTGTTTCTGTTATCACCAAAAAAGACAATATTATAATAATATTTGGTTGTTAAAATTGAGAGTTAGGGTTTATTGAATGTTTTAGAATAGTTGGAGCATGGAGGCCTTATTATGTTTCCATGTAGCAGTTCCTGGTGAAGAATAATTTGATTAACAACTGAACATATAGTATGTGCAACTTAAACAGAACGAATTATCAACCTGTGCAATATGACATTTTCAGTAATGGACAGCTGTCACATTTGATGAGTTTGATAAATTTTCACTTTAATTACCACCCATAAATACAAGTTTTGCAAGATGCAGATTAGCATTCAGACTGAGTCACGTGTTGTATGATTATTCCCAGGATTAAAGATATGGGTCTTCAAATAGGGAAAGTAAAGACACTGCAGAGGGGAAAATTTGGCCAAATATTTATATGTCAGATCCTTATTTTTAATTGACCTTGTCCCACCAAGGATGGGAAGGGTTATCTCACCCAGGGATCAGTGAGTTAGTTTTGCATTCGCTCCTCCCAAAACCTCACCAAAGGTCCAAGTTCTGTGGGACATGTGAGAAATGTGCTATTGCTCTATCTGGAGCTAGCTTTCATGTAGTACTGTGTGGCCTGTAGTTTTGGAAATAGCCACTGGCTTGTGGGTAGAGGCATCAGCGCCTACACGTGCTTCAGCAGCTGAGATCCATGCTTGGGATAACCTGAAATTCACAATTTCCAACTGGGGTGCAAAACTGAAAATTACAGTGCTTTCAAAAACACAGCGACTCGCGGCGACTTTTAAAATACAATCAGAGGTAATTTCCCATCATAAAGATAACATGATCCTTTGATTTTACCCCTGCTGAAATAAAGCAACATACCTTTATACTCTTTATGACATTTTATTCTCACATCATGATTCACTGATATAAAGCACTTTAAGTCGAACAATGTGGCCATTGATTAAGAATGAATGTTAATGGTTAGAAGCCAAAGTGAAAGCAATTTCCTGTCCTTTAATGCCAACTCCATAAAGTAAACCAAAACAGGGAACTTCTGAGGACAAACTCATGCATCAAGCAAAATGATCATACCAATTACTTTTTTGCTTCATGTCAATCAGTCTATTATTTTGGGCCAGTGAGTTAAAGCCAATTCTTCCAGCTAAGCTCTCAATTAATCATATGTAATCAAGCTGTTACCCGAAGGCTGATCTGCTTCTGTTGCCTCATCTATAATCTGCTGTATAAATGTAGTTTGTTTATGCAGTTTTCAGATGATGTGGTATAAGGATTCTTTGCCCTTCAGTTTTTAGAGAGGCAATTTAATAAAACACATGAGGAAGAATTAACACAAAACTAAATCAAATACCAATAGAGTAACCACCAATGGAAGGGTCCTCCACCTTCCACTCCCATTCACGTTCTTATATCTCATTCACCAAAGATGGTATGTTTTATTTTGGTTCTGTCTTCTGTTGTAGGCACACATTAAATCTGACAGTTTTTGGTCATTTTTGTGGGACAGCGGTTAATTTCAAAGGAATGTGGAAACAGCCATGGGTTTCATGAATGATGCTCCACCCACAGGGCTGAGTGACAGTGTATCACATCTGAAGCATCACAGACAGGCACCCTAGATTAAAACCTAAAGTAAAAACAACTTTCAAAAAGAAATAAAAAATATTGAATAAATAAATTAACATATAAATAAATAAGGATAATACTTTAATTATATGGCATAAAACCTATTTAATTCTATCATAATCATGACACATATAACAATTTACCATAAAAACCATAAAAGCAATTAGAGGAGGTAAACATCTGAATATTTGAGATTTTTCAATCTCAGCCTTTAAACATTTAACAAAAGAACAACATTATTTTGAATCCGTTTTTTTAAATGATCTTCTATAAGTGAAACTATAAACTGAAGGCACCCATAATTCATATTCTTTACAAAAGGAAAGCAAACTCACCTTTTCATTGTACTCAAAGAGATACCATTAAGGTGGATGCAGAGGGTGGTGCTGTATGAGTTAACGGAACTAGAAAAAGTAATTCAAATGGAATGTAATGGAACTGTTAAAGTAAAATCCCTTCCTTCGTTCACCTTTATAAGCAGAACAGCTATGTTACTGTATTATATTCAGTATCATATGTCAAGTTTATGACCAAAACAGTCATACTATACCGGACACTGTTTTTCCGACATGGACCATGGTATGATACTATTTCCGAACTATGGGATGTGATACATAGCTGAAAGACATCAGGCTGAGTCAGGTGAACCCTTAAATCCAATGTGACTGTAGGCTAAATAAACAATTCTCAAGAATAGCCAAAAAGTTTGTACATTCTAAATTTATATCCATGGACAACCGTACTGATGCCATAAACTCAAAGACACAATCATGATCAGCCAATGGTCAGTGTTATTGTAGACTTATGATAATGTTATGTAGATTATATAGCATATATGTCAAGTAAAGTGTTACCTAAAAAGGTATGCCAAAAAGGTACACACACACACACACACACACACACACACAGATTTGCCTCTGAAGGCACATCTTTGCAGTCTGCCAGAAGAAGTGCACTGTGGCCAATGTATAAATGCATTGTGTGTCCAGCCCCCATCTGTGGTAGTGGCAGGTGTTCCACCCTTCAAAGAGCAGGTTTTATGCCTCTCCTCAAGTAAGTTGCTTGGTTTCCATGGAAATACACAACAGACAGAGTCTTGTCTAGGGGCCTGTGCAGGGGAAGGCTTTACTAGCTGCCTGCGCTGGACTTCAGTGGGCAAAATTCAAGCCAACACAGAAACAACTTAACATTGTCCGCTCTCATAACGTTAAGGTTAAATGGCAGTGTACTGTTTGGATAGAAGACACCCTTGTTCCTGCCACCTCTGCACTTATCAGACGCTTCCGGATAATTGAGTTTGTGTTCTGACTGAGTCACAGTTGTGCTTTACTTTTAAAACTTGTTAAAGAGACAGTGGATAATTTTAATCTGGGAAAGTCTGAATGAACAAATTGAACATTCTTAAATGCTTGGCATTTCCAGATAAACACTTTCCATGGGTGTCATTTGTAATAATGTATTTGAATCTTAGTCTCCAGCTTGGCACAGTATGGTACTTTTGACACGTGAGTAATGGTCACTTTTTCAGGAAGTGACCTTAGGTGCCCTTTGAGCAAACCACATGTTGCACTGAGGCTATTGTGGAAATTCATAGCATCATACCTGCAGGCATCAACCACCATGTTGCTTTGTCCCTAACATTGAGCAACAATTTCTAGCAAGTATTAATTTTTCATCAAGTGTTTACGGAAAAAAAAAATTCCTTAATTGCAGGGATCAGAAACCTTATGACAAAGTATATTATTTCAAGCCAAAAATGTAATATGCAAATTCACTACTCAACATCAAGAGTGATGTGCCACTATAGCTTTGTTCACTCTGACATCTCCTAAACGACACCAAATGGACACAATCCAAGAACAGCAAATGATTGCAGAAATGTGTTGACTCCAGGATAACAATGATACCCCTTATGGCCATGCCATGTTTTTAAGTGTTATAACGCTCATGTTGGTTTCATTGGATTTTGTTTGCTGGTGTGACGGTTGAGTTACCTGGAGTTACTCAGAACAGCTGTCAGAGGTTCCTAGGAACTGGAGGTGGTGAACACTCCCCTCTGTTGGACAGCCTTGGGGGTGGAGCCTATCCCAACTCTCCTTTCTGCACTTTAGCATAGGTGTGATCTCCCAAGAGAGACTGAGTGCCATCTGTCACAGGGACCTTTCTAGTATCCATTCACAATCACACAAGATTTATTTAGGGGGAAGTCCACAGGGACCAGACCCACAAACTGCACCAAAGCACATCTTATAGAGAATCCAGCTTTATTCTCTGGAAACAAACATGAGAAAGGTGTTTGGAATGACACACCAAGTGTTTGTCAACCATGCCTGTGAGGGCTAACCAACTGCTCAATGCTTGACGAGCATAACCAAAAACCTCCCCTGGGGTTTTGCATTGTTTTTGTTTTTGTTCTCTGGGCTAGTACAGCACTCATTCTTAGATGACTGTATCAGCTCTCAGTTATGAAATATAAAATACAGTGGTTGACCACCATTATTTTCAGGCAACAGAATATGAGCAATCCTGAGAACAACTTGTATTTTGACTTATTAATAACTTCTCCTTGACCATGTGTGATAAGCCTTAGTTTTATGTAAGTGTCTTTTTGCCAAGGATGTTGAATGTTTTAGGGAATGATGATGAACAGTATTTTTCATTGAACAAAAAAATAGTGATTTGAACATGAAGCAGCATGATAAATAATGTAATGTTTTGTAACAGTTATTTTTTCCTCCTTGCAGAATTTCTGTAGCCAAATCCCCCTTCCCTTTCAAGTTAGCCACTCACTAATTAATTCCCCACTGACTTGTTCCTGTCAGAATGTGGTGGAGTCCCCAAAGTATGCATTGTAAAGCTTATAAAACAATTTACATTAAAACAATAGAAGATACTCTTATCCAGAGAACCTACCACATCTTACACTTCCACACTCCATTTCCATTTTTACAGCAGTATATTTTTACTGTGAATTGTTTGGGTTTATTTTGGTTATATGTACTGTTCAGCATCCAGGGATGGGGAGTAATTGAATACATGGTGTAGCATTACATAATTACATGACATAATCCATTACAGTTACAAAGAAAAGAAACAAAATTAACATTAATACTTTCAAAAATATTAAAATCATTTTAAAATGTGGGTGATTACTGTAGGGTTACGCAGCAATTTCTTTGAGATGAAAATTCTTGCATCACTCCTCCAAAAATGGAAATGACAGAAAAGATACCATGATAAACGTAACAGCAAAGCCCTATACAAAAAAATGCCAGAATGTTATATGACAAAATTGCTATCACAGAACAGATCTTTACTTTCTGAGTGAAAACATTTAGGTGCAATTAGAATTATATCTTCCAGCAGGCAAACAGCTATCAGCATCACTGGATTCCATGTGTAAATTTAGGACCATTACAGTTTCACAAGCTTGTGTGTAGAAATGATGTGTTCCTAATTTAAAAGAAGGTCTATTTTCAGTGAATAATTCAGTTAACTTTGGTTAAGTTTGCTAATAGCAAAAGGTATTGATTGATATTCATTAATAAATGTTAGGCTGCTAAAATGTATTATTATATGTTGCTATTTACTCAGTATGAACATAAAGCTAGCTCATCTGTCACAAACTGATTCTTACATAAGTAAAAAATCAAGTAGGGTCAAAAAGTGAAGGTAAAAGACACTGGGTGACTCAGTCTTCTGAGTGTAGAAATGAATGGAGATGTCTTTCTTTTCCAGTCTTTGTGTTCTTAAAATAGCTTTTAAGGATTATTTATATATGTAAACCACTATATGTTTCCCACTATAAACATTAAAAATGTATATATAATACATTGTGAAATATCCATAGAAAATAGACTAGACCCCCCCCTTCCCCCCATGCTAACATAAATATTTTCATACCAATATATAAAAGACACATATACAAACTGTAAATAGCAACAAAAGACACCAGCATTTCTGTAGATTTTATACAAAAACGTCTACCTGAAGTTTTGGCTCAATAGGTAGTTCAATGTAACTAAGTATAACTGTATTTGCAACTTTATTTAATAATGCATGTCTACATTATTTTTCGATATCTTGTAAAATGAAAGCTAAATGAGAAAAAAGCTATACTATAAATGTTTACATTTACAATACAATTATTAATAATAGTGGTAGTTATTTATATAGTGCTGGAACTAGAGATTTTATTTTATAGAATATTACATAAAATATTTGAAATATGTTGAATATATTAATGAGACAGCCTGGTCACTTTTTACATTATATACCTTAGCAGTCTGTGTCTGCATGTTCACTAAGACAAAAAAGGGAACGATAATAAAAATAATCATTGCAAAAATTCACAGAAATAAACAAGTAGAAATATATTGAAGAAAATAAATGATGCAGTTATTAACATTTCATAATGTATGGGGAAATATATAACAATTTTCATTACATCACACTGTATATATATATTTTTTTTTAAATTGCTGTGAAATATATGTTGCTTTGTATTATTTAATAAATCTATATATTTATGATATATTAGTGTATATTCCATTTCTAAAAGGATGTACCAGCTTTTCAGTTGTATTTTATTTGTAGATTTTTTCTTTTGCTTTTGAGGGTGAGTTTTACTTCTGTTTCAGTATGATAAAAACAAGTCATAACATGCTCATGTGTACTTTGTTGAAGTACGTGGGGGTTTGTAATTGGTTCATTTTCCACCCACTATGAGTATACATGCTGTTCAATCCATGCAATGGCTTTCAGAGTTAATTGAAAACGAACAATGATGATGCATAAATGTAAATGAATACATTTACAGTTGTTTCATGAGAATACTTTCTTCACTGTGTACTTTGTAATGCAAAGTATGGGGTGTGGAGGTAGGGGGTGGGGGTGCAGAGGAAGGGGGTGGTTCAATCACTATACATTCGTCAAACTCATTTTCTATCACAGTGTCTTTTACTATCTCCATTGAAATGGACGCGCAAGTTTCCCAGACCCTTATTAGATGTGATGTACTATTTCACACTAATTTATGTAAATCACTCTTGAATTATAGCTTCCATGGCTTTACAATACCAATGTTTTATTAAAGGAACCCTTTAGATATTCTTTTCACAAAGTTCTTCTTCATGACTTTGTTCTCTGCAAAGCTGTGATTGGATGCTGGGATTTGTCAGGACAGCAAGCCGTGTCAAGTTCCCTCCAGTTTCTGTAACTGAATCATGTTGTTTATGAATTATACTGGCATATATATGTTGAAATCTCATTTAAATTTCTCAAGAATTTTTATAAACATTTCTATAAAAATATGTTTCATTATTATAAACACTAGTATATACACTAAAATGTACTGATATTTTAGTGAAATGTTCAAACCTGAGTGTTTCAAAACCAAAAACCTAAACGCAGAAGACTTCATTTTCAATTTAGGTGTTGGTTACAGACTTTCTCCTTGCCTACCACACAGTACATTTTCTATGCTAATTATTTTCATTACAGTATGTGAAAATACAGACCATTTCAGAACTCACCAGCAAAAACCTTTCCTTTAAATAGGGTGCTTAAATAATACTTGATCAGTGACAAGCTATGAAACAGAAACAATTCAGATGAGGAAGAACAACAAAAATGGGATCTCTTGTTAAAGTAGCAGTAGCAGAAATGGTGTTGACGTGCTGTGCGACTCTGACGGGCTTACTGGTATCTACTTGAAATTCATGACACTAGACGAATGTGCAATACGTGAAACGAAATGTTGGCACTGATGACTGGGGAGTGACTTCATGGAGAGCACACAGCAGGTAAACTACAGTACATTACATTAAATTACTGGACATTTGTTAGATGCTCTTATCCAGAGCAACTTACAAAGCAAAGTGCATAATAATGGTACAAAAGACCTATAGTGCACCACACAGGAGCGTAGCTGATGTGCGGTTCTGCCAGCCTAAAAGCACAGGAGGTAAGAAGTGGATGTGGCAGTGGCAGCCAATCAGGGGCTGAGAAACATGGCCAAAATCTGAGTGCTCATCCAATTTCCTGTTTTGGCCACAAAATGCCAAAAAAACAGCCTTGACCTGTGACCCAGCAACACCAAGGCTACACTGCTGTCAAAAGCCGCTGATGCGAGGCACAGAGCAAAGGGCCTATCTCTCTAATTAAACCCAAGTAATCAGCTATCATTTTTAGCAATATCATTTTTTACAATGAGTGGGTGATTACTTGCATGATTGTTAAGGTATTGCAACACTCCTATTAATTTAGTTTAATTTGTTAAATTGCTCCACCATTTACCCCAGTGCACTTGAAAGAATGCTGTTGCTAAACAATCATACAAACCAGTAAGATCCCAAACACATTTCTCTGGTGAAATATTTTTGACCTTCTCTGGTCAAAGGTGGTAAAATCTTCTGTGCCCAAAATCCATCTGATACCTGTTTCAAAGACAATGGAGTTTGTTTCTGCGAGCCTTAGGAGCACTGCATGTTTATGTCAGCATGATGAAAAATGAAATATGAATGCATGCTATGATAGTTTTAAGCAATACTGTAAAATGAACAAAAATCTGTTTTTTAAACGAATTACTGAAACTCTTTTGTTTTTCTTACAGATAGAGCTAATATAAACCTTTATAAAACCTTAAACTGTATCGATTGTGTGTGTTGCTTTTACTCCTCTCGAAAGTATAAGTAGTGCAGACTATATCAGTTTTGAGTATATATACCTTTAAAATGATACATATTTGTCTTACATATAGTCTCAAATCACCGGCAAAGAAATTCTTCTCATTTGACCACAGCTGTCACATAGTCCCTGCATCCATGCCTTTGATCAGAAGTTACTGCTCTTCCAAAGTACATTAGTCATGTCTCAGATCAGTACGCAGCAGAACGTTTGAGAAAGCCCCACCAACGGGCTCGAATTTGCAGAAGTGATTCAGTGCAACGCCTTCTCCACAGAGACTGTTGTGTATTCGCTCGCTGCAGTTAAGGCAGAGTGCAACACAAAAACGCACATATAAACAATAATAATCAATTTCCTTTAACAATAATTTTGGTAATCTGTCGTTTTTATTCTAGTTAATTTGTGAAGTACTACAGATAAGAATTATAAAATTTTGAATTTTAAAAATAAATTCTATTTTAATAAAATATGTTTTCATTTGATTTGATTAATTGGTTTCATTAATTGCAAAAGTCTGCTGACAAGAACAAAAACATGAGCAGCAGGATTGTTTTAATAGCAGTTATTGCAGAACAACAACAATAACAATAATAATATTATAATTACTACAATTATCATCTTCATAAAATAAAATGTTTTGCCAACCTGTTTTTCCTCTTGAACACATCTTTTTCTGTCATTTCCATGTTATACGTATTCATATCAAATCAACAAGTTTTTATGTAAAATTGCAAGCACTCCTAAGTAATTCACTGGCTCCCCTGTAGTCAATGTCCTGTTAGTGACCCAGACATTATGGTCATTTGGAGCTGACCTGTGTTTATTTTAAGACCACTGACTGCATGGGGAGGGACTAACGAAACAAGCCTACCTGGTGCTCTTTCTGCTGTATGCTCTCTGTCACGCTTTGCAATTTGCAAACTAAGCAGCTGAGCAGCATAGATTAGCTGTATTGCAAGTACATTTAGAGAAGCATTATGCTCATCTTGGTAGATTAATGTTCAGTTGGAACAAAACCATCTGCTTCACTTTATATGTAACTTCACTTTAGTAAAGATAGCTTTAATTAAAGTGAGTCCTTTATGAACATAATGTCCTTCATGGAAATTATAAGAGCACTTTTTTGTCATTTTTGTGTGTGTGTGTGTGTGTGTGTGTGTGTGTGTGTGTGTGTGTGTGTGTGTGTGTGCGTGCGTGCGTGCGTGTGTGTCATTTTTCCATGCAAGAATGTATTTCATATGTAAGAAACCTAGAGGATAAATGATAAACAGGTACAGCATATATACACTTTAGGTGAGCTAAATATGGTATTGTTTATATTAATAAAAACAAACAAATCCCTGTGCGATTTCGAACTCGACCTTTTTAAATTATCTCATGACACCAACCCTTTGCCCGTGGGGCCTTGAACCTTTTTGTGCAGAGCTGAGTCTGTCCGTCCCAATTCCCCAGCAGTATTGTTAACGAAGATCTCTTTTCAATAGCCTGATACATCAGGCTGGCGCATCCAATAAACTCTGTGGCCGCCCAGCTTCCACCAACACCCCCACCCCCCCCCCCACCCCCACTCCAACCCCCGTGGTGATCGCTGTTTTTGACACAGGGACAAAAAAGAGGACTGAGAATGCTAAAGAACCAAGAAGGCAGAAGGAAAGCAGAAGAAGGCGGTTTGCCTTTGTAGTCAGAGAGGAATGCGGAAATGTCCCTGCTCTGTGTCAAACTTCTCTGAAGAGGGTCAAGGCACATTCAGCCAGCGTGGGAAAGGGAAAGGAATCGGAGCCCACAGTCCTGCGTTGCATATTCTGGGACAGAAAGAAACTTTGAGGGAGTTTGCATGTTGAAGAATTTATGTAGCTGGGCAATGCGACATCTGAAACGGGTTTGCACGTACGCTGTTTCGAGGAGAACGATTACACTCCCCCTTTCAGTTGTTCTGTCCGTCTTGCTGTTGCTGTGTTGGTAAGCCTACTGCTACAGGATGGGGGTTCCAGCGTGCACCGTCCCTCTACCTGTGTGGCCCTGCGTACGGACAGTGAGGTATCTGTGAAGAATTTGCAAACTTCTGTGTAGAAAGAAAGCAGCGCCTCGTTGCAGCGTATAAAGGACGTGCACATCGTTGCGGAATCTGGGTCCAAAATAATATCGATCAGGTAACCAAATATCAATGGCAAACCGATTTGTTTTACACAATTATCATATTTTGTGCGTGTGTACAAAGTGTGATTTTGCATACTGATTCATTAGTGGCGACATGCATGTTAGATTATTTTGCTGATCTTGCACAAATAACTGCTGATTAAATGTGAAAACAAAAATTGTTTTCTATATTAAATACACTGTTATATTCCATAATATGCTAACTAAGAAAATACTATTATTTAAATGTACGTCAGAGCATGCAATAGAAGTCTTAAACTGACGTTTTTTATTGACATGGGAGGCTGAACAATACCATCATAACCACGTGCTCACGACGATTTTAATACTATCATGAGCGAAAGACAGAAATAAGTATGCATATGATAATAATTCATAGAGTAAAACGAGAGTACCACATTATTCAACTTATTTGTTTTGTATTCAACTGTTTGTTTTTTTATTTGTTGTTTACATTGTACATTGCGCTGTATTTGAGATCATGGCTACCATCAGATTAATGTATTTGGTGACATGCCTTTGCCTAAGAAAAAAATATATTGGTAAAACAATATGACTTAGTTTTTAAATGCGTTGCGCTTCCAGATGTTGTATAGGAAAATGTAAGTGGAAGATTAACCAATGTGTAGCTTGCAATAATTTTGTAGATGAAGTAGGTGAGGTTCATATTTTGCAAAAAAAAAAAAAAAAAAAAAAAAAAACAAACAAAGCGAACTTTTTGGGACCCGTTGAACTTTGATAATAGATTGATGTAATCATTGATTATGACCATGTGTTTCGTTTTGATTCCTTTATGTTTGTTCAATATAGGCAATGCTTAAGCTTGGTCGCAACTTCTGATGATGCCCTTGTAAAAATATTTTGGTCGTCGCCTGCCTCGGGATTTGGGACCCCACAAAAGCATTTAGCAGCCTATTAAAACACTTTAAAATGGACAAAGAAAGCTTGACTCAACAATACGAACCCGTCGCCGAGATTGGCGAAGGTGCTTACGGGAAGGTGTACAAAGCACGAGATTTGAAGAACGGCGGCCGTTTCGTAGCCCTCAAAAGAGTGCGGGTGCAGACGGAGGAAGAAGGAATGCCCCTTTCAACCATACGCGAGGTGGCGGTACTGAGGCAACTGGAATCTTTTGAGCACCCCAATGTTGTCAGGTAAGGGGAAATATTGAGGATCTGCAGGGTATCAACACAAATTATTAATCATAAAACTGGTAAACGTTTGTGCTCTTATTGTTGAAGTTATCATTGTGCTTCAGATTGTAGGAGTTGAAACGAAAGTATTGCTGCTGCTGTTATACAGCCCAGAATATAGGTTTTGTTTATACTGTGAGTACAACAGTACTAACATAGTACTGCGAGTACTGGTTTTAAAACTCTTGAGCAAAATGCCTAATGCAGAACTCTTTTTTGTGCTAGAATATTAATTTGACATTTTGTATCTTTTTCTTCACTTGTCAGTGGTTTTTTCAATACACAGATCCGGGAAGACCCTTGGGCTATTATGGCTTTGGGGCAGAAAGAAAGTTGAAAACAATGCACAATGTGCACAGAATATAGATATACTCTACACTACACTACCCTACCCCAGAAATAGTCTCTTTCTTCCAGACATTTACACTTTTCAATTTCAATATGTGTTTTGAATGACTCTGCCAAAAACCAGTCCTGCAAGCTCTCAGGCAATTTATGTTGACTTAAATATGCAACACTTTAGCTTGAAATATGATTTTTTATTTTAGAAAACCCAGGCTGCAGTGGTGCCATTAACCTATGACATAACACAAGCTTGGCTGTTTCATTTTACACAAATGTCAAAACCTTAAATGCTTCAAAAGAAGTTGTAGATGTCCCTCATTATATACCTTTTGTATACCATGTTTATGAAAACAAGGAATTGTATGCAGCACACCAACTGTGATTTAATAAAAATGACATTCGTTATTCAAAGTTCTATCAGTTCACACAATATAGTTTTGCACTTAATCATGTCTATGCAGTTTCTGAGTATTAATGCTTCATATTTCTTACATTATTCTTGCAGCTAATAATATTTCAAGTTTGGTGATTGTTGTTTAAATTCCTACAATACACATTTTTCTATATTAGATGGCCACATTTAGTTCCTCAGATTTTCAAAGGGTGCAAGTTCCTGGATGCAAGAAGACAAAGGATCTCAGCCATAATTTCAAAGACAAAAAAAATGTAAACACCACAGCTTAAGAGTGTAAGTTAAAACTTATAAGATAGAAGCAAACATGCAGCTTTCCTTACCCTGTCCTTGGATTACACAAAAATAGTCAAGAGTATCACAGCATACTTGATAATGCTCATTTTGTACAGATGAATGAATATTTAAAATGTTTCTTTCTTTTTACTCTACTGTTGTCAACTGGGATGGCTTCCCACCAAGTTTTCAAGACCATCTGACTGTCAAAAAGTTTTGATATTTGATTAAGGCAAGAGCCACATCCATGACTCATTCTGGCTGTATGTCTCCCACTCATGTTGATATGCTGTGGGCAGAATTTTGTACAAAACAAAATCAGTTTATCCTTGTGGCTCTTATATTCAGCCATTAATAAATGTAAAATATATGGAAATTAGGCTGAAAAAGGGCCTACTTTAAAAAAGTGTAACTCAGGAAGTGAAGGTCAAACTGAAAATGTCTGCCTTTACTTTTTGGTAAGCATGACGTGTAACTGCTCAGTCAAAATGCATTAATTGGTGCTATCTGCTCCACACAGTCTGCTAAATGAGTCAAGGTAATCATTTGGTAACAGCTCTTGGTTATGGGGGGAATTCTCTTTAAAAGTCAAGAGCTGTTTTTAACAGAGCTTGTTGCTTTTAGCTGTCTCTCTGAAGTGCCTCACTGCTACCGTCCTGCTGTCCACTTGTGAGACGTTTTTTGAAGAAACCCAAGGAAAGGACTGGCCTAGTGTGTATCTTCACTCCCCAAGCCTGTGCTCCAGACAGATGCTGTATCTTTTCAAGACAAACCTAGCTTTGAAACCTTGAAGGAAGCATTCGACCCAATTAATAAACTGTTCATGATGTTCTTATGGCCTTGGGGATCAGTAACAAAAACAGAGATAGAACCTAAACTCTTCACTGGTACCTCTTCCAGCAAAAAGAATCCCATTCTGTCCCATTCTCAGATGGGTTCAAACAGTCATAGAATATAAAGTCACATCTGAGCTTCATTAAAAATGATGATTAAATCATTATTAATTATTTCTACAGGGCAAATTAGGTTAGCTTACATTACTCAGTACATAGCATGGATGACATTTTTATTAAACATTATCGATTTTTGTAGAGGTAAAGGAATTCAGCTGTACTTTAGGGTAAGCATCAACAGTCAGGGCTTACAGGGAAGTCAGATCTACATATCTGATTCCAAGCGCAGTTCTCTGCTTCGCCCCTCTGACCAAACATGGCATTTTTGCAATTTAGCATCATATCGACGGTGTATTCTTGTCTTGATGCAATAGGTTTATTCATGTAGTGTTTGCAAAAAAAAACAAAAATAGATTAAATTTTCACCTGGCCTGACTGCTGGTGCAGATCTTTATTTTGTTCACGGTTGAGTACATTGAGCAGTTTCATTCAGGAAATTAAAAACGGGATCTACATTTAAAAGCAGCTACCATACCAAATAGAATTAAGAGCATGAATGTGTTTTCTCATGATCTGAATTTGCTCATGCACTCTGCTCTCATCTAGGCATTTTCAGAGTTGTGTGTGTGTGTGTGTGTGTGTGTGTGTGTGTGTGTGTGTGTGTGTGTGTGTGTGTGTGTGTGTGTGTGTGTGTGTGTGTGTGTGTGTTTCTTACTTACACTTAAATGGCTGTAACTTAACCTGGTGAGCATGATTTGTTATGCAAAGCATAGCCACTGTCTCAATTATGGTACAATTTCACCACCATTTTGGGATGTTCTCTGCTAAAAAAAACAAATTATCACTACTTGTAACATATTAAATCCTTTATGGACAGAACACCATCTGGGATTGAATATTCTAAGCAAGAGAAGTAGCCACACTTTCCTGGCTCATAGCTATTCAACTACCATGAAATGTACTTCACCTTAACAGCCAATGAGGTATTTAGCTAGCTATGTATTTAAAAACTAACAGTCAAATCAGAGTTACCAAGTAAGTCTTCAGCGACAACAAACTATCGTGCACACCAAGCTTGACAGATTGAATTTTCCCATATCCCATCATCTCGACTGTGAAGGACAATTTTCAAACAAAGACATTGCGGTAACTTTAAAGAAGTGATACAGTGAACGTCGCAAATCTGCACAATGGAGTATTTGAAAAAATCTTGTGCGTTCTACATATTAGCTAAGTTATTGTTATCCACCCATGTTATTCCTGCTAAGTAAATATGGAAGCACATTTCAGGGGAAGAGGTGGGTGTTTTCAATGATCAATCCCTGTAGAAATCTAAGGGCACCAATCAAACTGGTGACAGCCCTTTCCAAACACAATACTTGTTTCTCAGATATTCTATCAAGAGAAATATGATGAGTCAGTGGGGACCCTGAGAAGTGAAGCTGTCCTTTACCTCTAATGGCTTAGTGCAGGTGGGTGCAGAGGATCATTTGAGGCCACTGGTCACACTAGGCTGGCTGCTGGTTCTATCTGAGGTCCCTTCAGTCTATATGCCCACACTGTCATTCACAGCAGAGGCCATGGACTTGTGGATGAAGGGGTGGAAAGGGGTCAACATGGTTCAGATGTTCAGCACTGGATCAGTGCTTCTCACAGGACAGTCTGGCCTGTTTGGAATGGGTTGTGAATGTGTGCTGTGATGGAAGTTGGTCTCATGGATTGTGACCCTAAGCTTTGATTGATGTGTTGAAAGAACACATTTATTATAACAGAACCATCGGTCATACCTTACCCATACAATCTCCACCAACTGCAATGTTTTTTAACTCACAAGTAGTGGATTGGGTTGTGAATGCACTCAATGTCAGATGGGCCGATATATATCCAGAAAAGCATGCTATTTTTTGTTCAGCCAGTATTTATGGGCATTTGAGTTGACTACTGAAGATGCTAATCAAATATGCTAACCACTCTGCAACAGGCAAATCTAGAATGACAGCCTGCACAATGTAGACACATGAGAGCTACATGTCAATGTTACGTGAAGACGTATTCACAAGCTACTTTCCTCTGAAAAGATGCTGTTATGTTGCATTAGCAGACAGCTGAAAGAAACAACCAAGACAATTTACAGTAATAACATCCAATAACATCCATATGAAGTCACCACTAGGTGACGACTTTAAAACATACACTTGCAATATAGGTCTTGTAGTTGCAGTTGAGACCATTTTAGTTGTCGTCGGGAGCCTTGTCACTGTTGTCCACAGTGCTTGAACTGGTGTGGGTGACTGAGACTTGTTATCTTTGGCAAAAGGGGTTTGTAGCTCATATGTACACATGAGTGGCAGGACAACCAATGGTACACCCTAAACCAGACCCTAGCTCTTTTACTGTGAGTCAGATGCAGAAAGGCGGTGAACTATATCAAAGGTTTAGCAATACTAAGAGAAAATGGGCATGCAGTTATTACCTGACCAACGCCAATGTCTACACAATCACTCAAATTTCAAATACAAGTTCCAATCCTATGGCAGATTCAGATACACATTACTGTACATCGAACATTTTTTGACAGAGCACAAGATATGACTGAGGTGGGAAATTTTTTACCAAGGCGTCATTAATAGCGGCAAAGAAGATAAGCCAGTGGCATAACTTAAATTTTGACTAACCACCTAAAACAACCAACTACTTGGCTTGCTAGCTTCAGACAGTTAAATACTGGTACTCTGTAAATTAATTGATATGATTTTATCGGAACTGTCATGCAAGTTATGCTTTACTCTCTTTCTGCATATACTTCTGTTAAACCTAGACACCAATAACTGACAAGACAATCAGCACTTTGTTGCGTAAGCAAGAGAGGTGGTAGGAGAGTTGTTACCAAGTAGATGGGAAGCCATCACTATGGCAACAAACATGAGCTTCTTTTAGCAAGAATGAGTCACCAGGAGTTACTATCTTTTTTGTGTACGTAGAAACGCAGTGTGTTATGAAAATCGTCATTCAAATACATATGCATGGAAATACAAGTATTTGTGCTTACTGAATCAATACTGTAATGTATTACTGTATAAATAGGCCTTAAGGGTACGAGTAAGAATTGAACTAATAAGCTGTATTTTGCAGTGTATATTGCAGAAATACACTGCTAAAACCTTTAGTCACTGTAATGTTAGATCTATCAGCAAAATCTTTTTTGCAGATAGATCTAACATGCAGTTTGCATGCATTAGCTGCAAATCAAGGTAGCTGTTTCTGGCATTTTTTTCTACAAGATGAAGGCTGTTTAGCATCCCGTGCCTTGTGCAACAGGCAGACAATTCTGAGATGTTTCTCAGACTGTTATTCATTCCATATGCTGACTGTCAGCTCCAAAGTTCCTTTTGTGCCAGAATAATTAAAGCTTTAAGACTCATATGTAACCCTTTTTATTTTAAAGGGGATCAGATTTAGTCAGTTGATTCATGAGCACAATAGTGGAGATGGCCTCATGCTTAGATTGACACTGCCTTTTCTGGCCAAAATGTATAGTTACCCAGTACAACAGTAATAAGCATCCATCCATGTCCAGTCTGATGGAGCAGACAAGGGAGGGCTGTTGAAATGTCATAAAGCTAAGTATCACAAAAGAAACAAGTGCGCTATCTCATGAAAATAGATTTATATTTAGTTTATATTTATATTTGTTTATATAAAATTTGATATGTTCAGGATATAAGTGTTGCATATCTGAAGCCATATGAGATTTTATACTTTTTTGGGGGTGAGGCACAGATTATCATATCCAATCATGAAAAAAAACTGTAGTTACAGAAAGACGTTTATATGTCACTTGTGGATACTGGGTGCCGGTGATCCTATAGAGCTGTTCATGGCTGTGTCACATTTCATGCTGTGGTATAAAGGAGTTTTCATGACACATTGAATATCTTGACCTTTGTGCCATAATATTTGGCCCTCGAGGCATAAAGAGGAACATTTGTATGTAGAGACCTGAATGGTAATGTGTAAGCAATGGTAGTGTGGATTGCAGAGACGGCTGTATGTGCCCTGAACAAAGCGGCAAGAGATGCTGCCCCACCGCTGCTCACTTCCAAGCCTTCCCCATGTTACCAAGGCTCTGAGCGAGGAATGCTTTTGGAGGCTCTCGGCTCTTAGCGGAGAGCATGTTTTTAAAATATGTTTTCGCCTCAACTTTTAGGATCCTGCTAGTCACCACTGGCATTGGTGGGTACGGCTATTTGGATTCCCTACAAACAATTTTGAACTTTAATGTTTCGATAATTTAATTACAGCAGATCTGTTTTGATTCCACCAAATCTTTGTCACAACATAGTCCAGCTAAAAAAACCATTTGTCTGTCGTAAAATGTTGGTATAGATTGTTGTAGATTGTTTTAGATCGTGTTCAAATAAGGTATCAGAACACACTGTGACAATATTGGTAAACATACATTTTCCACACAAAGACTATGTTAGCAAGCTGGAGCATGGGAAAAATACTCTGTAGCCAAGATTTCTGTTTCTGTCACAAGGCTCGAGTCATAAGGACCTATTGGCTGTTTTCATTTTTACCAACAAAGCCTCAGTATAAGGGACATAGCAAGCATTCTTTACAAATTGTCAGGAAACCAGTCCCAACAGTTATCTGACATGAAATAGGCATTGCATGCTAACCGAGATCACATCATTTCAAATGCTAAACATGAGTTTAAAGGTTGTCACCTACACATCTTGCAGTTTTTCTTCAAAGATTTTTCCATCTAAAATGACCAGCACTATAAAAATAAGTACTATACAAGTCTTCTTCATAAGTATCTTTTCCTACACCTTCAGAAGTGATGTTATGTTATTTGATGCTCCAAAAATATTAGAATTGAAGTACCATGATATTCTTATATAATCTGATCAGTAAAAGAAATAAATGATCAATGACATGGTAGCTGGAACATTGTAGGATCATTGTGTTCAATGTATTAATGTATGCCGACAATTCAAAATCATACTGAGGGAAAGCTGAAATCATTACTGTGTGTGGACAGCATTCACCAACCATGCTCTTGTACTTCCCTCCAGGCTGTTTGATGTGTGCACAGTGTCCCGAACTGACAGAGAGACCAAATTGACCCTGGTATTCGAGCACGTGGACCAGGATCTCACCACATACTTAGAGAAAGCACCGGAACCTGGCGTACCTCCTGAAACCATAAAGGTACATCAGATATATTCATTTCATACCTCATTCTCTAAACTTGCGGAGGTGATTCATGCAGACCGATAGATGCAATTTACAAATGCAATGGATAGGTTTTGTTATTAAAGTTTTGCTTTGCAACTTTAATAATCTCAAGCAAGTACAATTATTTGTGCTTCATGATGAGGGGAATCCCCATCACCTATTTTAAGCAAGTATTAACATGGCTGATGCAAGTTAAATGATGCAATGTCATAAATAACTTAGGCAAAGTGTCAGTTTTTATGTTGTGTTTTCTCAATGAGAGAGTAATGCAATTTACAGATTTTATTTTAAGTATGGCCCTGTTACAGTGCAGTCTTTATGTAATAACTGCTATGAAGGGTGGTATTCATCCTCAACTCAACCCCTTCACAGTTATCATCTGAAGTGTTTTTTTCTTTTCCTTCCAAATGAAACAGTAATCAAACACAGTAGACTGTGATGCTGTATTTTTTTGTAAATAAACGTTTTTTGTGCATGGTGGCAATAGTTCTTTTACACGTTGATTTGTGTCTGGTGTTCAAAGATCACAGGAAATGTCTTGAACGTGGCTTTGAAGAGCACATGGAAGATATCACAGAAACATCTGAGAGAGGCCTGGATTTTCCAAGGGCAGTGCCTGTGGTACAAGGCTACTAATTAAGGCTTTGAGATGGTGTGCTTCTTTTTTTGTGTTTTAATTTTGCTCTCATTTTTACTATGGTTGCAATGTGCGTTCTATTTCAGTTTCAATGTGAAAGACTCCCTGCCTTACCATAGACATTGTCCCCAGTGATTCTCTAATGCTGTCATGTCCAATTCGTTTTGCCCTCTTCTATGAACATAACAAGGAGCAGTTCCATGAATGTGACTAAAATAATATGTGCTTAGGTCTGTAGTGCTGTTCATTCTCAGATACAAGTGCAGAAAGGTTGCCTCAATGATTGTAGCCAATGGAGTAGTAATGATTTAAAAACTTAAAAGCGTTTATATCTTCATTATATTAAGGTATGTATTGAGGAAATGTCCATTTGATATGAAAAAGTCCATTCATTCAAGAAAATGCAACCTGTATTTTTAAGTGTACCCAGCAAAGAGCAATACCAAAAATATGATTGAAGCTGTAGCAAAGGCACAGGCATGATGAAGTGACAGCTAGCATGCAAAGTGCATGCTGGGAGCAGCTGTATTAATATTGACCGTCGTAAGAGGAAATTCATCTGCATATGGCCCCAAGGCAACATTCATGAAAAAAGCGAACAAGGGGATTTTTATTCACACATGACTATCATTTTCATTAATCCATAAATAATTGTATAATGCGAACATTTTCTTTTGCAGTATTGAATAAATGCCACGGTGTCTGTTTGCAGGGACAGAGAAGGCAAAACAAAAGGTTTGGGCATTTCCTGATTGTCAGTTCTCACATGTATAGTGTACACTGGCTGGTTCCCACACATTTCGGTTACAGGCCTATTTATCGTGTTTCCTTACCATCATGCCCTTGGCCATGTCCTAGAAAGCACCGGAGAGGAAGAGCGGTCTCTTTTCTGTGACCTCTTTGACTATGGATATAATGTAGAACGTTAAAGGTTTTTAAAATAGCTGCCTTAGAGATCTGTCTGGCTTTTTTCAGACAGACAATGCTGTTTCTTTCAAAGTTTTGTCTCATTTAGCCTGTAACTGACGTGGAGAGGAGTCTGTATTAGGCTAGATATCACCATAGCTATAGTAATGGCCTTCTGTTTACCCACCTGACATGACAAAATACACACCTCTCCTTTAAACAATAAAAGAGATGCATTGCACTTTATTGGTAGGACTGCTAATGATCCATTTTGTTATGTAACACACACACACACTCACACACACACACACACAAATTAAGATAAGGTGGATGTGAATAATAGAGGTACTTGCTTATCTCTGTTCTTTATTGGCAATTACGAACTATCCATTTTGCTTCGCCTACTAAATTCTACATCATACTGAAACCGTTATATTTAGTTATTAGGATGAATGGATGAAAGACATAAACAAGACTATCAAATTGATAGTACATGGTAATTTTTCATTTAAGAAACCCATCTTGCCTGTGTTAACTCACTGTAATAACAACATCCTGATTTTGAAATCAGTAAGTAACTTGTTGACAAAACAACTAAACTCATGGATTTGGGAGAACAGGAATGGAAAAAACCCAGAGACCATGAAACCAAAGCAGGAAAGATTGTCTGTTTATTTTTTTTTTTAATTTCGAGGATAGTAAATAAGGAAGGTATTCCCAGATAAATCTTTAACAGCTTAATTTGCAGTCCAACCGAGGGCACCAGATTGCAAAAGCCACCCATTCAGACCCACCGCATGATAATTGATGAAAGAGCCCCCGGAATGAAATGAGCTGGAAAGACATCAAGCAGTTCCCTCGGCTGCTGGAGTGTGACTGGGCTACCCAGCCCGCGCCCCCCCACAGAATCCAGTCTCCTGGCCATAATGAGGGGGGTTAATGAAGCATAGGGAGAGTATTGCACAAACGTTAACAGGCAGATGTCCTGCATTATGCCTGGCTTCAATAAACAATATTGCTGCTCTGCGCATATTTACATAAAAATGGGATGCCCTCTGTGTGCATGTTTTGACTGCTATGCTGGTCTTTCTGTTTTTGTCCCCCATTACTGCCTAGTTACTGGTCACCTCCCTGGTGTCCCCCTTTGGACTCTTGGATAGAGAATGGGTCTGTAGTAACAGTTGCATTTGATTCCTCTTTTTCTGATTTTTGTATGATGGCCTTCAGCTATTTTTAAATCAAAGCTTCTGGAAGGGAGTGTTCCCTGTATTTGGTTTTCTCCCTGCATCACATATGTTGGAGTTTCAGTGCTTTAGGAAATTTCTTAACTGTTAGATAGAGTGGCAGAATGCTAACACTGAGTTTAATGTAGTATTTGCAAATGCAATGCCATTGGCATGCTACCTTATTGATGAGATCTTGTAAACGATCCCTATTCTGCATTGTTAGAACCCAGTACTTGCTATGCATGACATGGGTGTCACAGAAATTGCTTGTAGGTTTCAGTTGCCATCACTTACTGAATTGTGACTATTCTAGCTGGAATTGGTCCTTGCGGGTAGATACATTACCATTCATGTAGTTTCAAGCTCACAACCTACTATGTGCTTCTTTGCACTGGCTGTCAAATTGTGAGCATCATTCAAACTCTTGAGTATGGTACCTGCCATTAGGATGTATATGAGGTGCAATCCTTTTCCAAGCTTAGTGGCTTCTTTAGGGCTCCAGTTGGCAGCTCAGCTCAAGGGGAATCTATGTATATCCAAAATGCACAGGCCTGTGGAATCCAGGAGACCACACACACCTGCATATCCAATAAATGGCCTTCAAACACAGATCATTCAGCCATTTGTAACAGGAGACAGAGGAATGACCCACTACACGGGCTATTTTTTTTTCATGTCCGTATTTGGATCATTATAAGATGTTTGGGAGATGTTAACAAGCTGTGCTCTAGAGGGCAAAAGAAACTCCTATTTAAATATAGTGCTGGATCGGGGTCTGAACGCATTGTGCTTGACCAAAAATAACTACTCACACTCCTTCAGGATCACGGGTGGACGGTCATAAAAAAAGTCTTGTTTCTAGGCCTGTCCATCTCCACCTCGCACATGGGGACCTCTTTTTACACATTTCCTAAGCCTGTCTTTCTTTGCATCTTTGCATTGTGCCACTGTCCCTGGTCAGGCCAGCACCGTGTGCAAATGTTTTCTGGTTGAGTGTGCACGGTATTGTTTCAGCTTTTTAATCACTGACCAGCTGGCTTGTTAGTGAATGGAGCAGCGGGCCCCTGGCCACATTTCTTGTGAGGTCTTGGCTGGGAGTCTGGGTAGGCTGCCTGCACCCCGTGTCAAAGTAATTCAAGCGGCAATCGCAAAAAAAAAAACGGCTCTTTCTCCCTCTCTTTCCCCCTCCCGCCCCTCACTTCTCCCTCTCTCTTTCTTCTCTCTGTCCCTCTCATTCTCTCTCCCCTCTTGCGCCCCCCCCCCTTTGTATCCTCTTTCTCTCCCTCAATCTTTCCCTCTTCCTCTGTCCCTCTCTCCCTCTGCCCTCACTCTCCCCTTGCTCCCTCCCTGTCTTCCCCCTCTCTCTTTCTTCCTTCTCTTTTCATTTTCTACCTAACCACCATTAACAAAAATGTATTCTTGTCATATGGCGCTGTATGGGTTACACCAGAGGAAATGGCCGTTGAGTCTCTTTTCTTCCACCCACCCCTCCGAGAGTGTGTTTTGGTGCAAGGCCCTGCTACAGACGTTGTCCCTGAGGTCGAGCAAGTGGACGTGCAATTAGCTGTGATCTGCAGACAGCTGCAGGAACACGGAACCCCAAAACGGGGCCTCTTCGCAACATGTCTTCCCCTGCAAGCAATAGTGTCAGTTATCAACATCTGCCACACTTTAGCTTTAAAGGGACAACCTCTAATTCCCTTATTGTGAACCACCCCCTGGCCTCTCTATGAGGCAACTGTGAACAGTTTTTGCTCACTGTAGTGTGGGGCAGTTTATCTTTATGTGTAGTATATGTATATATGTAATGAAAGTGTATCTGCATATAAACTAAACCTGAACTTAAACATTATGGCTTCCCCACAGTTCAAGTACTCCCTTTAGCAGAAATAGTCACTCGTATTTGCTTGTATACATTTGTGTATTATGTGTGGTGTGTGAATGTGTGTTTGACAAATGAATGTGTGGGTGTTTACATGCCTATGCATCAAAGAGTGGGCACGAGTGAATCCTTTATTTGGGTGCGAGTATGTGTGCACCCGTGTGTGTGTGTGTGTGTTATTGTGTATGCGTGTGTATATGTGTGTATTTGTTGGTGTGTGTGCATGTGTGAGTATGTGTGTTTGAATGCTGTGTGTGTGCATATCTGTTGTTTGTACACAGGATTCCACTCAGTGTAGGTTACCCCAGTGGAGTAAAAACCAGGCTATACTGGAACGGAATCTCGGATGGTAATGTCATGGCTTTCCCTTTGGTTGAACAGGATATGATGTACCAGCTCCTGCAGGGTCTGGATTTCCTCCACTCTCACCGTGTGGTCCACCGTGACCTGAAGCCCCAAAACATCCTGGTCACCAGCGGAGGGCAGATCAAACTCGCTGACTTTGGCCTAGCACGGATATACAGCTTCCAGATGGCACTTACCTCAGTAGTAAGTATATGATTTTTTTTTAAATGGATCTTCTTTGCTGGTGGTAAATGGTACTGTCAATATCATTCTGCCAAAAGTTTATATTTACATAACATCATAATGGCATATTTTCAACCACCTATGGATATGCTGCAGGTGTATCACAGGGTGAGTCCCAGTTGGCCATAGTACGGGTAGGAAGTGTTGGCAGGGTATTCCCCAACTAAGCTGTGGTTGGTCTGCACCACCTGTTTGAGTTCTGCAGTTTTGCAGTGACGCTATTAGATCGCTCCTGACTTGATGTTGCAGTGATAGAGTCAAATCTACTTGAACATAAAATAAGAAAAATAATGGGATGAAAACACATTAAACGTTAAAACACATCTTTACACAAGTGATAACTGGGACATAATACCTGTTTGATTAAGGCCCGCATTCGATCCTAGCCTTAATTACAGTGCTCAGCTGAGCAACACTCACAGCTGTAACATTTTTACTTACTAACGTTTTGGTCAGTGCTGATGTCTTAGTATTGAGAAACAATTAAAAATTAAATCATTATTCAAACTGAATAACTGTAACCCTATTTATGCGTAATTAGCTGATCAGTCAGCTCATAAACATACTTTCCTCTTAAACAGTGGTCCCCAGTCTTTCTTGGTCCAACATTTACTTTTGAAATCTACATCCAATCAAAATCTACTATCTTCAACACATGCATATATAAACACATCCATGCATATATACATACATATTCACTTATTCTTAGTGTGATACCTGTGCTTGGACAGCATCTGTGAGTGCAGTGAAGTCCAGATCATAATTTCACATTGCCAGTCTTAGTCTGTCAGATGGGCATCTGTTAGCCGTGTGTGATACTTGTTCTTGATTATTTACATTTAGGAAAAAGGCATTTCACACTGGTATGTAGAACGGAAATAAGCTTTCACTTTCAGCACACATGTTGTCAGAAGACGGTACTTCTCTCTGCTTACAGTCCCCCAAAAGTATTTGTCCTTTTCTGTGTCCACTGCTGTGTTCAAACACCTGCTGAAATGTTGCTGTCAATTCTATGTCTATTCGCATGCCCATTTGAATAAAAGGATTTGAGATGAGCATGACTATATCTTGCATCTTGTCCACCTCCTGAAAACATTGTATAGATTCATGTTCCAATTTATTTAGATGCTTGGGATTGAGTCCTTTCTGTTTGACCTGGTGCTGAACTTTCTCCAGATTTGAATAGTGAACAATGTTGTTGTTTTTCAGCTGGGATGACCACAGAGCCAGTTTAGACTTGAATGCATTGATTGCACTGATCATATGAGACAAGTCCTCCCTGCAGTTCGACATTCAACTTGTTCATTTTGGACATTATGTCTGTAAGAAAGGCCAGGTCTACCAACCAAGCATCATCTGACAGCTCGCTATACACCTCATTTCTTGACTTTAGAAAAGTGTCTATTAGGGAGGAGGTCTAAAAATCACTGAAGAACTTTACCTCTAGTCAACCATCTTACATTTGCATGCAGAATTAGGTCACCGTATGCATCGTCAAGCTCATCGAGCAATGCTTTGAACAGCTGATGTTGCAGCGCTTTGGCACGGATAGAGTTAAAGATATTGACAACGGTTGACATTACATGGGAGAAGTCAATGACTTTGCTAGCGAGTGCTTGTTGGTGGATAATGCAATGGTGGGTTACAAAAGGAGGTAATTCTGTGTCATCTCTACACCATGCAATAAATCCAGAATGGACATCTCACATTGCGGGTGCACCATCAGAAGGGATTGAAACAAGTTTTTTGATCAGAATGTTTTTCTCTCCAACAAACATTTTGAATTTGGTGCAGATATCATGGCCAGTTGTCCTGGATTTGAGTGGCAGGAGGGTTAGAAAGTCTTCCTTCATTGTTGAATCTTTGAATGCTATGCGAACGAAAACAATTAATTGCACAGTAACAGTTATGTCCAATGATTCGTCAAACTGCAAGGAGAAACATTCACACCCTGCAAGGTCTTGATGAATTTGCTGAACCTCATTCTCAGAGAGGGCTTCCACCCTTCTTGCCACCATAGTATTGCCAAGCGGAATGTTCTTGATGGCTGTTGTGATTTCGTCTTTGCTTTTAAAGTCTCTGAATAAAGCGTATGCAGCTACCACCACCGCTTCCATGAGAAATTCACCATCCGTGAAAGGCTCCTTATGCTTTTTCCAGTCGATAGCTAATCTGAAATGAGGCCTCTGTGCTAGTCTTCCCAATCGCTACGGGTTTAGAAAAAGTGACTGTTGGGCTCTCATAACTGCCTTTAATTCGTCCGTTTTTTTCATCAACTTCCTTATCAAGGTGAACTGAATGAATGAAAATAAATTCCAATTGGGAGAGCTCTCTATGAGTCAGAGTTACAGAGAGTGTAACTGATTTTTGTTAAAATAGAAATAACTCCTGATTGGCCCATTGACTTTTTGTGCGCACCTGTTCACGTCAAGATCTACTTTGCAAGCTTCTGTGATCGATGACAGGTTGGTGACCAGTGTTCTAGAAGAATAAAGTTTGATTGACATTTCCCATTATTTCTTCATTCATGTGAAAGTGTCCAGTAAGGTAGTGAACCACAGTATAAGTAGTATTGTACTAGTGGTTATAACAAAAGATTCTGTCTGTGTTTCCCGTGCGATAGAGGACAAGACTATCCTTTTATGGCATTCTGTTATTAACAACCATTGGTTGCCGGGGCTTTTTTACATTACCGCAAACCACCCGCTGGAACTTTCTCACTTTTATATTTGTATATTAGTAAGATGATTCAGAAAATGAAAATGCAACATAATAAATGCAGCTTATGACTGTAACTGGAAATAAAGAAAAGATCTCTTGATTACATTTCCTCCAAAATACAACATTGACTACAACTTGAAAATGCACCTGCAGCTTCCTAACGTCAACCATTGTCACAAATGCGACCACTGATCCTATTGAGTGAATGTATTGGTGAATGGAAATGGGATTTCTCATCAGGTATTTATTCCTCAGGTGTTCCCATATATGTTTAAAGGTTATGTCACAGTTTTTCCTAGCTCTCTCTCTCACACACACACAGACACACACTTGTGTGCTTTGACCTGATTGAATTTAGGTGCTATAACTAATTAGCATATGTGTCAAATTGTACTATTTTTATATGCATGTGGTGTGTCAGGTCTTTTTGCTTTGATTACTGTATGTTGCTTTCCAAATGTAAGAGTAAAGTATTTATGTTAAATGGGTACTGCCCCCACATATTTTTCCAAAACAAAGGGGTTGTTCATCTGGGACAAAAGGGTAGCTGGAGGGCCTTCCTCTGAAAACCTGATCTCCCTTTCCCGTCTTTCTCTCCGCTCTCTCATTTCTCTTATCTGTCTATTTTCTCCTCTCTCTCTCTTGTTTCTCACACTTGCTTGGATCAGGCAGTCCAGGCATTTCAAAGCAAAGACTCCTGGGTGGAAAATGTTTTTTTTGAGGGCTTTTGTGAGGCTGTGAATCCCCTCTGGTGGGTTCATGAGTGCGACATGTTGCTGATGTGAAAGGGGCCGGCGCTCCCCTGAGACAGGCCTGAAAGCCCCCCAAATCGGGGCCGGCCCGAGATGCCTGTAAATAATGGCTCCTGTAAAGTGAGAACAGTGGCCACAGCTGCGATGCTCAGCAGCCACAGAGAGGACAGAACTCAGACGAACCAAGGACCGAGATGACTTTTTTTTCCTTTCCGCGCCCACTTTTGAAGTCATATTGAGTTGCACTCAATTCTGCCATCTAGATATAGGGTGAGGCCTGATCTTTTGAGGTGCATAATTTAAGGCTTTACTTGTACTATATGAAGATAGTTACTTGGGCGTAAATGTGTATGTTTGTTCATGTTCGTAATGAAATAATGAAAGCTTCAATTGACAGGGGAAATGGAAAACGATATCAATTCCCTGGATCTCCTTGGTCACTAATCTGAAAAATTGACAGCAACATCCTTCTGCTTGAATCTTATGCTTGCCCAACAAGTGTCCCTTGGTGTTGTCATTTGCTCTGCTAGTAATAGTAATAGACATTTACTAACCTATTTACACAAGATTTACATTGAGCTAAAGCTTCCTGTGCAAGGATGGGCAGTAATGTACAAACCATTTTTCTGTTGTCCTTCTCCAAAATATTGCTTCAATAAATAAGTAATACATGTATTATATGTCTGTATAGGAATCTTTGTGAATTTCCCACACCAATTCTCTGTAATAGGTATAACTGTTTTCAAGTCGCTCAGTAAGTTCAGTTCTGGGCGATGTCATGGCCAAATATGACCAGGAGTAAAACTTGGTGGGACAGTTGGCATTGTTCTAGGGTAGAGTGAATCTAAATTGACCAGGCCTTCTTAGGTTACCATTGCATAGGTGTCCCCCTACCTAACTCAAAAGCTTCCAGTAGTCTTCAGTGAAAAATTTGCTCAACTGGTTTACACTAGCTCTCTTGTATTGTAGTGCAGTTTTCTAGTGTAGGAAATAGTTATTAGCTCATGGAGTACATTAGAGAATAGCATGTGCTTGATTGTGACTACTCAAAAATGGTTATGTGAGCCCATTGACCAATGCATGAGAGGAAGCAAATGTGCAATACATAAAAAGGCAGCAGAAGCATAATGTTCAAGGGAAACAGAAAACAGCATGCAAACCCAGGTTTTCCCCAGAAATTCCACAGCGCTATACTTAGAAATTTTCATTTTATTGTGGTTAAGTGATGCATTATAGTGCAAGATACGTAAGTACAGTAATATGTAACAGAGAGGCAAGAAAATCAGGCATGAATGTAGTGCTTCGCTTAGCTCAGTTTTGCAAGTTTTAAAGCTAAGCTTTGTATGACTGTACATGCAAATGTGTGGTTCGGTGATTTGTTTGTATATGTCAAAATTTTGTTTCAGTTATCACAGGGGGATCTGTGTGTTTCATTTGTTAGTCATTTTTTGCAAATTCACCTGGGAATTCACCAGACACGTCAGAAAACAGCCTCGCTGTTGCAGGAAGTGGGCCAGGCACCGCTCTCGCCCAGTGGTTCAAAAGCTGGAGAAAAAGTGAAGCATTGTGTGAACAGGGACCTCTGGCTACCATGATTAATTTTCCTGGTCAGGAATCCCCCTATCGGCTCCCTTGAGCCAAAAGAGGGGATGGAAAAAAAACTATTTCCTCTCACTCCTGGCAGATGAAGGAATGTCGTTATTTTTGTGTGCAAAAGCATTTTATATTCAAGTTTTTTTTCCTACATCTTACTAGCTCAAGGCTATTGGACAGTGAATACCAAGCTGAAAAAAGATCAGTGATAGCAACATGCTAGAACCAAGAGAAACGATAACTCAGCTCTGAGGAGCAGGTTGACTCATTCCAGAAACACCACCCGTCAGGGAGATCACTGTGTAAAAAAATGACATATCTCACCAGCTTTCCATTTATGATTTTCATGTCTATAAATGATTCACTTACATCTTGTAATGATTGATTTCAACGTCCAATTAGAAAATGAATTCAGAATTAATGAACGGCTGTGAAAAAAAGAAAAAAGTACCTTGGATATGTTTTCGGAAATGTGTTGCTGCTACAAAAATAATTGAACACTGTCAAGGTTGTCTTACATGTATAAGAATTGTTCAACAGGTCCTTTTTTAACAGTTTGTAACAGGCATATGCGATATGTTAAATCTACAGAACTGAAATTGTTATTCCTCATTTCAAGTTGTGAGAGAGGCATTAATGGGAAATGTTATTGTAATGGCTCAGATGGATTATGGTCACGGTAAATTTAGCGTACTGAATTTTAAATTACGCTGTCATTTTTTGTAGATGCAGTATGGTATCCTTCATCCTAAATGACAAAATCTGTTGACCCCCACACCCCGTAATGTTGCCTAAGGGTCTTGTAAGTGAGAGGAGGGTGCCTGAATGCAAATGGACCACCCATCGGGCCTTGCAGAGATGCAGATTAGTATGGTTGTGTGAATCTGCATAGCTCCATGTGTTATTCTCTGGCCAAGCTATTGTGTAATTATGACTTCAGTGTCCGCCTCCATTGTTGTCAAACCCTGACTGACAGCATTGGGGGAGAAAACGTCTTTCTGCAAAGTACACCAGTAGTGGACTGAAGACATTTTTGCGCCCCATTTAGTGCAACTACAACTTATAACCTCCCAACACCAATATCAGCTAAAACTAATCAGATAAAATTCCTTGTTGAATTCTAACCAATTTTAACCAAGAAGCATTCTTTGATTTTACTTTTTATCACACCTCATTTGTTGAAAGTACTAAACATTCTGTAGCCCATTATCACAGATGGGCCCATACTCATATGGAGTGCCTTGTCACCCAGGTGTATAATTCTTGATCTTGTGGTCTAGAGTTCAGCACTGGAACCACAGCTCCTTAATAACACTGCTTAATGATAAATGCTATCCTTTCCAAATGAGTTGAGATGCAATTTCCCTTTTTATGTCAATATGAGTAAATATAATAGAGAGCGGACCGGGAAGTCACATGAAACTGATTAGAGACCAGTTCAGAAGGTATCATGTGCACTAAATTGCACACAAAATTGGATTTGGGGAGCAGGAAGCAAATGGCAGTAGTCACTTTGTCACTATGATTGTTGTTATGTATTTACAACAAATGATTTTTTATGGAAAGTCCGATCAACTCAGAATCTAAAGTAAAAGCTCATACCTCAGACGAGTGGTTTGAGACAGAATGATAACTGAGGTCAACTATCAGAGTGCTTTCACTTTCAGACCCTGAGCTGGTCTGATCCAGGTCACGTTTACCAGTGGGAAAGGCCCTTCTGACCTTGCACTACAGTTTTGGCCCTGATTGCACGGCACTACTCTGTGCTGGGGCCCGAGCAACCTGAATTTCTCTTTGCATAGGAGAGTGTTCTTTCTAACACATTCCATTTGCACCTGTGAACTAAATATTATACATTTTAGCAAGAAAATAGAATTTTTTTCCAAATACATTTTGTATTCTATGAACAGAGAAAAGTCCAACAGCCCAAAAGTCCAACAGACCTGGACTTTCTGTGGGTTGGAGGAGGAGGGTCAGGTTCTTGCATTGTGTGGTATGGTTCAGTATGATCAATTGTTAAAGTAAGTGCTTGATTCATAGCAATATCAAATCCTGACCACGTCAGTGCTGTGGCATCCATAAGATTGACGGAGCCCACTTTATCAAGGTATTCAATATTTAGTGATAATCAAAAATGAGAGTGAGAAAATGAGAAATGAGTCGTTCAGTCAATGAAGGTTCTAGCTGGGCCTAGTTGCAGGATCAGGGTTTCAAGCTATGTCATTAGCAGACTATGACAGAGATAATGTTGGATTTGGTACTGTCAGGGGAACTGCTGTGTTCCAGGATTCCCCTGCTTATTGTTACATCAGATCCTAAACACTCCAGAATAGTCAAATTGTGTGGAGTGTAGAATATGAAATAAGCACTTTAGTCGCTATTGTTAGTAGGACTGCTTTGGAGCTCACGTTTGGAGCTGGAGGAGTTCTCATTTCCATAGCAGAACTTCTGATACGTGGGTTCAGGTGGCATAGCGGTAACTCAATAACAAGTTGAGAACAAAATTAAGTAAGTGGAAAATGTTGATTAAAAAAATTATCATTCTTCTTCATATGGGCCAGATTATCAAAACAGAAAACTGGAATTTATACCCAAACTTCGTCTTTACGATAGAGCTTTTAAAACTCTTTGCTTGACATGACAGTGGAAAGGCTCTCCAAAATCTTCAGTGAAGGTCTTGTTTGGATTCATGTGGGAAAATATGCTTGTATGGCTCACTGGCAGTGTTACTGGAATGTGGTATTCAAACCTACCTAATATAATGGAATCCCGTCCCAGGGAAATTAGCTGACTGTTGTAAGAAAAGCATACATGTGTCTCCTAGTTTAACAGACATTCAAGTTTGTGAGTGTAAAGGAGCAAGGTCAAAGTCTGTACATATTTATGAATAGGGAAATAAAGCTTATCCCTGACATGTGTGGAAAATATATCTGCTTATCAAACATATATGAAACACATATGAATCATACAGCATTAACTTCAACGTGTGTTGTGTCTGCAGAACGTACTGTATACACAGTCATATTGTAAGCCATCTTTTCCTGTGCACTCTGAATTTGTAAGCCCGTGTTTTGCCTCTGAAATATTTTCTAAAGTGAAAGATGTGACATTCCTAAAGTATTTTTCATTTTGCACATGGTAGCAATCCAGACAGATAATTCTTAAAACAGGAAAGAATGTCTATCAAGGCAGGCTATTACAGTCACATTTTCTGCATTTGTACCTCAACATAGTGATACATTTCATTTTAAGTCAGCTTTCCTGGAGACAGGTTTTTTTTTTTTTGCTTACGCAAACTCAAAATAACAGCTGCAGCAGAAGTCCTTAGGGCCTTGTCACTACCTTCTCAGCTCTGATAGAACGAATTCCTCATGTTAGCAACATCTATTTCCTGGTTCAGACTTCGCTTTTCACTCCTCTACCTTCACTCTCTGATGTACAGTATGCCTGATCTGATGAAAGCTTGAAACATATTTGAACATTTTATTAGATCCTGCATCTGAATTTAGCTTGCATACTTCACGAGCCATGAGCTTTGAAAGTTCATATTCTTGCTTTATTCATCATACTTATTCTGAAAAATTTAGATATATTTAAATAAATAAGTAACTAAAACTTATTTATTTAAATATATCTAAATGGGTTCCAAAAACAAGTTATAAATGTAATATTTTAGCAGCATTGCAGTATAATGGTTACTGTATGGAATAAAACCTATTATCATCACAATACCTTGACAAACCCACATTCAGCTAATGTAGTTACAACTACTGAATAATATTAGCTAGTATTCCCTGCCCCTTCCCTGCCCTATGTAAATAAAACATGAGTAGCAGGGAGTTTTAAGGTACATTCATATTTTCAGATGTACATAATCTGTGTAAAGTCAAGATATGGAAACAGTTGCTCACTATCGTGTGAATTGAACACAAGCATGCTGGGGTAGAGCTGGGCTTGAAATAACCAGTAGAATAAGAAATTGATCAGACGTATAAAAAATACTATTGTTTTTTGCTGGAACACTCATTTACTGGTCTTTAACATTAACGTAAAGGGAATTTTATCCGGTTGTTCTCAAAAGTACATTTGAATTAATTTAAGATTAAAAAATGGTCAAAGTTTTAAATTGACAGTTTATGAAATTCATGTTATCATTTGTGAGAAATCATATTTTCAGGCTGGTATAACACAAAGGGAGAAATTATGTTTAAATAGAAATTATTTTAAATAGGACAGTACTGACATGATTTTTTGAATAGTGTGTAACCTCACCTACAGCATCAAACATCATACAAACATAGTTTTATAGCCATAGTCTTTTTAAGTCGTACCCCAGCCACCTTGAAACCAATTTTAGAGCATGCCGTTCCCTTTGCCACCATTGGCAACAGAGAGACATGGAATTGGACATTTCAAAGCAAATGAAAATGAGGTTACTCCTGACTAGATACAACTTCAAACAATTTCTTTGAACAGGCACAGAAATACAGTAATATATTGGTTTCATGAGCTTCAGATTAACTGTAATAGTGAATGTATTGTGATGGCGATTGCAGATTGAACAGAATGGCCTCTGGAGTCACAACAACCTGATTTGAAAAGCAATTTAATTACATACACATTCAGGAATTCAGCAGATGCTCTTATCCCGAGCGATTTACATATTACATACTATCCACTCATACAGCTGCATATCTGCTGAAGCAATTCAGCAGAGGTATCTTGCATAAGTTTCCATTATACTACACTACCACCCCAAAATATTCTGAATATTCAATGCTGAATATTCAAAATACTCTGCTAGATCTGTAAGGGTAACCCAGACCACAGCACAGTCTATAAGCACTTTATCACAAGGACCCTTTACTTCAGGGTTTTCCACCTTCATCAAGTGCCCCAGCTCCAAGAGGAATATCATGGCACGTTTTATGCTGCCTGGTCGCTCTTTAGGACGATACATTGGGTTTCAGTTTAATGACATGCCTCATGGCTGCGATGACTGTGGCCAACACCCTTGCAGGGCAGACCACAACTAACCACAGTTTTGCCTGGAGAGCGCCTGCTGAATTGCGCCTGTCTTGTCATGCAATTAGTGACTCTGATCAGTTGATTGCCTGCTGTCCAACTGCACTAAATGAACATTAAGATTACCCCTTTGATGCCTTAAGTGTGCAACTCCACTGGCGGACTACACAGTAAAAAGAAGGGAGAGGTTGGAAGACATCAAGGTGATACCATACCAATGGTCCACCAGGCACTTTAACTGCCCAGTGCCTTAGCTATTGATTTGTGGAATCAGGTGGTGTTTTCAGATCTACACCAAATGCCTGTGACATGCCATAAGTTGCAGTATTTTTTGCGTGACTGCATGTTGTGGATTGAATGACTGACATGACTAGCTAACCAGCTAGCCCATTATCAAGGCAAAAACAGTAGTTTAGCTATTCTAGGTGTCTAGTTAGATAATGAAGACAGCTGCAACTAATTTGTAAGCTAGATGCAAGAATTATACAGCTGACATGACAATACCTCAAATCCTCTTTGTTTCTCTACCAGGCTAAACAAATAGCCTAGCTGCTTATTTTGATGTTAACCACAATCTGGGAGTCAGTAATAACATTATTACCATGTGGTTTCAACACAATGGGCCACTCCCTAATCATTTAGCACCTACAAATTTGTAAATCTCTCAACCCTTTTCAACGTATTATTTGTGAACCAATGATGGAGCTCAGGTTAGTTTTTTTTTTTTTTTACTTTCATTAGCATAGCAAACCTGTGAGCACAATATTAATGGGGAAAGTGGCAGTTAGTACAATGGTTGAGTATGTTTAGTTCAGTATCTGATGAGAGGATATTAATGAGGGTGTGGTACAGGGTGGAACCAGGGGTGACAAAGACACTCCACCTCAGCTCCACCCTGCTCTTCACTCTGACCAGACCTCTCAGGCAACACCCCCACTCTTCCTTCTGCTGCTTTCACAAAAAACATGGGCTCTGCTAGAGCTGACCCTGTTATTATCGCTAGCACGTGTCCAAAACCTTCTGTTTTGCCTTTAAACCTTTTATGGGCCTGGCTGGAGGAGAGGCAGTGGTAGTTTCAGTCTGACTCATGCCTTTGTACCAGAGCTGTAGCAGACCATGCAGGCCGAGGGATATTTTTCCACCGTCACTTCAGAGTCACCAGGGCTGCACTGCATGCTGCAGGCATCCATCATGACAGTCACATAGGCAATGACGGAAAATGACGGAAGTGCAAAGATTTTCTGAAGCCTGGCACATTCTGCAAATGTTTATATATCATTCCCACAATCCAAAAAATGCCATACTGAAATGCCAAAAAGTAATGGGAGTTGAAGGGAGGAGGGGTGTCCTGATGACAAAACAGTAGAACAATTGTCAATAGCCTCTTATTTGGTATTTCCTGCAAGCCTTTTGCCAGTCGCCATGGAGTGTATAGTGTATTATATGCATCGGTATTAATTGTTGATGGGGGCTTGGCGGGGTTCCAGGTTTAGAAGGACTGATTGGGGGGAGAATCGCATCTGGATAAGCCTTGCTTGCACCAGTAAAGAAAAAAATTACAGCATATATCAGGAATTTTTCCGACTAATGATGTGCGGATGTGGTAGCGCTGGGGGAAAAGAGCCTAACTGAGCTCTCTTTGTTCACTCGCTGAGGGCCCCATGCAGCATTCCTTAAAGCCGTGCATACTTTGGCAGCAGTTGTGCAGTTTTTAACTGTATACTGTTTATGCGTGGCCTCAGTTGTGACTTCATATATCTTTCCGCTGGCTGGGTCAGCGATATTGTTGCCATTTAAATGGTCCTTCTAGAGGCTGACTGGAGCTTCCAAATAATGGTGTTTACGCCACCCCTCAGACCGCGGGTGAAGAATAGCTTTTGCGCGAGACAAAACATTTCACAGGAGGGAAGGAGTCGGTCAGGCACCAGGCTCAGTTTGAGGAGGCAAACGCCCTCACCTCCTGCCCCCCATGCAGCGGATAATGGGGCTGTGATCCCACTTAGTAAACTTGTGATTTTGCAGTTCTGATTGTTTTATCTACATTTCAATGGATATATTGTATATGTTCATTGGGTTGCACAGGTACACATCTGATGTCCAGTGCCACTTACAGAGCCTGTTGAGACAAAGTATATCCCAATGAACACACAAAGAGAACAGAGTTGAGGAAGTAGCATTTGGTTTCATTCTTTCGTTAAAACAGAGAGGCAGTCCAGCTCAGTATCTGACATTTCAGCAAATTCTTTTCTCAAGTGAGAGAGTGAGAGCTGGTTCTGGCATATTGTGATGCATGTTTTTCCCCTTAACAACAGACAGTGAATTGGAACCAAGATTGATTATTGTAAATCTGTGAGTTGTAGAGAGCACATGTGACCTACTCAGCGCTTATCTGCACTGTGATGAGCTTGTCTCATCCTGCTCAAGTACCTCCGTGCATTCTGGGAAACTTCACATCCCCCATGCCGGTAAAGTCACATGTTCATGTACTCTGGTCTTCTGATAGGTGTGTGATTGAGAGCATCCCACCTGCTACTCCAATCACATCAGCCAGTCACTGAGCTGTTTTTGGAGGAGGAGCCAGAATTGAGGTACTGACTGCACCTCAATCAAAGCATGCAGACTTTGTGGCTGTCAGCTGTGTTCTCATGAAAGAGGCCAGTCAAATGCTTGGAGAACATCACCTTGAGCCTCCTAGATTGTTGTGAAACTGCACTGATACAGCAGATTTCTAAGTAGCTTTGCTGAGAATAACTGTCATTCTGAACAGTCTTTCAGTACTCGTCCTGCCGTTGCCTGCGTCTCAATTAGTCACGTGCACATGGCCAGTTCTGTGGATGGTGTCTCTCTGAAAGTCCCCTAGCCAGCTGAAAGGAATGTGAGACTCAGTTAAACAGCCTTTCATCCTCCACTTCCTCCTGGAGGGGGAATGTAAACAGAGGCTCTCTGCCAGCTTCATCAGCCGCGCTTGCGCTTAATCGCATTGTGCTTCTATTGTTTTAATTCCAGAAAGGAAATCGAGAGGGCAAAAAAAAAACAAAACAAAAAGAAACATGACTCTGCCTCAGCCCAAATACAAGCAAACGGAGGAGGGTAAAATGGACAGTTGGAATGAAAACCCGCAAAAATACACAGACACATATGCACTCCTCTCCACCGACTGGAAAACTAAGGATTTACTTGGTCAGTGAGGCTTCAAGTGTGGCATAGCTGCCGTTCTCTGACCAAGTGGGACCCGCGTTCTCACCAGAAAGGAATGCACAGAATGTTGTCATTTAATCTCAAGTCCACCAGGGTTCCCTTATCTGCCCTGCAACGACCAACCAGCTTCACCCGTCACTAACAGCCTATCTTCCAGGCCTGATTCAGCGGCCTCAAACATGAGATCTGACAGGGATGGGGTACTTTTTAGAAAGGTTAGGATGTGCACCGGATGTCTGGCCTTTCCAACAATGGTGTGATTGTGCAGAATAGAAAATAAGCAAGGTCAAGGCTAGGAAGGCTGGAAAGTGAAAAGACTGCTTTTAGAAGCATTGACTCGGATGTCTTCACTTCTTATTTAGTCTATTAATGAATACACTTTGTCAATGATTTATTTATTGAATTTACTCATAAACCTCAGATCTGTGAAATTCTGCTTCTCTGAAGAGTAAGTGGATCCGGGTTTTTCTTAGGGCATCTAAACTTGGTTCCTAGAAAGCAGGAGTTTGATCCTTGGAGGACAACTGGCCTGTGATGTCACTGACATGTCACTGATGAAGTGATGTCATTGTCTTCCCTGAATTGTCCTTACTGGACTCAGATTTTCTTCGTTTATCCTTCTGTTCATGGAACATAAGAACGTCAATTGAGTCATGCTTTTCCATACAAAAAGTGTCTATAATTAATGAGAATTTACTGTAGAAAACTGTCCATGGAGGAAAACTGAAAAACTATATTGTTACTACATTGTATCTTTTATCAGACTGATGGCTGAAGTGGGGTTGACCTTGTCTTGTATGGAAGTCTTCTGGGAAGTACTGGGCTGCAGCCAGTAGGGGGCTTTTATCCCTGTGGACTGAGAAGAAAACCTATGCCAACAGCAGTTTCAGTGATATTGTGCTATAGGAGGCAGGAGATGCTCTCTTGCAGAATACACATGAAACCTAGGTTCTGATTCACCGTGGCCATTGAAAAGGCTGTGGCATTATTTTACAGAAAGGATTTTCTGTTGTTCAGGAAGAAATGTATTTGGTTCCACAAGTTCTTCAGTCAACCTCAGCAAATATGTGTTGAGAGTTCTAAAGAGAAATACCTGCTTTGCATCACCCGGGTGGGTGCTGTATATTATTGACAGATATCTAGTGAGTCATAAAAATAGCTGTATACATTAAAAACTGAAATCCAGTTATTGCACTCCCTAAATGCAGTTCTGATATTTTGTTTTTAAATATATTAATTAAAACAGCCAATAAAAATTAGATCTATTTAAGAGAGATTTATGTATCTTTATCATGTTAGAATGACAAATGTCTCCTTGGTCAGAGATTTTACACATAATTGTTAAAGATACATGTAGTATTCATTTAACTAACCCCAGTCTGCATCTGTAAGCATCTGTCCATCTACCCAGGGCCTTTGAGCTACCACCGGTGTTTTAGATTGAACTTCAGAAATTTATGAGTATATTATGGTACTTGCAGACTCTTGCAGGAAATTTGCTGCTGCTTCTATACATCAGTTTGATGCTTACCATTGAGTTGCTGAGGAAACAAGAAAAATTCCATTGGCCCTCTCCATTTCATCCTGTGAAAAGCAATCATGTTGTGGAAAGTGGAAAAAGCAGTGATCTTTTTTCAGCTTAGACTGAAATGCAGGCATGTGGCTAGCCAATGACAAAAAGAATGAGAACATTTTAGTCAAATGCAGCTCCCCTCCATCCCATCCAGCTGTCATATTCATTGGGTTCATTGGCTATTTAGCAAGGTTTTGGTCTTGATCCTTAGAACAAATAAAAGCAACTAGGATTTTGGGATTTTGGACACCAGTGCAACCAAAACAATGCTGTGGCAGTTTAATCTCAGACAGCGTGCACATGTGACAGCTTTTGCAACCTTTTACTTCCTGCTGCCTCAACAGCAGAAGAAATGCAGAAAGCTGTGTGTGGTGAAGACTTCTATTAAAGTTGTGTGAGGCTCAGCGGATGTACTCTGGAGTCAGCCTCAAACAACGTGTGGTTCTTCCTCGAAACTGAAATATAGTACCACTACAGGTTTTTCTGAGAGAAAGAAAATGATGAAAAGATCTGCTGTGAATCACTGGAACTCAGTGAAGCCCTTCAAAGGGCAATTGTGTGCAGACATCTCATATTTTCAAGTGAAATGTGACACATTTGCAAGAGATAGCTATAAACTGGGGAAAAGGCAGTCTTTTTAAGTTTTGTAGTGAAATAGTCCATTATCTACTAATTAGAGATAAGTGTAAATTGTCATTGAATTCTCTTTCACTTATCAACTCTCTTAAGTTGGCTGTTGCTTGAAGAAGTATCTAGTTAGTTAAGCAACTGTCACTGCTACTTATACTCAGTAGCTGGCCAGTTAGGCAGGTTTTAACCTTAATTGTTTTACACACTTGTCATTGAAAACAAAGCAAACACAAAAACAGATGATGATGGTGATTTGTCTTGCTAGGTTCCTAGCTTGCATTTTGACTTGGCTTGAGCAATAGTTTATCTTGTGTACTGTACATTTATTAGATATTACATTAAGCTTGATCTGCTGTTAGAAATGAGAAGATTCTTTCCATTTCTGAAAGACTTCACAACTTTGACATTAGCCGATGAAGGTCAGGAACAGCTGGCAACACATCATATAGTCATGCTGAACTCTTTTCTATGTTCACTCTGCCTGTGACCTGCAGATTAGAGTTATTATAGTTTACCATATCGATTTCACATTTCCCTGCCTCAGGTGTGTACAGTCTGCACATTCCTCTTGTCCAGTGGTTTTCTTGCATCCCTTCATTCTTCTGTCACTAAAATCTCGTACATCCAAATGCCCAACTCCTCAACCAATTGACAGCTATTTGTACTAATGCACATTGATTGATTTTGCCAATGATACCCTTTGCTTTTCTTTCAAAAACATTCACAGTCACAGTCTCTTCAATATTCACCATCTCTTTCGCCATTAACTTTCTACTCATCACTACGGAATCACCAACAGATCCCCATACATGTTTATTTTCCATCTAATTCATAGTGGCACCTCTAGTGGCACTGTATATTGATCAGGTATCTTACTGGTTCCTCATACATTGTTTCACTGGTGTTCAGCATGCATGGTTTAAATTTTTAAAAGCTGTTAATAGTCCAGTTTTTGTTGTACTGATATGGTCATTGTGTCTTCAAATAAATAATTTTAATTTATAATAATTTGCCATCATTGTCATAAAAGTATTCTAGAATATAATACGGCTATTATAAATCATATTAACCATTAATAGAGAATTGATCAGTTCAGTAAAGCTCAAAAGGATAAAATATCTTGTCATAGTTCCAATTTTGTGAATTGAATTCAACACTGAGATTGAACCTGCTCTAGAATGCAAATTGAGTGATGCAATGCCTTAGTTACGCTGAAGAACTACAGAATGGTCTTCTCAGAACAAACCATTAACTATTGCACGATCACATGTCATGTCTACAAGAGTCATGCTTCAGTTCTCTGATTCATAGAGACTTCCTTTCTATTTCCACTAACCCAGGAAACCCAAAACAAGTGTTAACTTGGTAATCACAATCATATTCTAAAAATAGTCCGCCACTTTTTCAACTAGAAAAATGTGGGCATTTTTCTTTTGAATTCTAACCAGGGGTAGAATTCTCTTAATCAAACAGTTCATCACCTGCCAGTCCCTCATTAATCTTTTGTTCTTATCAGCTCTTGTTCTTTAATATAAGAGTCTGAGTGCAACTGAAGGCTTAGCTTTACTCTATACCAGGATGCTGAAATTGCTGTAATATATAAAAATGTTGCTTGTCTTTAGATTATTTTTACAATGACAAGTAATATTTATGGTCTGTTTCCTGCCATAACAGATGTTTTGGTCAAACAACCAATAGAACTTGAGGAGTGTTCTCTGAAAACAATTGTAGGTACCATGCAAATTATGGGTCACAATGCCCAAAGTGCAATTTTCATCCAAAGTGAAACCCTTGCGCTTAAGAGGACTCAACAGCTTGTCTATTCGGAGCTTAAAACTCGAAGGTAGCCAAAAAATTGTAGTACACTGACTCGGCCAGCAGGTGTCATAACATGATTTCGGAGATATTACCGAAAGGCAATAATGGTCAAAATTCCATAATGACACAAATAACTGGATTCCCCACAATCTACGTTAACAGAATGGAGGAGTAGAAGGAGACGAAGGCATTACCGCCAATGACTTTTCAAACAGCAGCACTGCTTCCTGAATATGGCTGACCCTATGTATACACATTAAGTGTACACATAAGTCCTCATGCTGCCTCACCTCACCTCCTAGTCAGCCCACTTTCCACTTTTATTTGTCTCTATAATAGGTAGATTATGGACTGAAGAAAATACAAATCAGTCCATGTATTTTGACTCTTTGTCCACCAATATTTTTACAGTGGCAAAAACAGTGACCTTCAGTTGCTTCAGCAGGAATCTGAAGATGCTGTTATTCAAGATTGTCTCAGTATTTTGAATACATTGAGCAATCTTTTAAAGCCAGAGGGTCACCATATTGGAATGTATTTGTTTTTGAAGCAATCAAAATTTGTATTCTCTGCAGCCAAACAAAACGATTTGGTTAAACTCTAGTGAATTACTGATAGACTGTGGTAGCTTTGGCCATCTTTGGCGTCATGAAACTCATTCTGTCGCCAATGTTTCACACCAACGTAGGTCTGAAGGGAGGCAGGAGGGGCAGAGGGGTTGACCACTGTCCTTCTGAGGCTCCATCCATTGTCGAGGGTCAATAAATAACAGGACTAGTGGGGTCCAGCATTCACCAAAGCTGTTAGTAGATATATTAACAAAATACATTTGAACTTTGCATTCAAAGCACAGCACTTGACTGCACATGTTTTCCTCTTGTAAACCAAATTTGGATGAACTAAGTAAATAGACTCTGTTGCAGTATACCGAAACTTTCTCACCTGGAAAAAACTGTGCATCTTGTGCAATGGAACCAAGCCCCTTCATAACCTAAAAGAAGCCATATTTTAAAGGAAAGTATTGATGTTGGTGACCTGAACTGCCCACCCTTTTCATTCACCAGCCGCACATTCCACTTGTAATTTCAAAAGTATGCAAAGGGACATCATAGCTTCAAGAGAGAGCCGATTGTGTAGTTATAACACATAAGGTGTGTTTCACCAAAGTGATATAAGTGAAGAATACTAAATCCCTATTAAAGGAAATTACTTCTGTCAAATTTTTTACATAAGTGTATGAACATTTGTTTAGCTGTTTGTTACAGCAGTAATGAAACAGTTTTTCATGAGTAGTCTCCTTCACTCACAATTGGCACAAATTCACAAATTGGAAATTATGACTTGGCTTTGATATAAATATATATGTGTGTATATATATATGTGTGTGTGTGTGTGTGCGTGCGTGCGTGCATGCATGCGTGTGTGTGCGTGTGTGTGTGTATCAGGCCGAGCTCTCATCTTTGGCAGATATGTTATGTCCAGCGTGTAAAATATGTGAACTTAAGTCAAGTTTGTTTTCAGATCAAACTCAGAAGTGTGGCTTTTTTCCTCCTCATGCCCGTCTGTCTGCGGTCTCACATCATGTATAATTTTCCAGTTTATAAATGACGGCTGGGTTTTCAGGAAACTGCCGAGAAGCACAGTGCAGGATTCACAGACTGCTCTACTTGCCAAACACGGCATGAACCAACAGCCCACCTCACAACCAGCCACAGAATCTGCACTGATGTAGTCTTTGACACCTCAAGGAGTCCCACGTGAAGCATTATGGTACCCAGCATGAGAATAATTACAGAGATGAGAACAACAACAACACTTGTCAGGTGGTCAGGCATACACATGGACTGAAGGAAACAAGGTGTCCCACTTTGCCTGATTGCATACCCTACATAATACTACAGGCTTATAACATATTTGTCTGTGGAACTCTTGCTGCTAATTTGCTCAGTTGTTCAATCTCACTGTCCTATTCGATTAAAGAGCTGTCCTCCCAGAATGTTCCCTCAGAAATACAACATCTCTTTTTCTGTTTGTGGTAGAAGTTTTTTTTTTGCCATTTGTCAGTAAATCAGAAAGTGAGCCTGAGCTGACATGTGTAAGAGTGACCTGAAGAGATGTTTTGCTGACGACATATTTGGCAGTATGACATGTATCCACCCTTGGGTGCATTAACTCTGTTTATAAAAATAGGTTTTATGGATTGGAAATGAAGTACATAGAATTGAACCACAGATGAATAGCTTAACAGTTTAAATAATGTGTCACGTGTATAAACCAACAGTGTCTTCTTTACTGGAATAGTGACAAAACAAATGGGACGACATGAGATCATAACATGCTTTTCTAGCTATTTATTTTTTATTTTAGGTCTGTTTTTTCTGGATTTTCCTCTTTATCCCACCTGAAAACAGCTGAACTGTTATCGTAATACAGTAACCCTTTCCCGCTGACTCGGGCAGAGGCCGCCATAACACAAGACTCCTCCAATTCACAGAACAAGCACTGGTTTATTTCCACACTTCACAACTGAATATTGCCCAAGCCAGGATAACGAAGTCAGCCTATACTTGGTTTGTGCATCCACAAGTGCCCGGTGAAACAGGAGCAGGTGCTAGAAAGTGATAAGATGAATTTTTCATCCCATCCCTGCTATAACCTCCATCAAATGTAAGAGCAAAGACACTAGTGCGTTCTGAGGATGACACAGTCCCCAGCCATTTATTTTCATGTTGCACTCCACTCATTAGTTTGAATTTCCAATGCACCTAAGGATCACTTGTCTGGCACATCTGGTGGAGGCAGATTGCAGAGTGCAGGTGTCTGATCAACCAGAGGAACTGGTCATGACCGTGAAGATGGGGAAATCCTCACTGCCTAGATGCCACAGTATCTCATAATGCAATGCACCATGGGAAAATCAGATGTAGATGACATTGTTATCTTTGGAATTCAATTTGGACCATGGGGCATGTAACTGAGTGGTAAGGGGTAATGCCTTATCTGGATTAGCTATCCGGGAGACCCCTGTATTGTCTGTTTATGTAAATGTAAAGCAATAATTAATTTGATGAAAGTTTTCAGACCTGAGGTAACTGTTGCCCATTACTGATTGATGTAATAGTGAAGCTCTGAAAGGGGATAAATTAAAAGTATATCACAGATACTTAGTTATCAAGCTAACGAGAATAATATGTTTGGTTTATATGGCTAACCAACCAATAAAAATAACTGGAAGACAAGTTCAAATGTAATTCAACCATAATTATGTTAATGTAAATGTTCTTGAACTTTATGATAGCAGGACTCCACATGAGCCTGTTTTTTTTTCATGAAGCCTTTTGGAATTTTTGTGGCTCTGTATCCACAGACATGGAATTCTCATACAAAATTTATCATGTCTGTCATTCTTTATTTTTCTCTCTTGTAATTTCATGTTTCCACGACGAGACATGCCTATGAATATGTTTGGGCTTATTGGGCAACTATGACTGGAAAAAATATAGCGATAAAAACTGGTTTAACAAAACAACAAAATAAATACTGAAGCACTCATGATCAAACATGCAGATCTATTATTTAAAGGCAGGGATGCCAAACTGAAGTCCTGGAGGGCAATCGCCTCTCCTTTCAGGCCTCTGTCTCGCCTTTCAGCCTGATAGAGAAATGTACATTAATATGATATATGATCAATATGATCAGTAATTTCCATGTCACAATATAAGCAGAACTAAGCTGCGTACATTCAGACAAAAAAAACATGCATCCCTCTAAACCTCAGGCATCAAACTTTCTCTAATCTCAAGTAATCTTAATAAAACTTGTAAATGTTGGCTTGAAATGAGCATTTTCAAACAAATTTGTTGCATGGTTGATTAGAATAGAATATATAATGCAAAAAAGAATAGACTAAAACAAATTACAGGATCCAGTCTGTAAAAGTTGTTTAATTGTTTTGCTCATCAGCTTTATAGCTGCCTACCCATCTTTCATGATATCAGCTTCAAGTTGATAGCTAGTCAGCTGAATTTAAATATCAAGCGAACATTTTGCTGACCTGTCAACATTTAACAGTTAAAAAAATATGAACTATATGTCTTCCTTCCTCTTTGCTGTCTATGACTAGATTCAGCTTTTGACTATTAATGAACTATTCATATATCTAATCGGATTACAGCATGCAGTGCCTAGGCAAGCAATATCGAAGCTAGTGTGTAACACAAACCAGAAGGGCTCTGGTCTCTGCCAGTTGTCGTCACTGAGTCCACACACATTTCTAAGGCTGCTGATTGAAAGTAAATCACAACCTGCAGACACTACAGCCATCTCAGGTCTATGGGCTCTCCAGGTGTCTTTTTGCCCCCAGCCCACTGTTACCATATTCCACTGAAGTGCACACACAGCTTGTGTGATGATGTGATTATTTGTAAGGAGGATTTGCGTTTTGCTTAAGAAATTAGCTGGGTTTTTTTTGGTGATAACTCTCACTCTCTTTGTGCTGGTTGCTCGTTGCATTGCTAAGGTTGGACTAGCATGTTAATTTTTGTTTCAGAGCTTGAATTGACATAGATAAATTTTGCAGTACTATAGGAGAGGACACAGTGAGCCAGACTGGTAGTTTGCTGTTGTTTGCCACAGTTTCGTCAAGTTTTTTTCCCAATGAGGGAAGAGAGTTCAGAAGGCCAAGGTTAAGAGTCACAGTTCACAACTGTATAAATTTATAGGGACTACTAAATCATTAGTAGTGTCTTCACTAAAACCTAGAGACAGTTGTGCTACCATTCAGTTGGAATGTTTTAGGAACTTTTAAAACTGAAATTTGTCTCCGCTAACACCCGGATTGCTCATTCGTGGTTTAACATTGTCCCCACCAGGTCGTTACACTGTGGTACCGGGCCCCAGAAGTCCTTCTCCAGTCCAGTTATGCCACCCCAGTTGACCTGTGGAGTGTGGGCTGTATCTTCGCTGAGATGTTCAGGAGAAGGTAAGACCTACAGGAGGGGTAGGACCCCCACCGATGTGATCATAATGGCCGTCTTACTGCAGAACCTCTCAAATGATTGAAGCATTTTGTAGAACTAGCCAAATAATATTTTATAATTTGGAACTTTATATTTTCGAATAAATGAAAGTTATTTTGTTACACTGTTTAAGCTGTCCAGTTGTCCCCATTATGACGTATGTTTCAACAACATTACTTATTTGTGATTTAAGGTGTAAAGTTGCTTAATATGAAAGGATCGTTTGTGCAATTGAATGGCGTTGACATTTTTTCATTTTATTAATTTTCAGGGTAGTCATTGAAGTACACAGTAGTTTGTGTGTGTGTGTGTGTGTGTGTGTGTGTGTGTGAGTGTGTGTGTGTGTGTGCGCATGTTTGTCAGTTGGTTTGTTAAGCCGTTGAAATGAAATTCAGTTACAGTCTGTGTGGTTGCCAACTTTTGAGAATTCAGTTTCTGATATTTTTTTTCTGTTTGTGGTTTAACGTACTTCGCTTACAGTGCAGGGAGGGCAATCATAAATCCACTGTATATTAAGAAAAAAAATGATCAAAATGGTCTACCACAAAGTTTTTTTTTCTTCTTTGTGCAATTTGTTTTGCTGTTATGAGCACAATTGTGTGTTTGTATGTTGTTTGCTTAATGCTTATGGATTAACATGAGAAAGGGGGGCATTTCAATGGCATTTGTTGTTCAGCAGATAGGCGTTCATTCAGGAGAGGGGATTGGTGCCAGGCAAGCTCCCTGTAATTTGTGTTTCCTTCCCCTGATAAGATGCATGCCCTTCTCTGTGCAACGATCCAGCACAGACAAGCAGACTGGCAGATGGACTGAATAGTTATGTCCCCTATCACACTGACACATACGCACATTCATTCAGATATTTCACAATTGTTCAGTAAACAATGGGTAATGGCATCACATAGTGCTCAAGTATATAAATGAAATACTGAAACAAATGTGAAAAAAATTACATAAAGAGGAAGGTAATTCAGTGGTTTAAGTGAAGGTGCTCATTTATAGATGTAATAGCTGTACAGTCTACCTATAAAACAATTACAGGTGTCATAATAATTCAGTAAAATATTAGTATTTTAATAAATATATATATATATATATATATATATATATATATATATATATGTGTGTGTGTGTGTGTGTGTGTGTGTGTGTGCAATTAAAGAGACTGAAGAAGTTGATTAAAAAAAATTTCATGTAACACATTTGTGTAAACATCACAGGATGTGTTCTTGACCTATGGCACAGTATTGTACTGAACTGTATCTGGCTTCAATTCAAGTGAAATGAATGCACCAGTAAGCAGGTCAGTGGGGCAGGTTGCATTGTGTGTCCTCTGCTCCATATGTCTGGGCCAGCATAATCCTGCAAGGTCAAGCTGCATGCAGCAAGTATTAAGTGCAGAACATTTGAATCATTCAACAGTATGCAATTTTAGATGCCATGTGCGGTTTTTTATACACTTTATACTCACACAATACAATAACTACTGAATGCTCAAGAATTCTAGAAGTTACATATTTCCGTTGAAACAAAAGCTTCATTGTCTTGGAATGAGAACAATAACTCATAGGTATTGCTTTAATTAGAAGTGAAAGTTTATCAATTATATATACATCATACCAAGAATGCCTTTGCTGTAGTTAACACGTTAGCTAGCTAGACACAATTATCCTATTATATACTTTGTCACTTCAGAAAGGTTTTAACAGCAACATCACTGCCTGACCTGTGCAAAAAGATTCTTCAGACCATGAAAAGTAATATAATCATTACCAAAAAATCACTTTTTTATAGCTAGGTACACCTGTTCAGGTCAATAGGCTCAGTGAATTTTTGTTATTATGGCATTATTGTGGAAATCAATGAATTCAGCACTGTAAAACAACCACTGGTGATGTCTTTAGCAGAACATGTAGTACTTAAGTAGATATTAATGACTGATTAGAATGTATGGTTGAAAAGAAACATTTTCAGAACTCAACACCATCCTGAAATCTGGGTATCTGATATCTGGGTGCAAACAGAGTCTTTGCATCAAAATGCTCATTAAAATCTAAGAAAAAAAACTGGTTTCATGACACTAAAACATACTAACATTTGCAAGAAGTATTTTTTCAATTACTTAATTCTGAATCAAATTTGGTGAAGCTATGAGCTGCATTCCATGCATCCAACCACTGATCAAATTCAAAATTAAAATGTTTCAAAACAAAAGCGTGTAGAAATGAATCATCAAATGAATGAGTTATGTGCGCTATCATGCACACATAGTCCTGCAGCCTGTTGGAGGTGCCTCTTGTACATATCTTATTATTTAAACAGCTTGTTCATTTTAGTTCCAATAAAGTGTTATAACACATATATTTATTGAGGCGACACACAATGTAAGTGGCAAGGGGCATAAATAGGCACTTTACACTGTAAATGTTTTAGCTATGTAAAATTAAATTTTGTCTTACTTTCACATCCTTTTTTAAAGACTATTTTTATTTTATAGGCCTAACAACAGATGTGACAGGCTCTCTCAAAGAACCTTATTAAAATGGCAGCTAAGAAACTACATGGGTAGAAAGGGTTGCTCTCTGTTGGCCATTCAAGTACCACAGTTCTGTCCTCAAAGCAAGGGCAGCTCCATGGAAATTTTTTTTTCATGGTCTGGTTCCTAACCATCATCACACATTTTAGAAAGAGCAGATAGGCTTCTCTCAGACAAGCTCATTCACTGACCCCTCTCCATGGAGGATATCAGTGAGTAATATTTAAAGGCTCAAAATTATACACACTGCACCTTCAAACGCAGATGTGTTAAGTGAGTTTGTTGGTAAATGAATGGTAGGAGTGGGAAACTGAGGAAAGAAATGTCTAGATTATGTGAGCTTGGTTGGGAATTTGGCCAGGACTTCATGGCACCTCCAGTCTGCAATAAAAACCTTGGGGACTTTAATGATTAGTCACATCTACCAAAAGACTTCAACATTTTGATTACAAAATATACCAATATTATTCCAATAAAAAAACATTGTCAACAGGATGCAGCCAAGAGCAATGTATTATTTTTGTTTTTGTTTTGTTGGTATTCCCACATATTTTAATAGAGGGAAAGATTTAGTGCCTGTGACAGAATTGGGAAGACATTTTTAACATCACACTGTGAATGCTTTGTGAGTTAGAGTGTTTTCCAGCAGTATGAATGCCAGGCTCAGCCTGGGAATCTCTCCATACACACATTAAGTCTGAGATGATTATAGTTGCAAGTAGGAGGTCAGATTTGAGGTTATTACCTCAATTTTACCTCTTCTTTGGTTTAATCATTATGCAGATTGATACCAAGCTTTTGACTGAAAGTTAAAAAAAAAAAAACATTTTTGGAGAGTGTCAGTCAGAATTATATTAAATTTGATTATTTTTTAAAATCTTAATTTCAATAAGATAACAATCTCGCATTTCAATTGAATTAATTATTAATATCCTTTGCTTTAAACTGTGTCATAGCAGTGTTTCACGTGCGTATGGAGGGGCCACACTTCTTTAAGACAGATGGTGTCTCGGGTGATTCTCATTATGATTTTGGTGTTCCCTCAGAAAGTGCATGTTTTGTTTTTATATTTGTTCTTAATGATTATATTGCTTGCCTACATTATTTTATCTTGGGAGAGAAAACATTGATACATAGGTCCATAGGCAAATTTATAGGGAAGACTCTCCCGTTCAAACATACAGTCACAAAACATTCATGCTGTTTCATAAGTTGAGTGGAACTGAATTGGAAGTTAGGATGAGGCCTTAATGAAACGGTGAGCAGAAATGAACATAAAATAGAAACAACATTTCTGCAAATTTCTCAGATACCAAGTAGTATCTGAACCTACAGAACTAAGATTTATTAGTTATAAATATTCGTTAGCTGATTTGTTTTGTTTTGCATGTCCCTAACTAGCTCTAACTCCCCTCTTCAACGTCATCCTGAACAGTTGTATACACTATTAGCCACAGTGTTTATCATTTTCTGAGATTTTAAGTGGCAATTCATAGATAAATAGGAAATACAGGAAAAACAACGAGTTTCAAGACAGGTATGTGCAGTTTCAGCATGTTTGTGCTGTACAGTACATGCAACAGACTGCAAGCTGCACTGCCACATTTACCTCGCAAATCGGCATTAAGAAAGGGACCTGTATGACATATCCATATGCATTTTGGAAATAAAGTGGACACCTATTATACAAGGAGATTCTGGGGCCTGACTCGATTGTGTTGAGAAGCTTTTTTTAAATATGACACAAAGGTTGTGATGAGCACTTTGAGGTTTGTAAGTAACATGAGTAACGTAAGAAACGGGCGGCATGTCCAACGCGGACACAAAGAGCGGTGAATCCACGCCACTCTGGGTCTGGCCCCCCGCCAGGCCTGCCTGAGAGCGGACGGGAGCTGCTTTGATCCCTATGAAATGTGCTTCTCATTTCTGCTGCAGGTGATTAAGATAACGTTTTTAAAAGCCACCTGCTACAGATTAAGTGCCTTTCAGGCATCTCTCTCTGTATCTGGATGAGTGCTCTAACTCAGCAAATGCAGAAGGAAGTAAGAGTCTGTTGATGCTGTAGTGTAGATACTTTTCATTTGAATCGTGGCCTATGAAACAGCAGCTCAAATAGTCAAAATCAATATGGCCTACATCCTGCTAGCACCCTCCCTGTTGTCAGTAGGGTTGGGGTTATGAATTTGTTTCATGTGAGGGTGGCCCATTTACATTTGTGGGTGTGCTTCCATATAACTGCATGTACATGTAGAATGTAAATTTGCATGTCTTGCACGTACACTGTTTGCTTTGGTGTTTCTGAACTGTGTTTTGAAAACCTCGGTAGATTTCTATCCTTGTCTGAAATGCATTCAGTCAATTTTCTTGTTTTATGCCTGATTATTACTATTTGTTTCCTGGAGCATTTGTGGATAGCACGTGCTAATGGATCATGATTTTTTCTGGTACTTGCATCACAACAGACGTTGGGATTACTGCATCAGCATACTAATATCACTCCTATTGTATAATACTCCAGTTGAAGAATGCATTATAATGTAATGTATGCCTTCCTATGAAATATATGTTCAAGATGGGGGAGTTTAAAGACATACATGAATATAAAGTTATTGTTGCTGTCTTCCATGTTACAGTTTTGCGAACACCACCTAAAAGAGCTTGCATTCCTGTTTACTTTCTCACAGTTTCTCAGGCGCGCACGTGTACGATTTCCGTGAAAGACGTTGCCCCAGCCACATTCCGGAGGCGGCGCCCCTGGAATGCAGGATATAAACTCCACCGCTAACAAAGCGTGACTCAGTCGCATGTCCGAGCCCGATCCTATCCAACCTGTTGGTTGTTTCACCACAGCCCAAGGTTGTCCTGAGAAGCTTTAGTGCACTGTGAGGTCAAACAGTACTGTACGATTGCATTCCAAAAAGAATGTAAACTTTGTTTGAAGCTTCTAATTAATTCAGAGGCAACCGCTCTTGGGAAAAATTCCTGCTGAAGTATTTCAGGAATACTTGTTTTGGCATGACACTGCTTAAGGTTATTTTTAACAAAGAACTGGTATAGCTGATCCCTCAGATGAAAATAATGGAATATCATTACTCAAATATTCAAAAATCATTTTTTGTTCCTCTAAAAAAAACACATTATAGGAGATGATCCTCTTTTAAAGCCTACAGAAAGGTCAGTGAGAGTAAAAGGAAGAGATCAGTTTGATAATGAGGAAGAGAATGTGTTGCTCCTAAAACAAACTGTTCTGGAGCTTAAGAAATGTCCAGTGGTGGTGTGTGCTATGACAGCCTTATGTACTGAACAAATGAAACTTCAGGCTTTGAATCCCACTTGAGAGCTGCCTGTGCTTTGTTTGAACATTGTTGCATTTACTTATAAATATATAATCTTTATGAGAGAAATTCATATGATTTACATTTGTTTGTCTGCATATTTACAGAGATGATTCAGGCACAGTGTCACATTGAAGGGCACAATGGCAGTTCCCCAGTCAGGAAGCAAACCTGCAACCTTGTGGTTTTTTGTATTACTGTGCCAGAGCTGCCCGTCTGAGGGATCAAAACGTCCATATGTGGGGCCCACTGACTATCGTGTTTGTACCTTTAGGCAGTTTTTTTTCAAGACTTTGTTGTGTTTATTTCACCTAGAAAAAAGTAAGTTAGCTCCCATGTCTTTGTTGGACGTTACAGCAGCAGAACACATGGAACTGTAGGTGCATTACATGTGTTTGGAAAAGGAGTCACATGGTAGCTGTCCAGGTTTTGGTATCTTGCCGCAGCTGTGACATCTAGTGGTGGTAGGTAATCATGTGATCAGCCGAAGGCTAGTTTTCTTTCACCTGAAGGTTCTTTTTGTTTGTATTTCCCAAAATTTAAATAAGTAGGCAGTTGCGTCTTTTGAGTTATCACCAAGCCGGCCTCCTACTATGCAATCATCACTGTAGCAGTATACCACTCATCCCTCATCACTCGAGCAGTAGACCTGCAATGCATTGAAACATGAGCCCATGAATTTTCTACACTTCATGCCACACAGTGCTACAGGAGAGCTAGATCTGAATGCACAGAGGGGCCTAGCTCTCACCAACAGCTAGCCAGCCGTGGGCTCCTGGCTTGTGGTTGAGAAGAGCTAACTACCACAGAATGTGATAATCTCCTATCTTGAAGGCTGTGTATTTAAATTTAGCAGATGTTCCTTTTGACTTTGTAAAAGGGGACAACCGTTAGCTTGATTATAGTGTATTATCAAGCATATATGTAGACATTTCCTCTTTTTATGAGTGCATCACTCAGTCAGGGAATGACCATATAGCCTATTAATTCTCTCCATGAAACACTTATGTCCATTCTCCAAACAGAAAGATTATATAGTGCTAATCGCCTTAAACCACGATATGTCCATCTGTGGTGTACTTACAAAACAATGGACAAAACTGAAATTAGAACCATGGAAAAAAGCCAGATAGGCTCGTTTTAATATTGCCTAGGTTTTTATTGCTCTATAAAATACAATTTGACATGTTTACTTTATGCAATACATCAATTCCTTTCTCCCATATTTTCAATTGCAAATGTAGTTACTTTGTTCTGCACTGATAAAGCTTCTGTTCTGTTTTTGGTGTCTGTCTTTTTATTCCTAGGCCTCTGTTTCGTGGAAGTTCTGATGTTGATCAGCTGGGCAAGATTTTTGAGTGAGTACCACATGTTAGATTACTCAGTGAAATCATGTAATCACATTTGAAATTTAAAACAAAAGGATGATTGAGGCACATTAATGTGTATGTAGATTGTCATACTTTTGATTTAGCAAGACATGTACATTTTAAAAATGTTAAGACGATTAGTTACCGTGCATTATGTTAATATGGTGTTAATCTTTTGCAGCATCTTCAATGTTAAGTACTACTACTACTTTTGTTAAGCTTACTGTTAGATTACCTCTGGAAAATGTAGTAGCAGCCCTACCTTGCAAAGAGTTGGGCTGGAATGTTGCTGTCTGTAGTGAAAGACCAGAGACACAGTTGTGATACATGGCTGTGTCTGTAGTGTGGTAGGAGTCCCCAGTGTGGATGACTGGCCCCAGGAGGTGGCCCTTCCGCGGAGTGCCTTTGCCCCCAGGCCCCCCCAACCCATCGGAAACCTGGTTCCCGACATGGATGAGCTGGGAGCGTCACTTCTACTTGTAAGTCCCTGCTAGCATTTCTCTTTCTCTTGTCTCAAATGTCGATTGAATTCCAAACAATGAAAAAAGACAAATTCAGGATTTAATATACAGCACCTACAAAAGCCTTCAAGGGTTTTTCATAGGCCCTGGGGAGAACCTTTGATTGAGAAGAAGGTTTTTAGGTGACAGTAATGGGTCCTCAGTGGTTAAAGAATTTGCAGACACTCTGATGCATGAAAATTTGTGCTTGAGGTCTCTCAGACTGCTGGTGCGTGCACAGGTCTTTTAAATAGGTTAAGTGTTTGACTCTTGCTTGCATTCTCATGTCTGTTTTCGTGCACTTACATGTTTATGCAAATGCAAGTCAAATCTCCATGGCAAAAGTTCAATAAACATAAACTGACTGAAAAAGAAATGTAAAATGAATGTAAAAGATTTAGGCATGTAAGCACATATGAATGGAAAACAAGCCAATATCCCAGTGGTGAATTCTGGGTGGCACACCTGGCACAGCCTCACTGGGTAATCTCCTGCTGGTGCACAAACCAAACATATGCTGACTGCATCATCCTCCTGACAGGGAATTATCAAATCCTGTGTGAAACAATTGTAGTTGAAAGATAGACACTCAGTTTGTAACCTTCACATGATTGGCCTGTTCATAAATTTCAAATATGTTTTGCCTTATCTGTTAGTAACCAGTCTCAATTTTGTCTTCCACACAGCAATTCTTGTCTTTCAATCCTGCCAAGAGGATATCGGCCTACGCTGCCCTGTCTCATCCATATTTCCAGAATATGGAGAATCATGAGAGCGGGAACCCCCAGCAGCTGCCTAACAATCAGTCACCCATCGAAGAGAGAGGGACCTGCTGAAGACCCTAAGGGAGACAGCAGCCTTTTTACTGAAAGAGATGAGCGATACAAGTCTTCCACAATAGTGAATGCTGCTTTGAGGATACCTTTCTCAATAGATAAAAGCGATTCATGTTTTTTTAATTATTACTCGCCTGAAGATTTTTTTTTAAATAATGGAAAGATCGGCAAGGCTTAAATGCCCCACCTGGGGATACTCTGGATATCCCAATGCTGCTTTTCTGCTGCCTTCCTGAGGGGAATGGCCTGGACCCAGCACATTCCCTCAGCACCAGTGCTAACACACACACACACGCACACACACACACACACATACACACACTCACACACACACACACGCACACACACACTCACACACACACACACACACACTCACACACACGCACACACACACACACACACACACACACGCACACACACACTCACACACACAAACACGCACACACACACACACTCATGCACACACCTAACACACACACACTTTTTCACTGCCAGAGTCCCCTCAAGGGATTTCATATGTACAGCTGCTTCAACAGTCCCTCCAACTTCACACTCATATGCACATACAGACGTATACACACACACACACACACACCGTATTGCAAGGGCTCCCTCTTTCAGGATTTCTCCCATACAGCTGCTTAAACAAAATTCACAACACACAAATACACACGCACATACACACACAAACCTATTCCTATCACTGCCAAGGTTGCTCTGCAGGGCTGCTTCAACAACCTCCCCTGACCACTCACACACACACAAACACACACACACACACAAACACGCAAACACACACATCTTACTGCAAGGGCTCCTTCTTTCAGGATTTTACCTGTACAGCTGCTTAAACAAAACTTGCATCACTCAAATACACACACACACACACACACACACACACACATACAACCACACCTGTTCAGCAGATTTTTGCCTAGCACACACTTGTTTGTCCCTCACACTCTCCCAAATTCCGTCTATAGCAGAGCCTCTGACACTGGCACCTCACACCTCACCCCCCAGGACGTGGCATGGAGGTGAAGAGCAAGTGGGCACCTCTGCCACCTAGTGGCTAACAAGCGTCACTCCAGGCGCAGACTTTGCCCATTGAGTGCCTTGAATTCTGGAAACTTTCCTCCCGTCATTTAGAAAGCACCCAACTGTCATTTAAAAACACCCCACAGCTCGAAATGTTTGTAAGTTATATCTATGAACAGCCTTGTATAGAAGTTATTGTTTCTTTTGAGAACAGCCTTTTATTTTATTAATACTGAGGTTAAGCATCGTGCTTTTCAACACCGGACTGTCTTCTCTGGAACTACGTTAATACACTGGGCTTAAATATTGGAAAATAAAAACTCAAGTAGAATTATATTTACACATTTACGTAAAATAATAGTTATAATTTGATCTTTACAGTTGCTATGTTTTTTTTTTTTTGTGGATTGTAATGTCTTATTTTAGTCATTTGTCTTAATCAGAAGTATTGATGGAACAGGCCACTTCACTGTACCGCAAGCTACTTATGGAATAGTTAGCCAATAACATTAGCAGGCTATTAGTGACACCTTGGGTTGAAAAACACAAGTTCTAAAAGAAAAATGTTTTATACTGAGGAATGTGGAGTCCTGAATGAGTTAGTATGGAAGTACAGTATGTGGTTAGTAACAGTGGTAGTTAGCATGATTTACATTTGCATTGTGAAGGGCATAGGTATAGCACTGATAGTGTTAGTACAAGTAAGTGAATGAATAGGGAAGTATCTGTATGGGTGGAAAGGCCAATTGAGATGTTTTGTCTAGAAGTTTGTCCTATCACCCAAAATATCAATAGACTGTATAGTGGAACAGTACTGCAACTCATTCAACAGTTAAACTAATCTGACCAAACTATTTTAAGAGACTAAGGTTCAGAAACAACATACAATATTTTTTTCAAGATAATTTCAAAAGATTGTAACTTGTTTTTTGAAGATACAAACAAGATATAATCTAGCTACAGCATTCCTTTATTAGAAATATATTCTATTTATAAATAGAATACACAGTGGTTTTATAACAAATAATACAATTCTTTACAATTTTTTCAATAATTTTTTAACTTATTTTTCATTTTTTGTATCATGCTAATGAAACTCATGTATATTGGTTATGTTTTACATCATCAGTTAGCATTTTTGTTCTGGTATCATGGAACTAAGACCCAAGCCTGTGAAATAATGGAGGATTGTATATAGCAGGCCAACTAGATGCGCAGAGGAGGACTTCAGTAGAACAGTCCACAAGTGACTGTTTCATAGCCTACTGCTTTCCTAGCCATGAATACAATCCAAAGAAAACAGCGTTTATGATTTTTTGTGGATGAGGCTAGTGACATGGGGATTTATAGACAGGAGGTTGATAAAGAAAAGGGATTTTGAGTGGGTTTATAAAAACATGGAAGGACAATAGAGATGAAACGTACAGCTACATAAACCATACTCAGGATTAGTTAAGGAAACAGAAGATAGCCAATAACAGAAGACTCACTCTGACACAGTTTGCACAATCGGTCTAGTGAAGGATGATGTTCAGTTACAACTTTCAGGTTTCTTCTTGTTAGGATGCAAATAATGATGATACTATGCTATGATTTTCAATATCATAACAAATTACATGCATGTCATATGTACACAAATGATAGACGCAGTGTCATAATTGTACTGTTTCAGTTTTTAACTATAGGCAGATGAAAATCTAAATAGATGAAAAACTGTTTTTTCTTTAACATGTTTAGCAGTGTATAGTATATATACTATATTGAGTATATAATTAATTCAATGGGACAGGACGTATCAGTACACAATCTACAAATTACTGACTGTCTGTCATACATATGAAACATGCTCAGTGTCAGGGCACTCAAGCAGTGTGACTCATTTCATAATGATGCACAGACCATTTTTGTTTGTTGTTGCTGTTAAATAATTTAGTCATTCATAATACTGCTGTTTTTTATAATAGATGCTGTTTTGGCTTCTGGAGCAACTCAGCTCTTTGAATACCAAAAGCCTACTCCACTTAACTGTCTTCAACTTGACTAACAATATAAGTATGTTTTGCTTATATGTTTCTTGATTGAAACTATTACCACAGCAGATACAATGACAGTTTATACTTCACACTCTCAAATTGCCTAAACTTGTGGTAACTGTTATTTCAGTGTTAAATAGAGATTCCACACTTTTCATGTAGGATTTTGAATAACACTTGAAGTAACTACTATATATATTTTCATATTCTGTTGGGTTTCATTAGGCTTTTGAATAGCTTATATTATTATACATATTGATTCTATTTTGAGTGATACCTTTCCCTCCCAGTCTGTGAAGTAGTGGGTAACAGGTTTCATGTGAGAAAAATTGGGTTGTAAGGAAACCTGGGTTTTGTTTTGGCTAGATCTCAACTCAATCCTCTTGACATCCTGTTGGGATCAGGCTACAATAACACATTGTTTGTTTCCTTGTTTATGTTTTTCTGCCTTGTTTGCATGACATTGGTAACAGAGACCCCTAGAGTGACTTCAGATATGTATGCTGCATTCAATGTTCGATTAGTAATATATAGTGTATACTGTATATGATAATGATGTGTATAGTGTATACTGTATGTCCATGGTCATTATAGGAGTCTCTGTGACTTATTTTTCATCTACAGGGCAAAATAAATATTCATTAACAAGTTTAATCAATTTTAATGTAAAGAGTGAACATTCGTCTACATTAACCATTTTACCTTTGCCACAATGTAATATGAAATGAATGGTGAACAAAAACTCAGTCATTGAGCTAGAGTAATTTGACTGGCAGGTTTTCCAGCTCTCTGTATATTCTATATTCTTTGCCTAGAGGGAAATCTGAATAATGTACATTAAGAGATGACTGGACACTGTCTGAAGGTGCCACCTATCAGTTAGTCTGCAGCAGGGCAGAATTTGTCATTCTTTTCATTTTATTGTCAATCTGTACATTATGTTTAAGGTAGGGTATTTGGAACATTGGTATGACTGGTATGAATTACAAACCCTGGTCTTTTAGATTTTGTAAAATATGTTATAGAAATTAACCAATATCTAGTTTCTGAACAGGACTGTTTTTAGACACCTTGTTAACTTAATTCCTGTATTGATGCCATTTAGTTTAATAACACAAAGATTAAGTATATTTTTGAATGATGTTGGAAGCAGTGTAAAAAAATCCAATCCCTTTTGCCCTTGACCTCGAGCCAGTTTTATATTATTTGGTAACACAAGACTTTTCATGAAATTCATTTGTAAGTGATGAAAAAGGTGAGATATGCTTACATAAATAACTTATATAGGGATAAATGACTTGTAAAATTGCTGTTTTTGAGTATTGAATTTGACTTGATTCAGTTTGCAAGACATTGCCACTTTGCTTTAGAATGTAGTGTTTACCTACATACAAAAACTCATTAGAGGCCAACATTTCAGTCCTTTTCACAACCTTGTTTCTGTGATATTTTTGTACTCCTTATTTTGTTAGTGTTATTTATTGATTGAGGGTATTTTTCTTTGTTTGCGTTAATGTAATGTAATCAGCTTTCATCACAAATGAGGTTTCTATATGCTGTCAAACATAAATGATTTCATATGCTCCAAGTGCAGAGCAGTGATTTTGTGATATTAGTTTCATTGCTCAGAGAATAATGATCCACTTGAAAGGAAATGATTTTTAACAGAAAGGCATTATCAACTCTGCACCCCTCCGCAATTAGAAAATGGTTCTTATATTTATTTTGAAAAGCAATTCTATTGAATATCCATAATAGGCTGAAAAGTTATTATACCTCCACAATGAAAACTTGTACTGTTCTCTGTGTAGCCCTGTCTTGGTGGTAGACTCCCTGTGAAATCAGAATGGAGACTTTGTCCAGTGGGACAGGGTGGCATAGTTTTGGTGCTAGCATAGATTTTGCTGTACCCTTTCCATTTAAACTTGAATATAATCCCAAAACTCTTTAGCCCACATGTGGTGCTATAATGTGGCTTGAATCATTTAATATACATTGGTGGTACAGTTTCTCTAATAACCATCTATGGCAGTTGTTCTGAAACAATGAGAACACTGGACCATGCTTAACATCTTAACATTAAAAGCAAGCTCAGAAATTGCTAAATGTCTAAATCTTCCCAAACAGCTAAAATAATATCTAAGCAGCAGTACAGCCAGGATTGTCATTTTGGAGTCAATTATGTATTTGTCATTATTTAGAATTACTACAGATTTACTCGTCAACTAGGAACTAGTGGCCATTTGTAGAACCTCCATGGTATTCCTGAGATGCTGGAGTGGTCCAAATCAGGCTTGTTGGCCAATCAGCATGTACAAATCTGCTTCTGGGAATTATTGGGCTACAGTGTAGTGATGTCATCATTTTTTATCTGTCCTTGTGTTCACAAATATACTGATTATAGAATGGATATTGTAAAATGGGAATTTAAATGTGCTCAATAAGAATTTCTCACTGGAAAAAAACTTCTTATATTATTTCATTTATTTTTTGCAAAATACAGAAAATGTAAGAAAATCATTTTTATTGCTGTTAAAAACATAACTTTATTTTTTTTTTTTTTTTTGTTTTTTTTTAAGCAGACGTGAGTGAGTATGAGTGTTTTGTTTTTTCTTTCTTGTTGGACAGAAAACAGTGAAACTGGTGCTGTGAGTACACATTTGTAAGATTGTAGTCCTGCTTTTAAAATCATGCATTGTTTTTGATTGGAAGTAATAAGAGAGTAAATTAGATTAGAAATATGTATTTAATGATCCATAATTGTATGCCTTTTGCATATTTTTGCAGTATTTTTTAAAATCCTGTCAATAGTTACTTATTTGTATAATTAAATTCAGTAACAGAGTACAGCAGAATACATTTATAGCTGATGATATGCTTAAATCATTTCACTAACTGAGTTTAAATATTTCTTGTCCGTGTTTTTTTATTCCAAGCAAGATGGAAATGTACAGTTTGAATTTGGCATTTAATGAAACATGCAACAACACATGGGTGCCTTTATCAGTTACTACTTTGTGTCGGTCTGCTTCAACTTCGATCAAGTTAGAAATTCAGTTTTTACAGTTGTGATGTATTTCGGACTTAATATAGCTTTTTTTTTTATTTTAAAGTCAGAACGTTCAGAGAACAGTCTTGACAGTGATTTCATACTTTCACATTACTCTGAGTAATAATCACCCTATATATGTATACCTATAGTACAGTATGTGTGTGCTGCTTTAGATTGCTAGGTTCATTTTAAGGTTATGTATTATAATGCAAACCAATTTCAGGCTAATGATGTTGATTGAATAGCTTGTAATTTGTAGAAATACCAGTTCATCTTTGTTTTTTTTTTTTTTTTTTTTTTTTTCTCATATATATACTACAGATATTTATACTATAAAGCCCGGTATCAGAAACAATTCTTGGTTAAAATCACATTTTTTAATGATTTATTTTCGGAATTGTTGATAAGAATGTTATTTGTTTGTCGTCGCCTAGAACCAAATGATTGATTATTGAAAATATTGCTGAATGACCATTTAGAATTTACCATTGAATAAGAATGACCATATAGAATTTATCATTGAATCTGAATGACCACGTAGAATTTACCATTAGGCTATATAAGGCAATAGTGCTGATATTGGATTCTTTATCCTTTTCAGGGGAGGTAGATGGGTGGGTGTGTAGGGGGATATATTTTTGTAGGATTTCTATAAATGGGTTTTGCTGCTAATTCTGTATCATGCTCTGGCCCGGTCCTTGTAAAGATATAGCTAATCAGACAAGAGAGGATGAAAGTGCTGCCCATGATAAAAGCTGCTTAAGTTCATGCTTGTGTTTTGTAGCTCCAACTGCTTGACATTTCTATTTTTGTAAAATAAATATTTCAGTGTGTAAAGACCCTTGCTTACATGTCATACGTTCTCCTTGTTTTTCCTCATAACAATATGTTGTCGTTCCAAAAACGTAGAGTTGTTGCTCAATAAAACCGCAGCATAGCCTATAAAAAGTGCATGGCTTACACACATATGCACATGCAAGAATTAATTTTCCATAAACGCAATTTTGCCACGGTTGACAAACTGAATATCTCAATAAATAAATAAAAATGTATGCAGGAATGTAATATTGTTGGTAGACAAACCACTACCTTTTACTGATTGGAATGCTGATCGCTGTTAGTCTTAAGAATGTGGTCTCTTGTTGTGACACTCGCTACGCAGGCCATAAAACAAAGCAGCTGAGGAAAGATTTGATTTCCTCTCCTAAAATAGACTGTATCAAATGTTTCATCATCAAAGTCTTGATAAAAGTTATGTCAGTGTTTCAGGCTATCATGTTTTTCATCCTATCTTACTGTAATCACTTAAAAACGCCAATATAATCCAGGATTTTTAAAAAAGTATTTGGCTTAAAGTATCCTAAATCTATGTGAATGAAGCATCCAGAAAGCTCCTCATCCACTAGATGGCAGACATCCAGTGGCTTGTTGGTAATAATGAACCGGCCCGTGTCTCCGCTCAGTTAGCAAGAAGAACCTTTTAGCTGCTGGTGCGACATGTAAACAAAAGTCCCCAGCTGGATGGTTAATTGAAACAAATGAATATAGAACGAGTACAACAAAAATGGGAAAAAGAGACAACCGAGTGGTAAGTCTAGCTGTATACGTTCAGAAAAGTGGGATATATTTATTTTATTGGGACGAAATAGAATCTGCAAATGGAATTTACACTCATACGGACGTCCATGATAAAAACTCAAACCGCAACATGAGCGCTAATATCCGTGTTAAAAAGTAAGCTATGTCGGAGAGCATGGGCCTAATATTAAAATCCACCTTGTTAGCCTATCTGCTAGCGTGTAAAATAGCTTACATTGCCATTTCTTTCAACGCAGCTAGTAAGCTAACGCTAGCTGAATGCAGCAATCGGTATTACTATCGATAGGTCGCTAGCGGGTATTAAATCGAAATTAACTGAGTGCAGCTCAAAAAGTCGAAGATTGTTAACAAATTGACACAACTACGTGTTTTAACGTTGTGCTGTAGTGATTCTGTGAATTAGCTATAGATAACTATCTAACAACGTATCCTACATATACAGCTGAATGCCTTAGCATGCTAGCCATCTTAGATTTCTAGTTAACTGGTGGCTAACTTGATAGGTTTTGAGCAAATACAAATTACATTGTTCTTCATGGTTGTAAACTAGTTAAGCGGCAGCTACAAATGAGTTATGGCCATTAGTTATCGTAAGAGTGAAGAAGAAAAAAAAATAATGTTGGTTTGTTCGTTTCGTGTAACCACTGTGCTTGTAGCCTGCGCGCGAGCTAGCTAACTTCACACTAGCTAGTTCGCTTTTTAGCAAGGTTTGCTATTAGCTAGCTATATTAGCTAACATAGTGTTAGGCTAATAGAACAATTCACAATGTTGTGCAGTCATGTTGCATTGATAATATGCTTTTTTCGCAACTCTTTCTGATCTGGCAGCTGACTGCCATCTCTGATAACTTGTTAGTTGTGTGACTACTATCCACGGGAGTACAGTTGGCTTGGCAGTTAGCGGCTACGTTATCGAGCTAGCTAAGTTTAATTGTCTATGGCGCTGGTTTTGGCTACACTTAAATAGGAATAGGCAACGAGCATAGAGAGAGTTAAGGAACAGTATGAATGTGTAAACTAACTACAGAGAATAGGTCCTTTGTGTAACTGCTGCGGTTATTTTTGTCTGTTTTTATCGCAGGCCTATTTGAACCCAATAGCGGCTGCACGAGCGCGGGGGCCGGCGCCTTCTTCGGGGCCTTCCATACAGGATTACCTGAGTAGACCTAGGCCCACATGGTGAGTATGCCAAGTTGTTCAGTCAAGTTAATTTGAGCTTCCTGCCTTGAACGAATCTTCTTGTCATGCTTGATATATCTGTTCTGGCATAACCTAATTAAATGGCTCTATAGAGTTATGACATGCCAGGTTTCTGTTTTAATGTTATATTTTAGTGCAAATGAACTTGTACAGTACAGATGTCCTGCTCTAGGGTTCATAATTCAGCATATTGTAAGAATGCATCCTTTTTACCATTTTATAGTGTTATAGTGCTGATGCTTTCAGTCATTGTGCAGTCTGCCGTAGATGTTAAGCTAATGTTGTGATGGTGCTTACGTAAGCTCACTTGCATTGTTTTGTTGTTTGCAGTGTAAAATCTGATTGTATTTAAGTCAAACCCGAGAGTTGTTTTGCAATAGAGTATTTTGTAAGGTATTCTAGGCAGTGGTTATGGTTCTGCATCCTCTTTTAGTTGAATTAGTGGATGTTGTAGGCGTCTGCATATTTTTTGTATTTTAGTCATTTGTAATGAAGCTTGTAGGTGGGTAAGACATATTGGGTCTAAATAGGAAGAAGAAATACTGTGTGGAGGATCTGATGTTGTGGTCTCTTAGGGAAGAAGTGAAAGAGCAACTGGAGAAGAAGAAGAAGGGTTCTAGAGCTCTGGCTGAATTTGAAGAAAAAATGAATGAGGTATGGACTAAACTATTAATTCTTTAAGACATCTTAAGCATTATTATTTCCATTTGTTAAAGTCTAATTGGTCTGATTTGTTGTTTAAGATGTGTGTTCATTGAGAATTATATATGCCGCATTTTACTTTTCGATTTTTGCTTCATATTTGTAGAAATGGAAGAAGGAGTTGGAGAAAAACAGAGAAAAGTTACTTGGTGGAAGTGAAAGTAAGAAGGAGAAAGATAAAGAAAAGAAAGAGGTAGGTTACAGTTGGCCAGAAAAGGTAGTTCTTTTTTTTTTACAATTGTACTCCCAGTGTGTTTGTAGGTCTGTGATTTGTTTTCATCTCTCTCTTTCAGAAAAAACGGAAAGACAAGAAGAAGTCCAACAGGGTGAGAAAAGGTTTCCAGCATTAAGTATAGGCTATCAGTGTCTCGCTCTCTAAATTACATTATGTAGCTGTTTCAGTTATTATCCCAGTTAAGGGGCCACAGCTCATTGTAGGTGTTTAATTTTTGCATTAAAGAGATTGTAAGCTACATAATATTAAATGTCAATATTCTTGATTTTGTCATATAGGTTTTGTAGACATTGCTTAGGTTTTTACTCTTTGAAGAAATTTTCATTTAATTATTTTTTGAAGGCGGTGTCATAGATGACTGAAAATCTAATAAGCTCAACTTTTATTGTGTTTGGTCAAGCATTCCTCGTCTTCCTCTTCATCAAGTTCTGATTCTTCTAGCAGCTCCTCTGATTCTGATGATGAGGTAAGTACCTTTTGAGGGCTGTTGGATTAGAGGCTCACTAAACGTTATCCTGTGTGTGTATATATCCATGTGTAATAATATATTATTACCATATCCATGTAATATGAATTACATGTAGAACATGTTTCAATGTCTTCTGGCTTTGTCAATTTCCGTCCATAGAGACCAGATTTGAGATTTCTCAAAGAGTCTGTCTGGTTACCAAATCCCATTGATACATTTTTGTGATTTGCTTGCAGTGCATTTATTTTTTTTTAGGCTGCTGTCGGTTCCTTTTTTGTGAAACTTTTTTTTTTGTGATTAGGATGAAAAGAAAAGTATTAGAAAGAAACGGAAAAGGAAGCGATCTTCTGTCCGGAAGGTGTCAGAGAGCTCCCTGTCAGAGTCTGAGTCAGATGGAAAGGTAAACATTTTGGTCACTTCAGTGTTGTTTTGCTTAGCCAGCAGCTGAGCTAGGTCTGAAGTTGGTGTACTAGTTCACAAAGTTGGCCTGTAAGCCAAATGTTGATTCCTTTGTGGATTGCTACTTCATGCATCTTGTACACTATTCAAACTAAATGGTCATTGATTTGTATATTTAAGGGGCTGGATTTGTAGGAAATGGTGTTTGATAAGGGATTCATATCCGTACTCTGGCTATCAGTCATGGATCTAAGTGCACAAAATTTCTCTGCTCCTCTGTAAGTATGTGTGTCATCGTACATGGTCAGCTCTTTTAGTCTGGGAACAGCCTAAAGCTATATTCACAATTGCACAGCAGTGTGCACATCAGTGTTTTGCGTTTTAATTGCATTATGGTTGCAATGGATAAACATGTAATTAGAATGAATGTATGCATTGCCAGGCACCCATTATTTTATTTATCGCAGCTAAGCTGTCATAAATGTGCATATTCTTTCCTAAACACATGTGGCCATATTTTCTGAAATCAGGTTGTCCACCTTTGACGATAGAAAATCTCAAATGCATTTGAAATTGCCATATAATTGTAGATAACCATATGCAGCTCTTCAAGTGAGGTAAACAAACATAGTGGGGTTTTTGCTTATGTACAATTCATGGACAACTGGAATAACATTTCTAAACCGATTTCATCAAACCAAATCCCATAAGTACAATAACACGAAAAAATATCTAGAACTACATGTAAGGAAAATTTGTTCCAAATTCACTTAGAGCACACACAGTTTGAAAATAACATTTGCTTGGAAATGACAAGCATTTTTTCAGTCGAAATTCAAGTCGTGTAAAGACAAAGTAGAAGCATTTATGTATAGATTGGCCATTTAAATAATTTAGATGGGACTATTACCTTGCATAAAGCCAAAGCCAAAATATTTGGCTGTGATCAGCTTTCATAGATGATAAAGAAGGGATGCTTTTACAGGTGAGAGTGCATGAGTTTTGCACAGTCCACAGAGCATGGCAATGTACAGTTGAACCAAATATTTTCATGAACTCTGTACAATGCTACCGTGTGCTGTGTACTGAGTGGATCTATATAAATCCAGCACCTATACACCCTGCTGTAAAGGCCATTGTCCCTGGATTGCTCGAGGATGCTACTTGGCAAAAAAAAGTATTGTATTGTAGCTAATATGGACTTACAAGCTTACCATAGCATACCAATGCAATGTATTGTGGAATTTTTGTTTGATCAACAGGGTTCTTTGAGCCTTCCTTTAGTATCATAACATGCCCAAAAACACATACCTTAAACACATGGTGATTTTACTGTAGCAATGGGACAGATCACAAAAGGCATGCAAAGAGATGTAGTGAACCCATAATAACCTTTCTGTAATGGTTCTTTTTTTGTCCTTACCTGTTAAACCCAAACAAAAATGAGTATTTAAAAGGTCAGTGAGTTCCTTAAACAAGATTACAATATTATAGATAGTGTTAACCTTTTTGTCAGATGTGAAATCGGATGTAGAATTATCAGATGTAAAATTGCAACATCTGTGTTTTTGTCCGTTCGTTGTTGAGATGATCAGCCTGTAATCTGCCTGAAATTATTATTTTAATAATTCAGCTCTGTGCTTCATAAATAGGTAACTGTCTACCACCTTGTTTTCTCTAGGAATCTTCAAAAAAGAAAAAGAAAAAACTCAGGGAAGACCTAGAGAAAGATAAGGTATTTTTATTATAAAAATGAAAGCCTATCCCCATTTTTCCAATGACACATTTTGTTTTCATGCCTGTTCTGTTCATTGCCATTGTAACAGTGTAACAGTGCCATCTGTAACAGTAGTGTGTGTGGTAGTGCAGTAAATTCAAGGGGAAATATTTGTAACTGGCAGGATGAGAAGGGCAGCAGGAAAAAGAAAAAGCCGGAGCGTTCCCACAAAGGCTCCTCCTCAGAGTCCTCTGCTGACTCAGAAATAGATGGGGATGTAAGTACTCTGGATCAATTTATACCAATGCTACAACTTCTCATATCGTACCCTGAACCCTGGCTGTAAATCATGGTTGAAATGTTAAATGTTGAGGAGGGTAAAAGGGTGACACAGTCACAGGATGCTGGTATGGTGGGGCAGGCTTACAGAGAATTGGAGATTCCAAATTGGACAATAAAATCTTAGTTTTCATCCAGCTAAATTTCAAATGTCTTATTAGGCTGAGTCCAAGAAGAAGAAGAGAAGCAGTGAAGAGAAGGAGAAAACGACAGTAAGTTAGATTATTTTGTCATGTAAAAAATGTACCAAATAATTTGGGTATATATAGCCTTTGCTTGCAGTATTCAGATGGTCTCAGTTAACATAATTAAGTTGGAGTTGGAAACATGAAACCAATGTCACAATATCTCTTTCCTCATAAAAAGAAAAAAGTAATATAAATTTGACTTGTGCTATTTTGAATTGAGGTTTTTCTCCTGAAATGGTAAAACTGAAGTCAAACTAGGCATGGACCACCTTTGTACGAGTTTCAGAAGTCTCTGAAAAGTCATATGTTAAAACAAGGAAACTACAAACAAATGATACTTCTTATGAATTGTAGGTAGCTTTAATGTAAAATGTGTAAGCCATGCACCTAGAGATATGTATTTTGTCATCATCAACAATTGCCATTTCTGATTTCATTATTTTGTACAGCTATAATTTCTCTTAACTCATGTTTATTTACAATGTTTACAGGAAAAGTCAAAGAAGAAGAGAAAAAAGAAACACAAGAAGCATGGGAGGAAGAAAAAGAAGGCCTCAGGCTCTGGGTCAGAGCAGGATAAACGCATAACAGCACAAACAGCAGAGACAGGAGTGTACACTGTTTAGGGGACACCTAACAATACTACCAAAAAACAACAGCATCGTCCACACCTGCATGATATGAGACTTTTCCAGGCGGGGTGAGAAGCTTGCTCCCCGCTCTTCAAGGGTTTTATCGTTGGGAACTTTCATGTTTCAGTTATCTTGAACTTTTGACATTTTTTTTAGAGGAGAATTTTCAGTCCAAATAAAGGTCATATGTTACCAATATGATTGTCAAGAGTGGCTTGTCTGAATGATTCAGTGTTGATTTGAAGCATAACATTACTGTTCTCTGTGGTATACAACATGCCCAAGCAAGAAGACTGTTGTACTGCAATAGTAAACTAGCAATGACCACCTAATGCTTCTCCAAGATATAACGATGTCACTTTTATTCAGCTGTTTCTTTGGCAATTTTGCCTTTCTCAGCTGTTAAGTCTGGAATTTAAGCTGTTTCCTTATACCTTTGATTTTTGATATTAGAGTAAAATCATTTTGTGAGTTCAGTATGCTCTGTATAATGCATGCAACTTATCATAGGACTGTTTCCAGCCTCATATTGAAGTTGGAATACCTGTAATGAAACTAATTCGTTTTATTTAACAGGGATACGTTTCAACCTTTAAGATTTAAAATTATACCTATTATGGTGAATGTTTAACATTCAATAAAAATTTATTGTAGCACTGTGCTCAAACTGTGTTCAAATATGGTACATGATCTCTATGAAGTTGGGTAAACTAAAATTATGCTTGTTCAAGAAGCACATGTCAGACTGTTTTGGCAATGCTTATTGCTCAAAATCATGAAGTATGGTGTGGAAATGTGGTGCATGTGATACAGTGGAATGACCAAAAATTGAGCAACAGAGAAGACCAGTTTTTTCTATTGTCAATTTCTAGAAAGTACAACTACCTTTAATACACATACATGTTTATTGATGTGTGTTTTTTAAATTTGAATGTATGGTCCCACAAAACACTTACTGTTGAAAATTAAGATCCAGACTGTTAAAAGTGGTAAAGACTTTACATGTGATAAGAGGAGAAGTGAATTTTGATTACTTGCCTGCTGGTTAAAACTGTGCTGCCTCAGGACATGTATTTTATGTTTCCTATAGAGAGCTTTGAGTGGTTACCTATATTAGACTATGGAGTCAAAATTAAACTGCATCATCTTTAACTGCTTAATATGCCTTGGATACAGTTTTTCCTAGTTCAGTGTGTTTCATGCCTTGTGCTAAATCAGTAAATCAGTTTTTTATATGAATTGTCTTTTCTAACATTACACAGAATATACATCCCCTGGTGTATATTCATCTGTAAGGCAATAACTGGATCGCTTCCTTCTTACCTCAGCTCTCAGTTCGAATAACCACAATTTTCTGTTCCACTAATGTGATATGTTTTACAGTTCTATGTCCCTCATCAGAATTTGAAAAATGGCTTTGAGCCACTCTGCACTGGGCAGTAGGAATAGGCTACAAAAAGACATGAAACTAAATGGTAATTCCAGTTTCTAATTATGAATGGTTAATAAATGACACAGTGATCTAAGTTTTCTCCTGCTTTTAATCTCTGCATTTATTCTTGTTTGCAAAACAACTTTTTCAAATGCTACCTGTATGGTATTGTTATTCTGTGTACATTTGTTGACTTGGGCTATAACATATGTCCATCAAAGGTGCATCACTAATACTGAAATAAGTATATCAATGTATGACAGATGAAGGCACTGCCTGAAAATACTTTTCAAATACCAGAAAGCATAGCCAAATGTAAAATGAAGTAATGCTGAGACATGACTGTTCAATAATTGAAGTCGCGTTTTTATTTGGCATCCTTTCTTGCTGTTTTGTCAGTGGTTTGTGGAGGTTGTTTCAGGCATATCGAAACGGAAAGTGAACGTTGTGCATGGCCCTTATTGTTGTAAGATAAATCATATACCTTAAAAACTCAAAAAATCAATGCCTTACTTCCTCTTTTACAAGAGAGCAAGTTTTATTACAATTGCTTATAAAAAGGAAGTTCAAGCTCAGCAGCTGCATATAAAATGTTACACAGGAAGTATGCACAGTTAGTGTTGCTGTTCTAAAGAGCTGAGGCCAGCCACCAGTGCAAGGTGAGAAATGGATCTGCTTAACTGTTTCTTATGTGAAGCTTACAAAATAATGACTTGAATAGTAAGATATTTGCCCATTATCTGTACTTTTTCACTCTGCCGAAAGTATTGTGTAAATTGTGATAGGAGCTTTGAAGTATCGTTTGACAAAATTTTTAAGGCTGTCAACTCTGGATATGCACATACGTCTGATCTGTTCTCTGCATTTCCTTATCCTTGCAGTTTTCAAACAGCTCATATTGCTCACTTCGTCTCACTACAGTATGCAATATTTTCTTAAATTGGCCCTGAAGCTGCTCAGTTACTGTCAGTTAAAAGGTCAAAAACATGTATTTAGTTACTACTTTAGTGTAACAGTTTTGTAAAACTGTAAAACAGCTTTTTTCAATGTTGCTTTATCCCCTTGATACATGCTAATCATTTCATATATTTATGAATGTGCTATTAATACATTTGTGGCCATGGCCTTGGCCTGTGAAGCAATAAAGTATATATGTGAATTTGACCTAAATACCAGGGTTAACCACTTTCTTCTTTTTGAAATTGAAATGAGATTTTAGGGAAGTACTGAACAAGCACCAGTTTAACATTAAATTAAAATGGTATAACCCTTCACTTTAAAAAGTTATCAAACCTTTTACAGTGCAGTATTTCCATTCAAGACTATGAATTTCACTTGGTCTGAAGAGAATGCCCCTACAGTCTCAACGACAACAAAGTCTCCCATCTTTGCAATTACTAAGCTAAACCCCTCTTAGCTTCAGCTATTGTCATGAGGAAATCACTCATTTGTTGTGGTTACAGACAAAGTGTTTCAAAATGGGTTTCAGCTGTAACAAGCAGAAGTATGTTTACAATGCTTCTCTGACATGGTATATATGTGTACGAAATGTCTAAATGTGTACTGCATTTCTATACACTGTTGCTTGTGACTTTTTTTTAGCTTCAAGCTTTCACCAGATATGTCTTAACTGTATTGTAAACTGCTACAGTAGAACCTTTGAGAAACAAGCACATCATGGATCACCATTTAAAATGTTGGATAATGTCTGTGACTTTGACATCAGCAATGATTCAAAATATTTGCATTCTTGTTACTGTCACCTTATTTTTTAATTAGATTCTTTTTGTAATTTAAATTCATCAGTAATGAAATGATCAGTAAGCTATATTTCATTCCAACGACAGTCACTCATGCTTTTATCCAAAACCTCCCATTTATACTACACACTATCTATTTTATGTTCATACCCCAAAGGTTTATCTTTTTCAGGTTCTATTCTGACACCAGCTTTCTGTCCCCAGATGCTGCATGTTATTACGTTAGTGCTGCTGCCATTAGTACTTGCCACTGGTTCTGTTACCTGCCCTGATGGAAAACTATGTCCGGATAGAACCACCTGTTGTGAAACACAGACTGGTGGTTATGAGTGCTGCCCGGTTCCAAATGTAAGTCACTCGGCTGCTAATCACCAGAACAATGGCAAAGAGCTGGCAAAGGAAATGTGTCAAGCCCCTTGGGAGGTCTCACAAGAAGTGTGAGGAAGGTAGCCAACCAGATCTCACTAGGGTGTATTCTTAGATTTGATCTGAATTGGTGTAACAAGCTATTGGTGAAACAATACAGGACAATAAGCTTTGCTTTTGTATTATATTTAAAAATTGTGAATGATAGCTTTGAAATGCTTACATTACATACTAAATGGATATAATGAAGATTATTGTTAGGGAATGGACAGGAAAGACCCATCTAGTCCCATAAAATAAAATCTCTCCTATAAACCAGGCAAAAGACAGTGATAGACCTGTGTGTGTGTGTGTGTGTGTGTGTGTGTGTGTGTGTGTGTGTGTGTGTGTGTGTGTGTGTGTGTGTGTGTGTGTGTGTGTGTGTGTGTGTGTGTGTCTTGTTACAGGCCATTTGCTGCCCTGACAAGGCCCATTGCTGCCCACAAGGCTTCCAGTGCAATCTGCAGACCCAGATGTGTGAGAGGAGAAGTGGAAGCATGCCCATGCTAAGGAAGATACCGGCAGAGCAGCCAAATTTGAAGCCCAGTGGCCTCTCTTCCCCCAGCGCAGAAACCCAGGACACCATGGTGCACTGTGACAACTACCATGTCTGTCCTGATGGGACGACATGCTGTAAGGGACAGTCAGGGCAGTGGACATGCTGTCCCTTCTCACCTGTGAGTTGACATAGACTGGCAAAATTAGGATGCATTCAGTCACCTGAAGAATTATTGGCACCCTTGATGAGGATAAACAAATAGGCTAACAAAATTACCAACACAACCATATTTCATGCCTTAACATATGAGAAACTGTATTGTTTTATTATCATACGATTGATCTAAAAATGTTTTGCCAGAACAGAATAAACATATCACATCAGAAGCCAAACACAACAGGACACCTGAACTCAGAAGTATTATATGGAAGGCAGAGTGTTCTAATGAGATCCCTTGTTATAGTTTTAAGAACAAAATGTGCAGCCAACTTAAAGTGTTAGATAATAATTCCAATCAATATGGGATCCAATTTCTTTCAACTGGTGACCCAGTATTTTCATCCCACCCCTTCTACAACCAGACTTGAATACATTTCAAATTTCATGGGTGTAATTTATGCCTATATATGTGCAATAATTTGGCACATAATCCCACCTCTGCAGCATGTTGCATCTGGGTGCTTTGATATCTTCTGTGGAATGTTATATACAGTGTCCCAGTCTCTGTTGAAATAGCCCAGCATAATTTAAAATATATTGTACAAACATTACATTTTACAGACATGTGCATACATAATGTCAACTCCTTTTGATTTGCTTTTCCTTCAGGCTACTTGTTGTGCAGATGGTATACACTGCTGTCCATTTGGCTACCACTGTGACCCAAGCTCTACGAGTTGTTTTCAGAAGAATGACCTCGAGGCCCCTTTTATCACCAAGTTGTCAGCCCTGAATATCACAGCTACTAAGCTGTCTACAATCAACCTCAAGATCCCCAAGCTAGCTCAACAGGTGATCCTCTTCTGAGCAACGATGAAGCGATTAAACATTTATGCCTGCACATGATCATTTGTAAACCAGCCTTAGGAGTTACTGCTGTCTTGCTGCCAACTCAGTTTGATGGATGAAAAGTTACCTCTTCGATACACTTGCTAACTTTGAGCTAGCAATTGCCTTTCCATTTACCAGGCCACAAAGTACTGTATTAATTGTCAGTGTCATTTGTACCACAGACATCAGCTGGTAGCCTGTTGGGGCCTGACATTTGTGTAGGAGGAAACCTGGATCATATAAACCAACCCCACCCATCATGGGACAGAATAGGCCTAATTTTGTGTGCTGCAGCAGGTGTTATCTTTGTAATACAACAGCTGACAAGGCTGGTATATAGGTATGTTTAGATAAAGGGGGTTTAAAACTTACTCAGGACATAACAGTGTGCTTGCTTGCAGGATGATTGCTGCTTGAGCAGCAAGGGCTGTTGCCCAGCAGGATTCCACTGTGATGAGCACAAGGCATGTGTGAGAGACAGCAGTCATTACCCATGGACTGAGCTACAGCAGTCCCTCAGCACTGGATCCCAGGATGCTGTCATTGCCTGTGACATCAGGTTCTACTGCCCTGCAGGCAACACCTGCTGCAAGACTCCCACCGGCCAGTGGGGCTGCTGTCCATATCCATTGGTACATTCATTAAACTCATTTATCCATTTTAAATTGGGTGGTTCAGTGACATATGTATGCATACATTTTGTGGCTCCTGTTGTTATCAAAGTATCTCTTTCTTTCTTAGGGTTCGTGCTGCACAGATGGACAGCATTGCTGTGAATACGGCTATACATGTGACCAAAAATCACAAAAGTGTGTAAATGGATATGCAAGCATCTATGCAGCTCTGAAGAAGGCAGCCAAGAGAAACTGACAGCAGTACTGAATACCTTGCTTTTACTGTATCTGTTGATGTTTTCATTTAGGTATTTCGGTCATTATTAACAAATTAATAGTACGTGAAATGATTGTTTTACTGACATTTTCAAGATTCATGCACAATATCAGTTCTTCAAAGCAACTGAAACAATAAAATCAATGAAAAAGCTACTTTCTCCTAGATTTTTTAATAGTAAATACTAATAGTTTTTTTTTTTCTCTCAAAAAATTTCTGTGACAATACATGCAATCATTCAGGTCCTCATTATTATCCAGCTATTATCTAATTACATGCATCACCCAGCCCAGGGTCACAGGAACACTGGTGCCCATCCCTACTCACTTTGGGTGAAGGGTAGGCAGACACATGCCTTGGATTAGGCACCAGTCCAGTATAAAGCTATAAAGACAGACACATACCTGCATGTCTTTGGACTGTGGGAGGAAACTGGAGAAAAGTCATGGGAACAGGGAAAACAAGCAAAACTCCTCACAGAGGTATTCAAAACTAGTTTCTTTTTGCTGGGATGCCACAATGTAAACCACTGATCTGCTCTAATATTACTATTAATATGGGATGAGAATGAACCAAATTTATTAAAAATATATAATGCATTGAAAACTGCCGAAACTTTTCGTCACAAGACTTCAATATGTGCATTCTCAGGCTGCAGTTTGTCTGTTAAACATAGGGACATGGAAGCATGAACACGATGTAATACTCGTAAATGGGAAGCGCTACTCTTTCACGGGTATGACTGCTTTCCACATGCTTATTGAAACCCTCCACTTACACCACAGTGTGAAACCGTCCCAGAAAGTCAGGTCTCCTCGCTGTTCTACCCGTTTCTTTGACCAGGCTAGTGTTTGAGTTTCTATAGCAACATGACAAACATTTCTCCGTAGGGTTGTTACCTCGGACTTTAGGCCACAAGCAGTAACGAGAATGTCTGAAATGTCGGCGATGAACAGAAAAATTATTCAAAATCTTGCAGAGACCTTTTCGAGACAAGTAAAACATTGTAAGTACTCACACAGGGTATTTTCAGCTGCACAACTGAACGAACCCTATGTTCCTGATAAGCTAGGTTAATTTAGCTTGTTAACAGGGACAGCGCTATTTGTCAGCTCGCAGCACAGGTAGCGTGAGCTATTTGAAATGAATCTACACCCTCAAAGGAATTGTTCCTACGGGAGAGAAGGCCATTGCAATTGAATCATTGGATTTTCTCTCCTTGTCTTTCATTTAATATTACGTCATTAAAAATCTCAAAATAACAGAATGTCAGACCTTTTATATCTTAAAGCTTACGAGGGCGTTTAGCTTAAAAAGTTTCAGTGGATGTGCGATTCTGTGGAAAGCCATTATAAATAGTGCTTTGCCTGACAGTTACTGCAGTCAAACCCCTTCAAGCCTGAATAGTTAAGAGTGGTTTGCGTTCACACAGGCAGAACTATCAAAAAAAAAAAAAAAAAAAAACGGCCTCCACTGAGACGATTTTTCATCCTTAACCCAAACCGCAAGAGCGTTTATAGAAATTCATATCTACCACTGTCTAAAATTACTTTTCCTTTTATTCCTGGTTGTTCTGTCCACTCTATGGCAGAACATAGGGCATTTTACTCCTCTGCCAGAATGATCCAGTTGTCCAAAAAGTCAATGCGCTGATAAACGAAACATTAAGATCTCCCTATGGTTGCAGTTGACAAAACAGAAACTGAGTGTCTCATCCGACTATTCAATGGCCTGTTGGGAGACCAAAGTGACCGGAGAGCAGGAAATGGCCTGGATCGGGGTAAATTCAGGAACATTCTTCACAAGACATTTGGAATGACAGATGATATGATCATGGACAGAGGTATCATTTGGAAATCCCATAATGATGATTACATATTCAATGATTATTCTTTGAAAGCACTTAAAACTTTTCGCTATGTGTCAGTAGCAGTGAAGGGGAGAACAGAATATCTGTGAAATCATATGCGGCATAACTTCTCAAGAAGCTTGTGTGGCTTTTAGCAATATACCCTACGACAGAGGACTGTAGCAATGTACCCTACAGTTGTGGAACACTGTAACAATGTTCTCTACAGTCCAGATCAGATTATGCCAGTGCCAAACTTTGGGGGAAAGTATAACAGGAAATAGCACTGCCACATGAAGAAGGGTGTTAATCGAAAGAGTAAACTTCATTTACCATATTACCTGCAAAATCCAAACTAATTGAGGATGTTGCAACAATGGGAGGGTTGTGAGTGGACATTCAATTTTGTCAACAAAAATATTTATCAACAAAATTCACAGTAAGATCATTGTCAACACACACATTTCATCAGCAACACAAATGTCTGTTTCTTGTCTGTTTACAGTAATTCAAAATTAATTTTCTAGGCCTTAGGAGCGAGTTAACAATGCAAAAGTATTTTTCACAAACATTTTTTCAGTCTTCCATGCATTTGACAAAGACAATGACAGCTATGTCAGTGTGAAGGAGTGGATAGAAGGTCTGTCAGTGTTTCTACGTGGGACATTGGATGAAAAAATTAAATGTAAGGTCCATATGGAATTTAAATCACTAAATAGGCCAGCTGATGTGGCTTTACAGCATGTTAATAAATGTTCCCTCTTCTTTTTGGAAAAAAAAAAAAAATCAGACTGCTTTGATGTGTATGACTTGAATGGGGATGGACATATTTCTCGAGAAGAGATGTTTCACATGCTGAAGAACAGTCTAATCAGGCAACCAACAGAAGAAGATCCAGATGAAGGGATTAAAGACTTGGTGGAGATTGCTCTAAAGAAAATGGTGAAGTATTTGCATGATACTGTGTTTCTACTTTTTTAAAAAAATGTAAATTGAATGGTATCTGTGAAACCAGGGGGACATATTATGTCTTACACATAATGTGGACAACATACTAGCCATGAATGAATTGATATCGACTCAAATTTTCTGAATTACACAAAACATAAACCATATATAAGATAACAATATCACAGCACTCCTCTTCAGCTCAAAAACAAAATGTGTGGGACTGGTGACAGTTGACAAAAGACTGAGAGCAAACCATTGGCTCATATTAACAACAATGTATATGAAATTATGAAAATATTAGTTTCACACGGATACAAAATTGTTGTGCTGCCATTTACAGGATCATGATCATGATGGCAGACTGTCTTCTGTTGACTTTGAGAAAGCAGTAAGGGAGGAGAATTTGTTACTTGAAGCTTTTGGAACTTGCCTTCCTGATGCAAAGGTAAACACTCAAAATGGGGCATTAGGTAATTTTATGAAGCCATTTCCAATGCACTATTAAGGTGTTAACTAAAACATAAACCAAAATAAAATCTTTTTTCTATTTATGTTGCAGAGCATACTGGCATTTGAACAGCATGCTTTCCAGGACCCACATGAGAACTGATTGCACCGCATCGTTTACCAAATTTTCATAAATTCATTCAAGGGGTATTTTTAGTAATAGTTTTTATTTTAATGTTGGTATATAGAAGGTGAAATAAAGTGTCCACTTAATCCATGTTTGTAATTATGTCCATCATAGCTTCATTGATTCATTTAAGCCCAGTATTAACAAGTGTTGATCCTGTGAAGACAAGGAATGCCACTTATATCCTTCTTCGTGCCTTCAGAGCAGTGGCTTTTTTCTCTGCTGGCTTTTGCTCTGGAACTGATGAAATCTAAGACGAAATGACATTAATCAATTAAAAGTTTTCACACTTAACTGTCTGATAATTCAACTTAATGGTCTAGACATTTTTATAGTAATACATTATTACATTACATTATAGTCATTTTGCAGATGCTCTTATTCAGAGCAACTTACAACTCAAAGTGCAGTTCATTATCTCATTCATGTATATTACCTATTCTGTAACATTATAAACAGAAATGTGTTTAGCTTGAAATTCGGATAAGAACTGGATCTCTTGATTGAACAGCAGTTCAATAGTTTATCTGAAAATGCAAAGTAATATACCACCCACCTTTGCCATTGTGCTTCTGATTATATTAGCTGTAATATTCAAGGAATCATCTTCCATGTCTGTCTTGGGTGGCTCTGGTAATTTTGGCCCAATCAGAGTTTCACTTGTGTCGGGGATTCCCAACAGTGTGTTTTGACAAATCTCCATTTTACGCTTCCTGTTTTCTAAGTGTGTTGTCCTTGGTATAAATCTAGTTGTTGGCTGAGTACTTTTTCTCTGCTCATTGATGACTGCTGGGTGTCCTTGAACAGATGACTGCTGAACTTCAGATGGAGTGGGCTGGTTACTGGCATCAGCAAAATGGTGTGTGGATCCCATATTGTCTTCCACGGGCATTATTTTACCTTGATGCCTCTGAAATACTGATGATGATGCTGGTTCAGAAAAGGATCCAGGCCCATAAACATCCTCTCTTGGAGGAGGAGGCAATAAAGGATAACCAAAAAGATAGTTGGTACTCAAGCTCTCCTCTTCCTGTGTTTTATCCTTTTTCCCCTTTTTTTCACATGTTGCCATTTCTGGAGAATTGGATACTTCGCTTTTGTCATTTTCTGTCTGGTAACATTCCTCAGCTGTGAATTTGAGAATAAAAAAATGTTGAATAAAACTTAGCCAAAATGGCAGTGGCATGCTAGATTTGATTTTGTTTCTTGGTAAAACACAAAATTAATACAGTATTGAGAACTGATTAGGAAAAAAAAAACTACAAAATATAATATGTAGATTACCAGCACACAATTCACAACAATTTACCTTTATTTTGCATTGTCCTGGCAACAAATCTTCTCCTGTCTTGCAATTTCTGCCTCGTGTCCTCCACCGTTTCATTTTCAGGCGCATAGCACACATGAAGCAAGCCTCCAAAGAAACTTCTTTCATCCAGATTCCGTTTGGCAACTCTGTCAAGGGGTATGCAACACCAAACGATCATCTAAACTGTCGGTCACTCAATGTTTCGTATGCTAGACATTTTTTAATACAGTACTACATGTATTATTTGTGCAGATAGTGACACTGTAGTGGAGGTAGTTCCCACGATACTCACCTTGCACTTTGAAGTTTCTGGAATTTAATCAAATAAACTTCAGTGAATTTCTCAGCAGGGTACTCATCCAGCACTCGATACTCCTCAATCGCCCCATAGAGAGCAAAGAGCTGGACCAGTTCTTTCATGACACCTATTGCTGGAACTCCTTGAACTAACAGATAACGAGATTCTAAATTGATGGTGTATACCTAAGGTAAAACAACAATTGACATGTTAGCTCGAGATTTTGATAGCAATACATTAATTGCATGAAATAACAATAATCACATTAGGAGCTAACACTAGGTATCATACAGATCAACATTTAACGAAGTAACAAATACTATATATCACACCTGGCTGTTGTTGTACATACCTTAACAGCTCTGAGCTTCCTCCCTTCTCTGTACTTGGGTCTTGTGTGACAAACAGCACTTTGCTCGTGGTGTTTGTGAACTTCAGGAGTAGTCCAGCTCGAACTGGCATCGGAAGCTGCCATCTTTGTTTGTCACGAAAACGGCGTATCACACAGACAGAACAAATCAAGTCACAATGATCAGAGTTAACCCGACAGGAAGAAGGGTCTAACGATTCTATGATAACGATTAACTGAAATGGTCACATATCTAAATTTGATCATAACAAAAATCAATCATACAAATGTAAGGCGCTAAATTGCCTTACCATCTTCAAAAATAATCGACTGAATGGTGCCTGGCTAACGACGGTATAACGATCGATGCATGTGAGATCTGTTGATTTAGTCTGTGCACTGACAAGAGCATTATGGCTGTGTTGCTCTGCCTCTGTTCCTTGAAACATTACCCAGATGTGACCCAGCTTTAGTTTGTTCTGCTTTAAACGCTGTCTAGATGACAATGTGAACGACCAAGAGTTTGTGCAAACCAACAAGCTAGAGAAATATGTTGGGCAGCCATGGCATTCAGCCAGTCACGGTGGTGTTAAACAACTCTAAAAACTGTTTCCTTCACCTTCCTCCAACTCTAATATCACAACTCTGTCTACAAGAGGTAGGAAGCTGCATACAATACTCCGAACATTTTCACGCCTGGCTCTTTGACATTTATGTGCCTAGTGATCGAGTAGCTTAACAGCTTTGGAGTTCTGTGAGTATGAAGTAGCTATCGCTATTCATCTTACCTGGCTACTGATTTTCTGCATGGCTGGCTAGCTAATCAGACATGTATATCTTAAATGGTCTCGCATTCTAGCTGCTAGTCATTGAACATGAGTTTTTGAATGCAAAATGTTAATCGGGATTTGATTGCGTTACTAATGTTAAACAATCTCCACCCCAGAATCAAGTTTTAGAGCTTTCCTGGGGTATCTGTAAACCTGTGTATCTAAGCTGGACAAGATGTCGACACAGTTCACATCAGGAGAACACAGTCGAAGTGAACAGGCAACTGGGGGACAAGCTTGGCTTAAAAGATGGAGAGCAGGTGACTCAGCATTTGCTATCAATGAGCTTCACTACATTGTCAAATAAGCATTTGTGTTAAGCAGCATTAGCTAGCTAACATGGTAACTGCTCATTTGTAGTTTTATCATTTTCACAGGTTAGTAACTAATATATGTTATGTAAACTAACTTTGATATATGTGAGATGCAGGAATAATATAAGTAATAACATTGTTTTACATTGTAATTTAGGGATTCCTGCGGCCCTGCCACCAAGTCCTGTCTGTACAGCAGGTGATGGTGGAGCCGCTGTCAGCAGATGACTGGGAGATATTGGTATGACTGTCTGTATCCTGTAAAGCTTTGCTCACTGAGAGGTTTTAGTGTGTATTTTACAAAGTTATGTGGTGCGGAGTATAGTTTACACTCCCCACTGAACATTTTCTGAGGTGGACCTTGGCTATTCATCTGTTTTCTGTATCATCTCTTCTTTCCCTCCACAGGAGCTTCACAGCTCAGCTCTAGAGCAGCAACTCCTGGATCAAATCCGAGTAGTTTTTCCTGCTGGAGTGTTCCCTGTGTGGGTTGACCAGCGAACTGTCATCTACATCCAAATAGGTCAGAAGCAAATGATTTTGATGTTGGATAAATCCACAGATACAACTTGTTACATAGAACTTCAAAAGTGACCCAGGACATGTGCAGATTTCTATTGAAGAGATTGTCTAATGTACAATTGTGGCAGGTGCAGCTCAAGAGGACAGGTTCAGTTAGAAGAAAGTAATAAAATCTAAAGTGCGTTCTATTGAAACGGGTGATTAAATATACATTAAATATTAAGCTTAAAAAAATCACAGCTACCATTGTTTTGAATATAGGATAGTTGAATGTATATATCTACAATATTGACATTCTTATATCCATGTTACTCTGCCCTAGCCTCCCTCTCACCATCTGTTCTCTATGGTCGCCTGGAGCAGTTTACTGAGCTTGTGGTCTCCCCCAAAATCCGGCAAGGAGGAGAGCACCCCACCATCACCCACCCCGGGCTTGCAGGTCAGGCAGACCAAAACCAAAACCCGCGCCTGCACAGGCAAGATAATTTTGAAATCCCGGCCTCCAGGTCGTCACTGGGAAGCGACGCTCTGGAGTCCCCACAGACATCCCTACTGGACCAACCCAGGCCAAATACAGCTGGCCTGTGGGGTGGAGTCACCAATCTGAAGAGCCTGGTGAGGTATATGTTCACAGGGAGCTTCAGCCCTGAGAAGGAGATTCCTTCCATTCCATCCATAACCCCACTACTCAGGGATTCCATACTCAGGGTGTGCAGGGCCCCACCAGGCTCCTCAGGCCACCAAGACGCCTTCCATGGGGCCCTGCATGTCCTGCCCTGGGGCCACTGTGAAGAAGAGGGGTACTGGAGCCGGGCTGCTGTAACGTATGGCAGGCTCTCCCGCCTGCGCTCGGCCAAGGAGCTGAGAGAGACAGCAAAGCGGGCCTCAGAGAAAAAGAGAGGAAGTGCGCCCTCCAGGGATATGGGCCCCAGTTCTGATGCCTTAGAGCTGGAGCAGCCTGTTGTGGTTAGGTTGGTGTGCCACTGTGTGGAGGAGGTTCTGGAGTCCCAGAACAACAGTAGGAGCCAGCTCTACAGAGGGAGGGTCTGGGTGAGTTCGCCTCCGGCACTGCCAGGATATTACCACTTGACAGGACACATGATCAGTATTTCACGCACAAGTATTTTAATGTCTGTTTGTTTACATATCTGTGGTATCACATTAATGCCTGCACACAGCTTGCACAATTCCAAATTGGGACTCTGTTGCAGTTATATATCATGTTTGCCTTTTTTATCTTACAGATTCCAGAAATTATGAGGAAGCGGCTAAATATTGATTTGCACTCAGCTGTGAGAATTCAGCCATTAAAATCAGCCCCTAAAGTGGCTTCTGAAATAAGATTGCAGCCATTGCAACCACTTGTAAGTTTCTGGAATGTTTTATTTATTTATCAGGCACAGAAATGATCAAAGTTATGCAGGTGTTTATTTTGAAGGGTGTGTTTATAGAACACTTTTCATTTAACAGGATTTGGTCTTGCTGTGACTGGTAATTTAAATACAGTTTGTTTTAGTGATTGTTACTGAATATGCCCTCCTGGTTGACTCTCTCATGCAACAGGCTGAGAAGGAGCTGGACATTCAGGCTGCTTTCCTTGGTTGGCTCCACTCCCAAAGCAACGAGGCCCTGAGCTGTTTAACGGGCCGTTCTCATTTCATCACACTGCCTGTCTGTGAAGGTAGGCTCACATGTGGTCATTATGTAGGGGATTATCAAAAGGGGCACCAGCACAAACTGACAGCATTACAGGGCAGTAGCTCAGCACAAACCAGACCGTTTAACATGGGAATTAGAACAAATTTGACAAATTTTTTGGGTATCTTTTTTTGCCTTTTGACTAAATGGTTTAATTTCTGTTGGTTTTTTCCTTAGCTTGTATTAAAGTGGTTTAATATTCTGATTAATGGAATTTTTTGCAGAAAATCTGGAGTTTGCCTTGACCGTGTTAAAGCCAGTGTCAGAGAATGCAAATGCTGATGTGTTCCTATTGACTGCCAGTCTACTGCAGAAAACTGACATACAGGTACCAATGATCTGTTGTTATTTTGCTTGTCAGTCACTTGTTGCACAAAGGTTATGAACAAACCTTTATTTTACATTCCAGGACATTTACATCTCATCGGTGTGGTAATATTTTCATCGTTGAGTGTGATCACGTTATCTATATTTGATTATGATCACTGATTATGGTGTGATAATTTGTAGGTTGTTTGGGAGCCACTGACTGTCCCTGCCAGAGCTGATGATGACAACTGTTATCTGGGTTTTCCTTCACTTGATTCCCTTGGGTAAGCATTTGTAATTCTAATAGTAGAGCGGTAGCTGCCTGCTAAAATTCAGGGGAGGCATTACTGATGTATCCTTGCCAAAAGTAGTTAATCTGGATTTCTGAAAAATATCCATATGGAGCATAGAAATAAAAAGGGTAAAATCAACACATGGTAATCAGTACATTCAGCCTGCTCCTCACTAGTGATGGGTCATAATGGCTGAGCAGTCCATTCAGCCTAACATTTAAGTGATGCTACTGTTGCTTTAAAATGCACTGACTTGTAATACTGACTGTTGATCAGAGGAATGGAGAATATCAGCAGAACGGCCTTTGAGCACATCTCCTACAGTCTGATGGGAGGACCACTGTCTGAAGAGCTGGCAGCCGTGACCCCAGGACTGAGGAATGGGGCATTGCTGATCACTGGCCCCAAGGTAAATGTGTGGTTGTGTGTCATTGCTAGAAAGAGGCAAACATGTCTTTGGGCTGCCACTCAATTTCCTAGAGACTCAAAGTTATGGACTGGTCACCTGAACAGATTAGGAAACTGGAGGGAGTTTGAAAAATCACACATTAACATGCTTCTTTTGACTGTTTGAAAAAGGTGAGCTTTAAACAGAGATGAGTCCATGTTGTTGCACTGTTTTGATTAAATAGAAGCTGACATTGTAGATAAGAACAAAAATCAAATTCCAGAAGGGAAAGATTGTGTTGTGTATATCAATGCTGATTAAGAGTGAATCATTTGTAGACTCATGATATTTTGCGTGCTGCTGATTAAACTGTTTGTTATTAACTTCACCAACAAAGTGCCAAAATTGGCATAGTAACTAGAAGACAACAATATTCTCATTTATTGAATTATAAATTCCATTATGCTAACTTGAGAATTCTAATCCAGAAAATAATTAAATCTCTCTGAACATGCACAATGCTTGATAGAAGAAGAGTTGCCATTTTAATAGCAAAGGCCAGCCAATATTTGCCATCATGTAATCTCTCAAACATTGACTTCAGATGAAATTTTCTTGTCTGCTGTCCACGTAGTGGAAAGGTGACTGTGACGCTTTGTGCATTACAGGGCAGTGGGAAGACTGCTCTCTCCAAAGCAGTGTGCAGAAAAGCAGCTCAGGACCTGGAGGCTCATGTGGAAGTGGTTGACTGCAAGAAGCTGAGGGGTTAGTAGAAGGCAGTATGATGTGCTGGGGTCTTTGGCCACTATGTGATACTGGGTTGGTGATCTTTCATTTTGAACTGTGATGCTGCCTTTGATATTGATTAAGTCAGGTTGCAATGCATTTATTAATGACTTGATGAGATGTGGTTGAAGGGTGAAGTGATTCTGTCTGCATCAATTTAGGAAGCAGATAACAAAAGTTAGAAATCAGATTTATCAGTTGTAAAACTTGAGAGAATTATTTGGTAAAAGTTTTATTTTATTAATACTTTAATTTTCTTTTAATATTCTATTTTCAGGGAAGCGAGTAGAAACTATACGAAATAAGTTGGAGGAGGTGTTTGAGCAGGCAGTGTGGAGGCAGCCCTCTGTGGTCCTTCTGGATGACCTGGATCACATGACAGGGACTGCTGTGTCCCCAGAACATGAGCATGGACCAGAGGCACTCCACAGCCTTCAGTTAGCCCAGGGTAAGGACCATTGCTCTTCTCTTCTGCATTTACCGGTACTGAAATTATTCTGTTGTAAATTAATGGCAATAAAACAGAGTACGAGCCTTCAGATGTACTCTTTTAAGTATTAAGCATTTCATTATGAATGGAAATTGTATGAATGCATTTTTGAATGTCTTTATTCATGAAGAAAAGTTTGTAGGCAATAATGCATACAGAAGATCTGCTGTGGTTAAAAAAAGCAGAATTCTTCAGAATGTTTATGGAGATGAACAGGAATCAAAATGTTTTACTGACTCTGAGGCTGCACTCTGCCGCGTTGGTGTCTCAGGTTTGAGAGACCTGGTAGATGATGCTGTGCTGCAGGGCGGTCTTTTCGCCCTCGTGGCCACCAGCCAAAGTGAACACTCCCTGCACCCATCTCTGAGGGAGGCACAGGGCTCCCACTTCTTCCAGTGCTTCACCAGCATTCAGCCCCCAGACCAGGTACAGAGGACACGTCCACATTTAGCGAGAGCATATAATAGTCATATATTGTTGTGGTAAATATGTGACAACTAAAATTTAATTCTTAACACAGCCTATGAAAGGAGAATTTTCAAATTAGTTTTTTTTTTTTTTTTTATCAGGGGTCAGTGCTTGGCATCGTTTAACATTGTTATTACTGAATTGTGAGGTGTAGGTGTGAGCCTGCCTGCATGTGGCCCGTGCTTTGTTCAGCACTGCATGTTGGGTGGTGTGACATTTCATGCTGAGTCAGTTATGGTGTGCTGTGGTACCTCATTTTTTAAGTCGTATTCAGTTTTCTAATTTGTGTGTTGCAATATTGCACACCAGCATGTGTCTGATAGGGGACTGTCTCTGTCCTGTGTGCTATGCTTGTGTGGAGAACTCACGGGTTCAGTTGGAACACTTTCATGAACTTAGTGGGAGTCGATTTAGACAATGCTGTGTTACAGGCGCAAAGGGCAGAGATCCTGAGGGCCGTGGTCAGGAGTAAGAAAGCTGTCTCCGCAGACAGCCTGCAGGTGCTCGACCTGGAGAGCCTATCAAGACAGACAGAGGGCTATCTGCCCCGGGACATCACCCTGCTGGTAGAGAGGGCCGTCCATGCAAATGTCCTGCACAACAGGGGTAGCACCATGTCAGGTACTGATGAAATCCTCATGCTGACCAGCCTTTGTCTAGCCACAGCACTTAAGAAACCTGAGCTCTGACAGCAGCAAAGAGAACAGCTTCTATAATTTCATTCTTTTGACAGCAGCAACATGACTGGGAGCCCAATTACCTTTTGGAAATTAGGACTCATTATGATTCCCTTGGCTGTCTTCTGTTGTTGTTGTGATATGATGTGTGTGCTGAATAGTAGCCAATGGCTTAAAAAGAACAGTTACTACTGTTACTTGTAAATTATTTCTAATAAATGAACAGCACTCAGAAGTACTTACATTAAATCTGGTTTGGAAAAGTGTTACATTGCTCCTACAAAACAACAGCAGGTGAATGATGCCTTTTAATGGTTTGTTATGTCTGACATATGCATTTATGAATTGGCCTATGTTCCATCACTTATTAAGATGTGTTTATCCTTCGTTGCGTGTATTGTGTGCAATGTGTGTAATGGCATATACAATTGAAAATAGGAATATAAAGCCTAGAAAATAAGATAATGTAATCTATAAGGTTATGATTTAGAGTACAGGAGACAAGCACATACAGAGAAAAATAACACTTTGTTGTAAGCAGGTGTACAGGAAGTGGTAGGGCGATGAAGGCATCTGTTTTCTGTTCATGCCTAGTTTGTAAATATTGTGGGTGTTTTGGGTGTGTAGGTGTTTTGTAGAGCCTCCTCAACATTAAATTCATTAAGGAGATACTCTTACCTCGAGCAACTGACAATGCAATAAACCAGAAGCATCACTTGAATTGTTTGAGTATTCACTCAGAATTATTCTTGCTTGTCTGCCTCCCAGAGGTGTGTTTGTCCACAGCTGACTTCCAGCAGGCCTTGAAGGGCTTTACTCCTCCAGCGCTGTGGCAGGCCCAGCTCCACACCCCCAGCGGGACAGGCCTAGAACGGGTGGGAGGGCTGCAGGAAGCTCGACAGCTGCTGATGGACACCATCCTGCTGCCTGCTAAGGTACGGTCACTCCCTCCCCCGCAGAGGCCATGCGCTGCCCCCTACTGGTCAGTCACTGCCTCTTACAGTGATGCATGGTATCTAATAAAATATTGGGTTCATGCCATATGATTTACAGATGGATTTGGAGGCCTTGGTTTGTGGGCAGACCTAGATCAAATCATATTTTAAAAATATTTTAACCCCTCTCACTCCAGTAAAATTTCATTTAAAATTCTCTGGAATCTGCATGAATGTTTTCAAATTTTACTAGCATTTGAATTGTTAGTGTTGAAGATGCATGTAGCAGAGCTTTGAGGTGGAGGCTGTTGCCTTCAGTGGTACATACAGAAAATGTGTATATCAACGATGTTGTGTAAATCAAGATTTGAATTGTTGGAGTGCTTGGTTTTTTTTTTTTTTTTTCCAACTCATAGTATCATTGTTCATTACAGTACCCCACCCTATTTGCAAACCTGCCGATCCGACAGCGCTCCGGTGTGTTGTTATACGGAGCCCCTGGAACAGGGAAGACACTGTTGGCTGGAGCTGTAGCCAAAGAAAGTGGCATGAATTTCATCAGCATCAAGGTACCCCTGCTTTCCCATTATTCCCAAAGGCTTTCTCATTGGCAAGTACACAGGATATTAACAACCACCAGTGCTCTCATTGGCCATTGCACAGGGAATTCATTGTCGCCCAATATTTCGCCATTTGGTTCCACTAATGTGTATAACTTTCTTTAATCAAATAAGTTCCTCTGCAGAATTCTGATCCATTGCATAATCCATTTATTGAACTTGTTAGGTACAAAAAAGTGACAGCTTTCAAAGAAACATGGCAAAAATTATGCTGTCACAGGAAACACTTTACCAGGACAGCACCTGTTAGGCATTTTGACAGACGTTTTATGGTTATTATGAACATTATAAAGTCACTTTCCTTTCACAGAAGATTTATTTAGCCGTTTTGAGCAACCCACCTTTTCCACTTCATTGTGGCTCCAAAGTACCCAGGCTGAGTAGATGTGATTTAGAAGATGGTTTTAGCAGATGGCTAAGTGTGGTATCATTAAAGAGGTTGCTATGGTCGTATGTCCTCAGGGTCCAGAGCTACTGAGCAAGTACATCGGGGCGAGCGAGCAGGCTGTCCGGGATGTGTTCCTGAGGTGTGTCCTCAATACTCCTATTCTGTTTCTGTGCATACGTATTTGACAAAGCATGTGAATCATAATATAATGGATTTTGAACATATTTTTGAAGGTCCTTTAAATTTGCATTGGAGCTGTAAAAGAACTGTTAACTGTACCTGACAACTCTGCACAGCAGGGAGAAGAACGTTACCACAGCACTGGCATTTGTGACGCTCTTTTTCAGGGCCCAGTCAGCCAGCCCTTGCATCCTGTTCTTTGATGAGTTTGACTCTCTGGCGCCACGCCGGGGGCACGACAGCACAGGCGTCACAGACAGGGTGGTTAATCAGCTGCTCACCCAGCTGGATGGAGTGGAGGGGCTGCAGGGTAAGGCCTGCCCTTGGGCCCTTCTCCAGACTTCCCTGGAGAAATTACCCTTTTTTGTGAACAAAGGTTTGCTTTGCAGATATCCTCTGTCCACACTGCAGATGTAGCACCAATTACCTCCTGCTTCAGCTGTCAGGAGTCTTCGTCGTGGGAAAGGATTGCTTATGTGTGGATTAACAAGTGTAGTTCACCTTGGGAATGAAAAAAAGTAGTGCTTACTGTACAAAACATCAAGTTCCTGTATGTACAGTAAAATACAGTTTGTGTCCATAAAAATGAGAAGTGAAATCTGAAGTGTCTTTGAAATTCATCAAGTTGCCTTCATGTTTTTTTTTTTTTTTACTGTACATAATAGCTATTCCTGCAATTAACTGGATGAAGTGAAAGTATGTTACATTGCATGACAAATTAAGTTTAGTGTAGTCTTGATGAGTATCCCTACCATTTCTCCAACAGGTGTGTATGTCCTGGCTGCCACCAGCCGCCCTGACCTCATTGACCCGGCTCTTCTGAGACCTGGCCGTCTGGACAAGTCCCTGTACTGTCCACCACCTGACCATGTATGATCCTCCTGTCTGTTTGGCTCTGACTGGCTTTCAGTAGATAATCATGGGTGATAGAAGTTAGGTGAAGTGTGGTATTGTCAAACCTTTAAGTGGTTCTGTTGGCTGGTTTCTGGATGTATCCTTACACTGTCATTACCACATGCCCCGCCCTGCAGGAGGCTCGGGTTGAGATCCTGAAAGCCCTGACCCTGTCTGTTTCACTGGCCGGAGACGTGGACCTGGAGCAGATTGCCAGTACCACAGAATCCTTCACTGGAGCTGACCTGAAAGCCTTGCTCTATAACGCCCAGTTGGAAGCCATCCACAGCAGCGTGGGAACTGGCCTCCTCCATGTGAGTGTCCCACAAGGTGCCCTGTAGCTGCTGCTGTAAGACTGTGGGATTTCAATAGCCTGTAGGCCCAGGATCCAGAGTTAAGAACCCATGCCCCTCATAAAAGAGTTCAAAGATGATATTAAAGTTTCATTAAGGTTGAACATTCTTCTATCTTCACTTCCGATGTATGCTAATGGTTTTTTTTTTTGGGGGGGGGGTTGAAAATGGAGTGGATGATAGTGCAGCTGGTACGGAAACATTGGGTTTCAGTTCAGTGAGGCACGTGACCATGCCAGTGCTGACTGTGGTGGGCAGTCCTGTGCAGGTGGCGTGGGGGGAGGCGGGGAGTCGGCTGTTGTGGCAGGTGGAGGGTGAGCTTTGGCGTTTTCCTTTCGTAACTGTATTTTATATTCCAGTGTGCACAATGACGTCTCTCCTGTCCCTGCCACCAGGATCTTGGCTCCGGCTCAGACAGCGACGTCAGCCTGTCATCCATGATTTTCCTGAACCACAGCAGCGGATCGGATGACTCTGCAGGGGAGGGGGACGGTGGGCTGGACCATGGTATGGTTCTTCTGGAACCGGGAGAGCTACCCACTGAAGACCCGCGCCACAACCTCTGGCGACTGTACTTTGGGAGCTCCTATGAGTCGGAGCTGGGGAACCCGTCCCCCTCTGAACTGGTGAGACTGGGTTTGGGGATGAGAGCTTGTGTGGACGTACCCAGCGCAGCTACTAAATGGTTGGGATTTCCAGGACAAGTCTAAGTAAATTTTGAGCTTCAGTTTAGTCAGATTCTCTTGTTTTAGTTGAGATTGTAATGAAGCCCTAAAAACAACTGAAAAACAGACTTGCTTAGCATTGTTTTGGCCATCCTGTTAAGTTTAACATTCTTGTTTAGTAGTTGGCAAATCTGCTTGCAGGTCTGGAGAGTGCCCTGGGATTTCTGGAGATTGCTGAACAAATCCATTCTGCAGGATATTTTGTCCTAGTTCATTAATCTTTTAAAGCTTTCATTACATAAAGTTTCATTACAGTATCCTTGTCTGTTTGGCTGAGTCTGTTTATCAAAGGTTTTTACTGTGATCATTTATTTTCTTTCTATTCTATGAAATGCTTTGACACACCTCATGGTTCACAGCAGGGTTACCTGTATCTTTTTTCACACCCCAGAACTCTCAGTGCCTTTCTGGGCCCAATTCCATGACCCATGACCTGACTGGGGCATCTCTGCGGGACCCCAGCTGCTCCCACACGCCCGTCTTCATGGCCTCCTTGCAGGAGGGCTACCAGGAGCTGAGCCATGAGCAGCTGGAGCGACTGCGCACCGACATCGCCAACATCAAGACCAACTACCGCAGCAGGGTCCCGGTGTGTCCGTGTCTCTATCCTACTCATAGACAGAGTACTTTTAAGTCTGTGCTGTTGTGTTCCATGGCACAGTGTGCACAAAACATCAAAACCGCATAAAAAAACTGTATTGTCCTTGGTTCACATCACACCTGCTCACAATTTTAGTAGTCCGCATAAAAATAGTAAGTCTACAGTAATTATTATTATGAAGAAACTGGACTCAGTTTTACAGCTCAAAGGCTAAATTATGCTTTAAAGGTTGTGCTTTTGCACTAGGACAGTTACACATGACTTAAGCACATTTACTGCCATTTAGAGAAGTGATTCATTAACGAGACTGAAAATGTCATACCAAGCATTGTAAGGATAAAGAAGTAGACAGTAGTCATGGTAAAGTAAAAGATCCTTGCTAGCTGACATTTTCAAAGCCAAACTAATTATCTTCAGATAAATGAAACTTTTCTCAAAACAAGGCAATGTCTCCTTGAAACAGATCCTTTGATTTTTAAAAGTCATGTGCACTATCCCTGCATTATTAAAAATACTTGTTAAAATCCCAAAAGGCTTGTAATTCTTGGAAAATGGTATGTACTTAAGGTTCCAGATGCTATTTGTATTTGCTGCTTTTTCATACAGTTGTAGCCATTTATTTTTGGACAAAATGGAGTAAACTAGCCTCATGTGCCAGGGTTTTTTGAGTGTTTCTTGTAAGAATGATAGGCAGTGTAGTTCAGAGAAGTACATCTGCCCACAATTTGGATGTGACCATTTTCGAGTGCATCACAAACGCAACACAAAAAAAAAAAAAAATTTGGGGTTATGATAGTTTTCTATCAGTGCCAGCGATGTTTTAATCCACCCTCTGGAAATCTGACTATGTAATGGACAAGTAAATAAATACAAGCTGTGAGGGGCTGGGATGTTGCATTGGGGTTATCATAACCCTGTGTGTCTGCTTCCTGTTTTGTGTTTGGGACTCAGGAGGAGTCTGTCCTGACACTGGTGGGGCCCAGTAAGCCGGCCCTCCTCATCTGCCACGGCCACCTGACCTCAGCATTGGCCGCCACCCGAGCCTCGATCAGCAAGCAGGAGTGGAGGAAGTACACAGAGCTGTGAGTACATCAAAGGGAAGTTTGATGTTATGAAAAGTTCCCCTGTTAGAATTTAGAGAATGAGTTACTGGGACATTTGCATCGTTTGAGATTACTTAAAAAGAAATGACTGTAAATTGGCAAGCATTTCCAGTCATTAAAACAGAATGAAGGGGTTCAGAAAAGGATTTTTTTGTTTTTTTTGTGAGTTATAATGGTGACAAAGAATCTCTCCTCTTGTCATTTGTTTTTTTTCCCATTCAAACTGTTTAAACTGTGGTCTTTTTGTTTCAGGTATGAGTCCTTTGGAAATTCAGGCTCAGATGGGAAGTCTTTCAGTGTGGCTACATTTAAACCTGGCCAACGTGTGACTCTAGCATAATAATCACAGGCCTGTACCTCTTCCACATTAGATAGAGACTGTCTTTACCTTTGGTTACCTTGTACTGAAGAAAAGGTGGTTTGTCACAATTCTCACCTTATACAAAATAACATGTGTATATGAATGTACTTGAATCTTTGCAATTATCAATACTTCGTGAACTAATTGTGTTCCAATTTAAACCATGCACTGCATGCCATGTACATTACCCCGTGAGTCTAATACACAATTTCCTTTCTGTAATTCGCCCCCTTTGAGCAAAATGTGTATTTAATTTTTTGAAGTGCGTGTGTGTGTGGGCGTGTGTGTGCGTGAACATGTGTGTCTGTGTTTCGCCACGTGTGTGTGTGTGTGTGTGTGTGTGTGTGTGTGTGTGTGTGTGTGTGTGTGTGTGTGTGTGTGTGTGTGTGTGTGTGTGTGTGTGTGTGTGTGTGTCTTTTGGGAAATGATGATACTCATACAAATTCATACATACTTTTAAATGTTAATATGAATGTGCTTAACCACAACCTTTTACACAATGTAAATTAATTTATGTAAAAAAAAAATCTACAATTTATGAGCTGATGAAAATGTTTACAATTTCAGTGTATTTTAGACTAATATTAAAATAAAATATTCAAAACAGATTATTCTATTTGCTCTTCTGTTTCTGAACAAGGCCTAATGGAATGTATACTTAAGTATAACCTGGGGTGCATTCTGTTGTCCAAGAGAGGTTATTTTGTATGGTGGCAAACCCACAAATGTATCCGTAATTCTCCTAAAAACCTCTAGATGGCACAAGACTAATGAAATTTCATTTTGCCTCATCTTCAGTTTGTTCTGGTAACACTTCACCATCTTTCTGCCCACATGGCCAAGTGTCTCCATGTCTGAATCAAAGCTTTTCAGGGACAACCTTTTTCCCTAAGACTTTGAAGTCACATCTTACATTGACAAAGACACTGTTTATTCAAAGTGATCTTAGACTACTTCTCCTTTTCTTTACCAACTTGGTAAATTGTAGGATGTGAAAGATGTTTGTGGAGTTTTAGGTGTTTCTGGCTCACAGCTACAGGCTGCCTTGTGAAACAGCTATAAATAATATGCTCAACCTACATGTCTTTACAGGAGGCTTGTCATTTCAAATATAAAATTTAAATAAACAAAAACCCAAAGCCATAGATGATTTCTGGTAACTGAAATGATAATTCATGCAAAATAAGTGGCCCTGTCTGTTGGTGACCTGTTAGTGGTTCAGATTAGGGGACACAGACAGCCAGTGTGTGAGGTGTGTGTTGGGGGCTGAATGATGCATTGCAATATGCCAGTCAATAGAGGTTATCCGTTGTCACTGCCTTGGCTGAAGGAATGCTCAATTTCTATGTAGTGTTTTTCTTTGCCTGTCCAGTGAGTCAACCTCATTCAATCCATCAATCAGTTTCATTTCCTTCATTTGCATCTGTCAGTTTCCTCCTCAGAGATTCCTTGTATGCCACATTTTACATGTTTCTGACTGGTCCACACTTGCATTTGTTTTCCAAAAGTACAGTTGGCAAAATATGAGTGCTTGTGATTCAGTGAGCTTCAGCTACAGAACAACTTTTGAACCATTTCCCTCTACTGCTATAGAATGTGCTTCACAGAAGCCTCAATCCGAGTTTCTCAGCCATGTCATGGACATTGAATTCCCCTACACTTAAGGGTACATTTCTACAAATGAACTAATGGTTTTCCCATTCCCAGAGCCATAACAAAATGAATAATAGATCATGTGGTTCTGGCAAAACTATGCAACACAAAGATTAGAGAGAATAACACTATGTACTATCTCTCTTCCCACTTTCACCCCACCAGATACATGTAGGAAAGTGTGATAATCATATCTGCAATTTTTAAAATAATTTTGGTTGGAGTATTTTGTAAAAGGATGGTAAAAGGATGGAAGATGAAAGTGAAATTTTAAAAAGTGGACTAGTTTATGAGGTACGGTGAGGGCTGTACCTTCTATTGCCTTCCCATTTACATTTATTTGGCATGGCAAAAAATGCAACTCAGTGTGTGTAAATGTAGTTATAACATGTGTTGAAATCCATTTCCCATGTCTTTGATGTTGCTATATCATAAAGGCCCTTCTGCTTTCCTATATTTTGTACAGTATTTGTATATTTCCATGGAGGTAAGTGAAATTTAATGTCTGAAATCTGAATTGTGTTGGGTGAACATTTGAAAGTCACTGGCTCTTTTACAAGCTGATTGAAATTGGTGTCAATTGTGAAGTCACAACCAGGCACAATTTACATATTTCTACCCTTTGATGTGGCCTAGTTGGGTTGCATTGATGTTCTGTTCTGCATACTTCCACTTTGGAACACATTTTGCATTTGAGGAGCTGGGAGGTCAGGCAATCACCAGTACTGTCAGCCAATTAGGGCTGTGGTTCATTGATATGAATGCATGAATACATGAATGTGTCACACCCACTCAAACACCCTGTTCATTACAAGGGAAGAAATAGCTGCAGGGAAATAAATGATTAAAAATATGTATTGACGGTTTTCTTTCAAAACCATTTTGGCTCTACAAATTCTACAGTATTAGTCTGCCTTGTAATTGGCTCTTTAATTGTATGATGTGAGAGGGCATACAATTTAGGGCCATGAAATCACACAAGACCACAGTAAGACCTTCAGACAGCACATTTTTAAAGAGGTTACACCTTAAGTAAAGTCATCTTCTGACAATTAGTGTTTTCCTCTATTGTAGGTCAAGTTAATGCTGAATGGTATGTTCTCATTTCCCTCTAGCAAATGCATTATTAATTTCTGTTGGTTTGATGAGATTTGTGTGAAGGCTCATATACATCCATTCATCCTTCCTGTTTATCTAGGCAGAGCATCTGAAGTGATGGAATCTCTGAAGAATACATTTGAAGATTCAAAAGGAAAGCATTTAAAACACTGAGGGAATGGAGTGGATTCTTATGACTGAAATATCACTTCACTCATGGCAGCAAAAACCATACTGCGCATTCATATGAAAAATGTTTTGACAAATAATTTTCTTTCAGTCATGTCATGTTATAATGGAACCTCATGTAATCAACTTTAATCATGATCACAGAATGAGTAAGTGTTGTTCTCTATTATTGTGATGCAGATTCTGCTACTATGTCTTGATAAATTAAAATGATAAATATCAGGCAAAGGAATATAAAATTATTTCAGGGTAAAAAGTTCATTGTCTAGCTGGCTCTCTGAATGCTCTAAAGCATTACTCTTTCAACAAATAGAGGAATATAGTGATTTTAACTGTTTATGTTTCCTCTTGTCACATATTCTTTGGTGTCTATATCTGCAGGCACACACACATGCACGCCTTTACTGTGTGTATTGGCACGAATGTGCACATGTACACACACTGTTTATTATGCATAAATAAATGGTGAATACATACATTTACGCACACCCACACAAAAGTGAAAATCATCATATTTCCAGCGATCAGACAGATTCTGAATACAGCATAGGATTCATTTTAATATTTAGGATCCATCCTGATTGCTGTTCTTGACTATGCAATTTGGGCCTTTACCCCAACCAGCAGTAACCATTCAATTACACGGCTGTCCATTCTCATGAAGGGTCCTTTTGTTATGACAGTACCAGACAAAAGCAGTGGACACCTTATCATTTAATAATTCTGCAACAATGGCACACATATATGAAGACATATACACTTAGACTTGGGAGTAATGAATAATCAAGATAGAAACAATAAGAGGCTTAATGTACACTGCATCTGCTGCCAGTGATGAAATCTTGATCTTGGTGAGACTGCTTTTGACTACAATCATAGACACACTTATCCAAAGCAACTTACAAAACTGAGAGTAGGAATACAGAGTAGCACAGAGAGGGAGAATTAACACGCTGTGAGTCTGTCGCAGTGTGACTGTGTGCAATGGATTAGATGCCGTTGTTATTGCCTTTAGGGCATAGGAAATGCAAAGGAAAACAAATCAATCTTCAACCGTTTGACAGCGCCCTGCACTGTCTGCTCAAAGCCCCTGACCAGGCTGTGCTGAGCTCTCAGTGTAGATCCTAACCTGCACTCTCCTGTGTGGTACTGCCTTTGAAACTGACAGCCAGTTATGCAGTGTGGAGAGATTCTGCCTCCCATCGAAACTGCATGTGCTGTAGGCTTCAGTGATCTGAGGAGCCACTGATTTCTCTCCAAAACACTCCTGTCAGCTTCCTGCTGGAGTGAAGAGTCCAGCAGTATGATACTGAGTGAAGCCATGTACTGTTTCACATTTCACGTTTTAAAAATGAGGCTGGTTGATTATATTATTTATAGTATCTGAGTGTGAAAACAGATTCCCCCCCTCCCAATATTCTTTTGACAATAGTGTAAACTCCAGGCAGCTTTCTTATTTTCATACAGTCTGGAGCTGCTTTATACAGGATTTGATTTAGTTGCAGAGGAATGAAACCTGCACATTAATTATGGGACTGCACTCCAGACATGGAAGATTGTAAAATATAAATTTATGTCACAGTGTCTATTTGTTTTCAATGCCAGCAGCCTAAGCCCCAGTGCCCATAACATTAGTGTTTCCTGCTTACCAGCACACCTCATTCTAAAACTATTTGTATTACAAATGCCAGTGCTTGTACCGATGTTCAGTGCTGCAAGAAACATTTTAAATTAGACGATCAATATGCTGAAAAGATGTTAAATTCCTACTAAAAGTACACTGCTGTTCTTCAGGTAGCCTTTTGAGCTACACACACTGGTAGCTCTACTGTATGAAGCAGACCATCCTCCATTTTAGTTGTTCGGGCTGTTCTCCATGAGCCAGAGACCATGAGTGAAGGACATGTAATGTGGGGACACTTCCGTGCAGTAGAACTATTGGTGATTCCACAGTTATTTTCTTATTTAAATGAGAAGAGCCAGGTTGACAAGTTGACATGTATGTGTAGGCATTCTAAATGTTTACTATGTTTACCATACAATTTTTTATTATTTGTATTTTAAAGACTGTGCATAGCAAAATTGTCACAAATGATCTACTATATAATTTTCAGTGGAGTAGTCAACTCCCCATTAATCAGTGACCAGGGCTCCTTAGATGAATTAGGAGCATGGGATATGTCCTAATCTGAATCTGTTAATGTTTGTAGCCCTTTAAATACAGAAAGACTTTTTTGGTACCTACACCTTCTGTACATTTTGTATAAAGAAGGGTATGAATGCAGTCATGTGAATCTATCCTGATCCCGAGTGGCGAAAACCCCTTTAGGAGAATAAATAATCTGATCTGAGAAGTGCACTGCTTCCCAATGAGAATGGCACGCACCTGTTGTGCACTGCCCATGGCTGCTTTTGCTTGTAAATAGGCTATTATTTTTAGCCAGGTACCTGTACTGAGGGCAGTTCAACCCCATGCTCATGGATGAGGATGTGGCTACTGCAATTTTTCATTCCTTTGTGGGTCTCTGAGGCAAGGGAGGCTTTTTAAATCATTCAAAACCCGCCCTTGTCTCCCACTTTGCATCTCACTCCATCTACTCTATTAGCCCAAATGCTCACCAGTCCCATTCCAAGGTAACAGCGATGACACTGCTGCAGCCCATTCCTCTGACATTAAGCACACTTAACTAAATTAATATGGACTCAAATGGTGGAATAATGGAATAAACATTTATCTTTGTCAGCTGAACGATGGGATATGCATGAACTGTTTACTTTAATGCCAGTCCTCAACTTCTGTGTAGGGGAGCCTCAAGGTCTGCAGGTATTTGTCTTCACCTCAGCATTCAAATCAGAACCAAAAATCAGGCGAATTGAGTTAACTATTCTATCAACTGCTTTAACCGATCTATTCATTTCAATAGCGATGAAAATCAGCAGATCTTGTGTCTCTACAGAATCAGGACTGAAAGGCCGTGCTGTGATGGCTGTGGGAAAGCATTTTACATATGGGAGACATATTTAGAACAGAATGCAATGAGGCCATTTTTTAGTACTCATTGAATGCGTAGCATTACGATACATTATGTACCACTACAATTGATAAAATTACTGTCATAGTAATTTTATCATAGTAATCACTATTTATGTTATAAATTAAAATACCCATTAAAAATAAACACAAACAAATGTGTATGCAAAACTGTTTCACTAAGAGCAAAGTTAAAATCAGAATGTGTATGAACAGTGATTTAATATAATATTTTTACCATTACCATTTTGCTATTATCATTACTCACATTACCAGATATTATATTATATATAAAGAAGTATTCTGTACTTAAATCAATAATTGCAGAAAAATGGGAAAAGATTAATATACCATATTAACTTAAAATGACTAATATGATAAATACTATCTCTATGACAGTGAGAATAATTTAGCAGCATGGAACCCACTGCTTCTAAATCCTGTGAAACCAATCTCACGGACACTGATGGCTGCATCCATGGGACGCTCTTAACTAGCTGAATTCATGGAGCTGGCAGTTTCTCCACCGAACTGCTGACATGGCCTGCACAAGCATGTTCACCTCATGAGCCAGCAGATAACTAACCAGGACTGCTTAATAGACGACTTGTCAGATCTAGAGTTCCGGATCACTGTCTGAGTGACAGCACTGCTTATCTACCAAATTGGAGTATGGGACCGTAACTGAATCAGATAGAAACTAAAAAAATTAGGAAGTCACCATAATCTGTCACCTCAGTAAAATAATTTTAAATAACCCCATAAATATTACTGAGTGAGGTATTTTACATGAAAATCATGTTCCTGTATAGCTTAAAGTGAATAGGTGTGGTTTATGATATGTGTCACATGCTTTTTTCATATCCTCACCACCATCATCCCCTTCCTCCACCCAGGACGCCTGGATGGATTGGATCATTAGAGGAGCACTGGGCGAGGTGTAATGGGCCTGGTGCCGGTCCCCAGGGGTGGGTTAATGGTGCGGAGCACTGACCCGGCTCAGCTCTAGAAACAACGGTGGCGAGCGAAGAGGTGATTTCCCCCTTTCAGTAATGACTGAATAATAAACTCGCATCAGACAGCAACAGGCTGAGTAATTGGCTTAGGAGACCGGGCCTGCTCACACCAATGAACTGGATGAATGGGCAAAATGAATGGCGCTTGGTCAGGGGCGACACATTAGCAAACATCCCCAGAGCTGAATTTGAGTCTGCTTTAAAGGGCTAGAGGAATGGTTGATTTCACTTTGCCACTTAAGCTGAGACACACAATGTTCTGCATGTTGAGCCAGAATGATTTGTTTGAAGGGGTTTAGGAAATGCCCAGATTGTTCATTGAATTTCAAACAGACTGCTTCTGTTGTACTCGAGTTGAAGTGCCTCATAATTTACTTTATAATAATTTACTTTATAAATAGATCTATATCAGAGGCATAAGCAGAACTGTAAGGCAGATGATATGTTGACAGATGTTTTATATAACTGTTTGAAGTTTAAAGTCAAAGGTTACAGTGACAACATTAAAATGAACACATTTTCTTTATTGATTGTGAAGGTAACTTAAAATGGTTCCTACTTTTATATTATTCCTATGTAGCTGAGCAATTTTTAGAAACGATCATAGCCACTGAAGTATGCCGCATGACTTCAAACATAACAGCCAATTATTCTATTTCCTCTGTTCCCAAGCTCAAGAATAGATGAGAGATTGTCACCACATCAGCTTTGAGCTGGTTCCATGAATAGTATTGCTTTTGTGCTAAGTTAATTAAGAATTGACAGCTTTTTGAATGTAGCTGTATATAGACTACAGGGGGTCTCATGGTTTAAAAATGAGCCAGCCTGACAGCAGCATGAAACTTACAATAGTAGGTGAAGCCAGAAGGGAAAAATGGCAGACTGCATTTCCGCAAAAGTGGGGGTACAGCACCCTTCCAAGGTGACAAGTGTGAAACGTATGATATGACATTCTTGACAGGTGAATGCAGAGACAGACCTCCTTGGCTCAGGGGTGGGGTGGGGAGAATTTATTCTGTAGCGCCTGCTATACCAGCAGAGCTGAGTTGTCATTCATAAATGACCCCCATGGCACACTGCTTCCTTAAATAGGAAATGGTTTGTTTGATGACTGTCAGCAGATATGATTGCTTTGAAGCCATTTGGTCAGATCTTGCATACATTATTAGCACACAAGGGGTAACTGTCTGTTACAATCCAAAGCTTTGGTATCATGCGGCCATCAATCCAGAATGACAAGGGAACCAGGACTAATCAATTTCTGTAGTTTTAAAAATAACACACTTTAAAAGATGTTCAAGGCAAAACTACTCTGTTGCTGCAAATGAAATAAGAATCTCAAGAGACGAAAAAAAATACCATGAGCAGTAGCTGTGCTCTTATGTCAGCTGTTTCTAGAACCAGTCTTCTAACACTTCCTGCTTTTTTATGGTAAGTGTTGCTACCTATAACTGACTAAATCAACTCAGCTGAAATAGTACTTTTTTCCCAAAAGTGTCACTAATCATCTTTAGTTAAAATAGAAAGGTGAACTAGTTCCTATAAAGAAATATCCATAATTGTGATGAAGGAAATTAGTTTGTCAGTTTGGTTTTGCACATACTGAATATGTACTTGTGTCTGAAAATATAGTTTAAAGAACAATAGCATTTGAATACTACACTGCAACAGCATGATCAACAACTAAAATAGCACAAACAGGTAGATGGATGTAGAGAAGGAAGTGGAATACTGGCTCTTAAGCTCTACTCCATGGACGATGTGCCGGAACATCGGTGTAATGAAAAGATTGCTCTCACTTGTGCGTTAAGAAGAAATCCTGCCCGTAAACACTCGAGCATGTAATAGAGAGGCGGTCCCACGAGTCAGATACTCCACAGCCAATAGCACTCCAATAAAGGCTCTGTTCCAATGGCTGCTCACCCCACAGAATGTCCCAGAAAATGTGCATTGAATCATGACATTCTGATGCTGTTCCACAGTGTTTCCCTGCAGCTAAAACAGGTATGCTTTTATCTCAGTGCTTGGGGTCAAACAATAAACATACCATATAATAGTGTTGAGTTTACGCACACAGTGCTCATATTTACTGAAGCATTTTATTCATCTTGAACATGATGTCATTCTTATGTTTCAAGGTCACTAATTTAAATTGTTCATCCCCTGTTCTTTCACACATGGTGGCAGATTTCATAATTACATGAAGTGACTGCACTGAAATACATAGCTGAGGCTTCTAGAAAAAGGCAGCAACATAATGACCACACAACCGCAAACTATACAATAAAACGATAAGACTCTGAGGCTTTCCTCATAATATCTGTATGACCATATACTTTCATGTCAAAAAATCATAAATGCCAATGAGAAACATATCATTACAGTGATATGTTTATTTATAAATACGACACATCATTGAAAATGTCATAGAAACAAATGGTTTGTGTGACACTTTTATTTATAATTATTTATACTTTGATTAGGACAAAGTGTTATTTTATACACTGTACTATTTACTTCAATTTAATAAAGTTTTAAGATTCAACAATGTTAAGTCTAACTTAAGTAATCAAGGTCATGGAATGGAAGTTTTCATGATGTTTTATGCCTAAGGTTCCATTAATGTCATTGAACAGTTAGCAACAGTTAAAAAAGCAGTAATGAGCCACTTATTTTATGCCACTTACATTGAATTTGTCAAATGGGGTTCACAAAACTGTCATAATGCATTATGACAAGAGTTACCATGAGTTTATAATGTCAGCAGCCATACCACGTTCCCTTTGCATACCAAAAGTGTGGGCTTTGCTAATACTTGGATGGTGGACCCCCTGGAGACACTAGGGTGCTGCTGGAAGATGTGTTAATGGACCAGAAAGGAACACTCCTAAACCAAACAGATATCCAATGGCCCAACACAGTGACTGGGACATTGTGCTGTAGAAGGTGCCATTTTTTGATCACTTATTGATGACACTTTTTGAATGAGTATGGGTATTAACTTATAAATAAATTCCCCCCAAAATGGGTTTGTACATCTGACAGACTGAACACTCTTAAATCTCTTCCCATTCTCACTCCCCACATAGAAAAGTGAATTGAGCTCATTTTCAGTTGACCTACCTTGTCAAACAAAAGTAAGGGCAATTAGAAATATCACATTAATTTATGCAGCATCATGTCATAATAGGTCTATAAACCTGAAATAAAATGTGAAAATTACATATTTGTCATACGACATCTAAACATACAGTGTGTCATACCCATCATAACTACTGTTACAGTCTCCTATGACATGTTAGGACACATATCGTGACACAAGTGTTCATGACACAGTATGAAGGTGTTGAAAACAATCAAGTAATTATGTACAATTAAAATATGTAATACACAAATGAATTTGAAGTGTAATACTGGAAGGAGCAGAAGGGATAGTGAAACCATCAAATCACCAAACAAATCAACATTATATGGCAAGCACTAGTCTGGACGTACAAATGGCATTGCCAACATGAGGCACTACAATATGGACTGAAAAAGTGTGAAACACAAGTAAACACGAAATACACATAAAAGTTTACTTTAATTCATTTTAATGTAAACTGCAGGGTTTAGGGCATTTAAACCTAGAACAAACATTTGAGTGGGTCAAAAATGGGCAAACAGTAAGAGATATTACAACTGTGTTTGTTTTTAAATTAAATTTACACTTGTGTCCAAATTGGCGGCGAGTTCCTAAAAACCTTCCCTTAATTAACACTCAGACAATGTGATAATACTGACTACTTGGCAGCTTCACAGACATCACTAAAGTTACAGCAGCTTACGATACAAGCCAAATATTGCTTTGGAATGTTACAGCTGACACAAAGGCGCCGGACTGGAATTAATTGGTGGGATTTCACAGGCGTGAGCTGCAGGTGAATCGACACTGCGATCTCTGAAATGTAAGCTTAGAAGCATTTCATTAACTAAACAAGGTTACAGGGTGCTTTCAATGTAAGATAGTGCAAGTGAAGGAATTTGCACTTCATTAAACAGTTTTACAGGAAGCAGAGCAGGAGTGAGATTTTGGTATACCAGTGAAAACAAAACTGTATGTACTTTTCCCTTCATGTTGGAGACATAGCTGCCACATGTCAGAATATGAGATGTTTGCCGCTACAGTGCAAAAACATTAAAAATTAGAGGCTTGGAAAAAAAAAAAAAAATCACAAAATCCTGCACCCAACCCCCCACCCCCTCCCCCCCAAAAAAATGAAATACAATTTAAAAAACGAGGAAAACTAACTTTTTGCAAGGAGTACTCTACAACAAACGCGAAACACAAAGCCATCAGGATGTGTAGAATTAATGCGGTCTTGGTTCTCCCACAGCAGGTTGCCAAAGTGTTGCTGTGATGACACTTTTGTCATGAATGCCGAGCGCTTCTTGGCTTCTTGGGAGCTGGCCTTGCTAGACCTCATTGGGCAATGGGATGTGACAAGTTCAGAAGGCCTCGCAGGCAAGTCGTTAAGTGCTGCAAATACATTAAAATACACCTTAAAAAAGTAAGTTTAGCAAGTATAGCAAGAAAAACAAAAAAAAAAAGTTAGACAGATCCTTGTATTTTTTTCGCCAACATCTTTTTCGAAAGTTCTTTCCAGTACGAGTAAGAAACGATTGGTCCAGTCGGTAGTTAGTTGCAGTCGTAAACAAAGTCATAGTTGCTAGGCTCTTTGGGAATTGGGGGTGGAGCCTCGGGAATCTGAATGTTTTCAAGGTCCAGGAGGCGGAGCTTCATCTCCATGCTGAGCAGAACATCTAGGTCGGACTTGGTATAGTCACTTGTCATCTCCTTCCCCAGGAGTGCGTTGAGACCGTCCGTCCACACACAGTACTGAAAGACAAAATGGAAATGGATTATAAGGCCACACTGAAAAATGATCACATCTTCACTCTTCAACCATTCAACTTCAGCAATAATGTCTGGGGGCAACTATGACCTGGGACAAAAGGGCAGTTAAGTTCTCAGCTAATCATTGACTTTAATTCATTTATTAAATTGGTCACAAAATAAAGAAAATACATCTCTTCACCTCCAAGAGCAATCACTACAGCCCCTTTGACTGTTTATAGAGACAGGATCTGTAAGCATTGCTGAACATCAGAGGCTCAAATTTACAGATTTTTGATTGTTTTTGCCCTTTTGCATGCTGCGATGACAACATTTCTCTGCATTTCGTGTTTCCTCCGTGACAGTGGAGGGCAGACGATGAATCCTTACCTCCTGCTTATCAGGCGCGATGAAGTTTAAATATTCGTCCGACTCATAAAGCACAGAGAAAGCCAGCTCCAGTACTTCCTGCAATGAGAAAGATTCATGATGTCAGTAAAAAATTCCAACCACCGCCTCCCTTTGAAACCACCACTTTCCGCCTGCTGTTTTCCCTCTCTCACATTTCTTCTCCAAGATATTAAACACCAGATGGCATGCGGTATCTGTCACCATCGTGCTGGCTGTCCAAACGTGGTTGCCCGCAGGGAGTGAGGAAACAGCAATATGAAACTGAGAACTCTGGAGGTTGGTTGGTGTTTGCTGTGACACGTTTTGGCGGACTTGTCCAGCAAAGCAGGGAGTGCGCTCATCACCTGACTCTGAATGACGCAATGCACCACGGACACCTTGAAAAGTACTTTAAAGTCATGAATAATAATAAAAAAAACTTTGCTTGATATGGGTGCTACACCCAATGCTCACCAAGGCCCATACCAAAGGACGGAAAAAGCACCGAATGGAGACGAGCTTGGTCACAGCACCAAAATTTTCATAGCAGCGACGATTTACTTACAATGCAGATGAAGGTAAACTAAGAATAACCAGTGTTTTTTTTAGGTGACAGGTAGAGGCAGTACAGTCTCTCCTTGTAGTGTGCTCTATCTGAAAACCTGAGCCAGATGGGCTACGGCCTCCCCTCCCTTTGAGCTGGCAGACAGGGTGAATACATCGCCCTGAGATACAGCTCAGTAACAATGTCACACAATCCACCTCAAACCTTTGTTTATTTCTACAGAGCTAACAAACACACCAGCCTAAACACTTGGAACCAGTAAAATGTCTGGAACCAGCAACCTTACAACTGAAAATATGTACTGCATGCACACATGCACACACACACCATGAAATATGACAGTCCTTACACTTGATGATTTTCAGTAAATGAAATACTTTGCTAAAACTCTATTATCTAACCCTTTTCTCCATTGAAGGTTTTTGTTTAGAGCTACAGAGCAGAGCACACCAGTGAGGCATTATTTCCACTTAACTGACCTCATTCCAACAGTAGTTTCAGTTCAGATGCGCTTCACAGTCTCAGCCATGTTTTGAGCAAGCTGTGTTAAGCTTATTCATATTTGGTCTTTATATAAAACTTAATACTCCTGTATGGCTATTGCATGTGCTATTATTCCCTCATTAGCATTATTCAAGAACACCAAGTGCCAAAGCCAAAATACTTTTTAATTAAAAATTAATTCTATCCTCTGAACAGCTGAGAATCATTTACACTATAAACTCTGGGAATGTGTACGTATGGACCCACTGAGAAAAAACAAGGATTGGGGCCTCACAGAGTATTACCATAATCCCTGGAAGGTGCTGGAAAACACTTTTCCTTGGTTTGAACTGTTAGATAATTCTTCTTGTGTTGTGTCCAAAATGGCTTCCTATTCAAAATATAGTATGCTACAAAGGGAGTCAGCTGCATACTTTAGCCTGAGTGTGACTCCCTATATAATACAATGTATAGTGAATTTATATTATACAGTACATTTAAACCATACATACCATTATATAGTAAAATGTGTAAGTTATTTTGGACAGAGCCCAGGTCCCTCCAGGTGCTATCAACTGCCCCTAATCCCACGACCCCTATCCTGGTCACTCCTGAACTTTACCTTACAGCTATCTTGCATGGCTGCACTGATCCAAGCACCATGTATAGCATAATGAACAAATTGAAGAAGCTGTAGTCTAACCTTGCAATGTCCTAGGAATTTTTTTTGGCAGACTTTTTTTTTTCTCCCCTGGAGGACACATGGCACATTCACAGGTACTGACATCTAATGGCCAACACCTTCCCTGGGTCATATTTAAACTGCTAAAAATACCATGATTTATTGAACATCTCCTTGGGCAATGACTTGGGACTCAAGGCAAGACAACTCTGATAGTAGAAAGGTACAATAAATGTGTCACATTCTCTTCCATCTGCAGTGATAAAATTATCTGCCTGGAGCTTTAAAGTCACAAGCTCCTTCCAAACAGGACAGAGTCACACCAGGCACATATGCACACCACAACAATCTAATGCTCCCTGCAGCCATTCACCTTCATTTGTTCACCTTTATGTTTTCAATAATCAAGTGTGATCCAGAAAATAAAATGAGAATGCTGGCTTCTGTGATGGTTTACAGCATGCTGTTTGGTGAGACTGCTGATAGTAACAGTGATGATAGCTTTAAACATACCAGGCAGGGACTTTTCCTGCCAGAAAAGCAAAGCCGGGGTGGGGGGGGTGGGGGTGGTAGATTTCACTCAACGGCCACACAGGAGTTGCTAATGTCTCACCTTGTTCTGCTTGAGTGCTCCCTTCTCCTTCATGTGAGGGCAGTCTTTTCCAGTCACGACTGCTTTGATATCAGCCACTGGTACTGTGGGCGAGAAGAAGACAAAAAAAAAAAAAAAAAAAAAACACCATCAGCAACTCAAAGTTTCCCCAACAGCGCTGTGCTGTTGACTAATTGCCTCCATTAACCGGCATGCTAAATTTAGTGTAATAGATCACATCCCTGCGTTGTCTGAAAGTCTCATAAACTAAGTCATTAAATGTAAGATATTTAGGCAATTTATTTTTTAAATTGTGTTATTAATTTGCTTAGCAGACACTTTTATCCAGGAAGACTTAATAATGCTTTCAATCTTTTACAGGCTATCCATTTACACAGCTGTAAAGTGTCATACTCCTCATCTATATGATGGAATAGTTCAGTGGTACGATATAGCCTTGTACCTTGTCATGACACCATATTCATGCTCACCTTTAGCCAGGTAACATTAACTTAGACATACTTCTGTATAATTTAATAGCTCATAGAAAAATAATGTGACTCTGAATGGATAGTGTCTATGGAAAAAAATTATAAGAAACTTTCACATCATATCTGAGAGTTTGGGATCCCCCGTACTCTGCAGTGGGGGTACTCACACTTGTCCTGCAGGGAATCGTGGGGTACCTCGCCCTGGGGGCTCTCCTCCAGATCCCCATAGTGCAGAACCTTGTGATTTGGCGACAGGCGACAGTACCAGAATTTGTCTGTGGCAGGAAACAATAGTAAAAATATATTAGAAATGAGCAATAAACAAATTGTCTCTGCAGAAAGACTGTACAGCTGTATAGCTGCCAGAACTAGATGCACATTTAAGCAACAGCAAAGACTGAGGCAAAGCTTCTTAGATTCAAACTGAAATGAATGGAGATTTATTGTTCATTTAGAGGGAACACTTTCACTGGGATATTGAAGAAAATGAACAGGATACATGACACCCCACAAAACCTTATAATCATTCAGAGGAAAATCATAAAAAGTTCAGTCAGTAGAAAACAAAAACACAATAAAATGAGGCTTATGGTAAGATGTCTCATGTAACACTCTGAGCTCAATGGGTGTCCATAGCAGTACCACCGTCCTGCTATCACAGAGGCATGCCGTACAGCAATGTATACAAGTAGCAGAGCACAAAAAAAATATATAAACCCTGTGCCTCCTTTTCAATTTAGACTGAAATATGAGTATCTGATATTTGGTGCTTAGAGGCTTGCATGTCTGGGCATATGTTCCTCAGATTTTGGTCAGGCGTTTTGAGAGAAGCCAGTTCGTATGAGAGCTGGCGTAGCAGACGCGGCTCAGGCCCAGGCTGGGGGACCGATCGCTGGCTTGCGTCTGCGCCCCGTCATCCAAATCCTAATTGCTGAAAATAGAGGCTTGGCAGGCGGGAGAGGCAGTGATCTATAGGGAGTTTTGCGATGCGTCGTGAGCAACATGGCCATAGCCACCGCTTATGGTTTCAGAGAATGTGCAAAGGAAGGTCAAACTGAATTACAGATTTCCTCATTGAAAGAGCTTGCTCCCACATCTCATACAACAAAATCTGTTTTATCGTCTGCTTCACAGGCAAACACAATTATCTACAATTTATTTAATACAGAATCAGACAACGCAACATACAAACATCTTAAGATAGCCATCAAGACAAAACACAGGTGAGGAAGTGTGTATTGTGCTACATATAGATTCTAAATATAGATTTATTTTAAGGCAAATCATGTCCTTTCCTTCTGTGAAAAGTTAATATACAGTATCCCTTTATGACATCCCCATTAAGGAAATATCTGGGGTAAGTCCAGTGAATAGCAACCCAGAGAGGGGGCTGCAGAGTCAAATACCTACTCCTGTTCAGCCCCTTTCCTATCCATGTGTCTGCATACTCTTTCTTTAGCTGTGAGATGAGTGACTACAACTTAACTCAAATCTAGCGCAGTGTAGGTGAGGGCTGCATATAGCCTTCATAAATATTGCATAACACATTGATAAGCACTACATAAACCTTCATAAGTCCATATGACAAACAAGACAGAATATGTTATAAAGTACATCATTAAGGATTATGGTAAGGAGTTGTGCGGATGATACGTCATGTTGGGAATAGATGGAGATACATTTTTGACTATACCCTGCACAAGATGTGCATCTTTAACAGAATGCTGCTCCTTGGATTCCTCCAGAGGATGCCTAGCAGAGGCCTTGAGTGAGCACGGCTTCCACCCAGGCACAAACAACAACATGACTCAGGCACAAACAGAGTGGGCTTCTAGCATGTTGTGCAACCTAACAGCTGGAGGCCAACGGTCTGATACGGTGACTCCCTTTATCAGGACAAGTGTGGCAAAAAGCTTTAGACGTGAAGGGTTTTTCGAGCCGATGATGTAAACGATTGCGAAAGGAACAAAGAGACACAAATGTCAACCCGTGACCGCTGCAGCAACATGCTGAGAGCACCAGTTATAGAAGAATTAATATGTCCAGTTTAATAGAGCCATGTCTTGGAAGTGGAATTTTCCATTCCACTGAGGAGCTTATCACTACTGGTATTTCTAAATGTATCAGAAGAAGAAGTAGCAGGATCCCTACCAAGATGTGCAATGCTTCCCATTTGTAAGAAATTAAACCCTATGTAATGTATCTGTTGGGACACATTTTAAATCCCCTGTCATGCAGTTTTGAACCTCCAACCACATTAGAAAAGTGGCTACATACTTCATGAATCATTTTAGCAACAGACGGATTTTGAGTTTGCACAGTGGCAGCAAATAAACACTTTCCCTGAGGCTTGTTTCCAATGTGCTGCTTTGTTTAGCAGTTTGTCACAACTTAACTGTGCAAAATCAAATACATTTTAATTCATTTATTGATCATTGAAAGACAAATTACCTTTTTTTGAGAAAGGCCATAAAGCATTTTGCAACAAGCTCTGCAACAAACACTAACAGCACAGCATGGATTTTGTCATCGTTGTGAAATTTGACCTGACCCCTGTCACCAGCATGTGACATACAGAGGAATGACAAACAACTTTTTATTCTTCTCCTGGTGTCAGCGCCATTTATACCCAGGATTCTGAGGGCAGGAAGGCAAGAGACAAGGTTGCGGCGAAAGCAAATGTCAAAGTGAATGAGGTCATTTTGGTACGTGTTCAATAAGATACAGATCATGAGCATGCTACCCTGTGGCAGACAAGCTGAAAACATTTGTTCCTAAAACATCACGTCCATTTTGTTCCATGCAACACGGACAAAGCCTCTCTCAGAATCAGACCGGACCTTGTACATATTGTAAGATGGCTCCTTTGATTAGCCCCATCATGAATAGAAGCAGAAACAATCAGCAGTACATTAATTGTGTCTAGTTTTCAAATGCATAACGAGGGTCAAAACCAGAATAATAGGAACTTCAATAATATCTGATTTGTATACGAGTCAGCTGAATGCTGAGTTAAGACTCCTTTTAGTGACTGTGTTAAATAAGAAGGGCCTTGCAGTGCTGTTTTTCCATGGCATTTTAGGAGAATAATTTGCAGAGAGTTGCCTTCACAAGCAGAGGAGCTTCTGGCCAACAACACACATATCAAAGTTCTTTGCTTTTTGTGCAGTAATTAATATGCCACAAGAGGAAAATGTAACAAATGATGAAAGAACAAATTCTGATTTGAACTTGGTCAAGGATAACCAATCTTAACCTCCAAGCAAGCCTCTGAAAATGAAGTGGGTCAATGGGGTTTTAGTGAGCTTTATAAACAAAGCTACAAGATTCTGGAAAACAATAAATAATACATATTTTATAAGATATTTATGTTATGTAAAGCTTAATTTTCTCATGAGGTCTTGCTTACTCTCAGTTTGACCATTGGTTATTCAATCAAATTAAAGGTACAATAGTCAAGGTTTTCGTATCAGTTTTGAATTGACTCTGCCTTTCTTTGTAGTAGTTAAATTGGGTTTTTCAATTCAGCAGTGTGCAGTTCATATTTCTAGCAAAAGCTAGAATTTGGTTGAATTGACACAGCCAGTGACGTAAGCTTATTTCCAAATGTGCATGCACAAAACTCGCAGCATGCAGTTCCAACAATGACAATACTGAAAGCAACAGACCATAAAAATATTGGATCTAAAGGGATATCAGACTAATGTACATAACACAGTATTTCTTTACAGGTAAGGCACAATTTTTTCCACACAATTTTGATACTATTGCTTTATTCATGTATCCAAACTGGCCCCAATTAACAGCGTATTTATTCAGTTCATTCATTCGTATGTATATTAAGAATTGTATATATATTAAAGGCAAAGAAAGAGGTAAGCTATGGCGGAGAAATAGTTCTTAATTGTGCATTTCCATCTTTGTGAGTGCTTTGTTTGTTTTTCCAGCGATTAATATCCTCATTGTACCCTTTAGTAGTATTTTGTGCTCTCCAAGACTACACTGAATGTTTTAATAAATGGCTATTTCATGATTCTCATAAGCCATGGATATACTCGATTAGTCCATGAAATATACAGTTCTATAAACTAATCAGCATAAAAGCTGAAAGATAAAATATTTTCAACTGTGATTGCTATCATGTGTCAGTACAAGATGTTTCATGATGATTACCAGTCATCTGCCATCGTCTCTGACTGGCAGCGCATTTCGGCACCAGTGTATTCACTGTTAGATATGTCTGTATGAGCACATCTTCTCCCCAAACTAAATTCATCTCACTTTCTGCAAGAGACTGTTTATTCTTTATGCCTTCCTGTTTTTTCTTTCAACTTGTAATGTCCAGTCTTATGAGCAAGCTGCACTCATCGCCACAACTTCCACTGTCAGGCCAGGACAGCACACACATGGCTACACACGGACCTGTGACTGGCTGCCGCTTGACTGGGATGAACTAATGCAATGGTGACAAAAGGAGACTGGTCAATTAAAGCTCACTTATCCTGGGGGAAGAAGACCAATTATGGCTTACTATTACAGGCCCCCAGCCATGGCCCCTGAAAGTGTCATTTATTTGAACAGTCTTTTTGCATTTAGACCTGTTCATTATCACCACATCAGATTAGGGCTGCTTTTCAAAAAGCATGGTGTCAATCAAGCTGAATGTTAAGTGAAATGTATACAGCAGTTTGTACATGATTTTTAGAGACCAGATTTAAAGTCAATTGTGGAGGCACCTCACAAAGGAAGAGCAGAAAAAAAGGAAAGAATGAACACTAAAACGCTTCCATGCTGGGAGGAGGAGCAGTGATTGAGGGAGTGTGGAAGAGACGGAGGACTCAGAAGACTGTGGTCTCTGGGCAATTTAATCCCGTCCCACTGTGAAAAGTGCTAAATTAAACAAGCCAAATGATAAGGGTTCCCTCTGGGCCCTCACAAGCATTACTCAACTTCTGCAAGCAAGTGTGAAGGAGGATATTAGGCTGAAAGATTCCCAAATGCTCCAAATCAAAGTGTGAAACGACTCATCCCTTCACAGCCGAAGCTATTTAAAAAGGAAGAAGTTCTGCAGATATATAGATAATGGCTGTCATGGAGACGGTTGGTCATACAGGGAGTACAAAAGCATTTACACCGCTCCTATGTGTCAAGAGCTAAGCAAATGAGCAAAAAACAATACAAGCAGATAATTACTACAAGGGGAGAGACCCTTGCCATTTTTTGAATTTGAGTACTAGTGTCAGGTAGCACTCTGTACTCCGGGCCAGTTATTAGACACAAACTCACATTAACCTTTATCACGTTGTTTAACATGATTACAGAAACGTTTGCAATCACAGGAGATGCCACTGTGGTCATTATGATACAATTACTGATGAATTTTTGATCTAATGACACCATGCCTGTAGGAATTGAAGTTATTGGTCTGTGATTATCTTGCTTCTGTGCTCTTCATAGTCATTACAGTCTCTCTTTCTGCGTTTCTGTGCCTGGTTTCTTGTACTGTTTCAAGCTCTCTGTGCAATGTCCAAACATACAGAGCCTCATCCGATGCAAAAATACATTTACTATTAAAGCCACACATGCACAATTGCAAGGAAGCGTGTTGCTTCTTCCTAAAGTAATTATGGAGACAATAACATTTTGACAATGAGCTTTCAAGGCTAACATTTCAGTGAGAATTGTGTGATAATTTTTTTCTCCAATTTGGTGTCTGTGTGTGGCTGGCCATCAAAAATAAAACGTAACACCTGACTCCACTTCCTTTGTCAGACAGCCCATAACTGCATATCCTATTGCAATTCCGTAAGATAACATCCTATCTGCTGCAGGTTCCTTCACGTGATGTGAATATCATTATAGAAGCTCAGAAGAAAATCTAAAAGCAGACAAAGCTTTCACTCTTATAGGCATTATGGCTGTGACAACCTCAAGCTATATATAGCTTTGCATATTCAGAGCTCTACAGAAAACGAAAGGCACGCATTCTGTTTATCCAGACTGAACCTGGCAGTAGATGTATTCTAATGTTTCACTACTTTTCATAATGTGACTTGATTGAATATTAATGAAATTTTAGCTGTGGCGGAGTTGAATTAATGGCACCCACAGAGCTCACAGAATCAAATCGGGAGAGTGCAAGCTGACAAATACGTTCAACTCTTGATTTAGATTTACATGACTAATTAACAGTGTTTTGAAAGCATAGCCAATTTGTTGTTATGGAATTTGTCACATACACACAAGGGCTGTCGGGTTTAAGTTTGAACTGATTTGAACAGACTGTTTATGTTTTCCATTCTACCTACAAATTGGGAGTATGAGTATGCTTTGGCCTGATCTGTGCTAAACATATACTGTGTGAAATTGAGTTCTCAAAGAATTAACAAACATTTACTACTTGAATACATTTTCACATCTAGCTGGTGTCCTGTCTGATATATCAAATCCACAAACAAGCACCAATGCCTGTTTACTATTTGAATAAAATGTTTTTTGCTAATGCGCTCTGCTAAATTCAGATGCTAAAATCATTACATCCTTGCCTACATGGCCAAGAGCAGGAAATCACCCTCTCATGAGGAGATTATTGCTCCAATGATTTATCCAAGTCCCATCAAAACTGTCTGGCCTCTTGGCAATTGCTTCAAAAAGTGACATCAGCAGAGTAACATACAACATGTAAAAATTAAGACTTTGAATTTGTTTTTGCCCTGTTTATTAAATTAGCTTCCAGCTGTAAAAGTCTGTAAGCTCCATTTTACTTAAATATTAGTGTTACTCTTTTTTTTTACTGGCATCTCATTCTGTTCTGGCTGCTGAATGGATATCTCTACACAGTAGAGGCTGGAAGCATGTCTTTTGCTACTCTCATGCCATCTAGAAAGATTTTTAGGCTAAATTTTCTGTCTTTTGCTGCCTCACCAATATGTCTATCTGCTAAGGGGTTCCTTGGGCTGTTCTCTTGGCAAAACTGTAAAATTGTGTATGCAATTTGAGAAATTGTAAATGCTATAAAAAAAGGATTATGTGTTAAAAATGTTATAAAAGTTGAAAGTACAACCTTGCAGAACAAGCAAGGTGGAATTTAAACCCAGTTAAACAGGGGCACTGTAATCATTAGAGTCAATGGGAGCTACAAATGCTTTCTCCATTTTGGAACAGGGTTATGATATTGAGTGCCAAGCAGTGATGCTCTTCGATCCCTGTGGCAGAGATGTGTCATCCACATTAGAGGCAACTAAAACTGAATTAGCTTTTTATTAATTTATCCAGGCCGGATCCGGGAATTTATGCATTGCTAGAATCAATTTAGGTCCATCACAATAAAATGGCCGATGGCCTTCATGCAGAAACTACACAATATATATTGTGTACCAGAACAGTACATATTGCAAACAGTTTGTTTTATTAAAAATAGTTAGGTAAATTACATTTTTGGCTATTAAGGGGGTGGTATGGCATGTATTTGAGAAATGTCTATTGACCTGCACTGAAGCCCCCACTGAGAAAATACAACGAATCAAAACCAAGAGCACTCGAGCAAACCAATAGCAGTCCAGGGAGATACGATTAGTATTCATCGTGCTGCTCGGAGAGTTATTGCTGTTTGAGTTACATTAACAGAATCCAGCTTGATGTCAGTGCGCATCTGAAACCAAGCACTCATTTGGAAGGACATTGTGTGCTGATAAGACTCGATCAAGAGTGGGGAGGGTGCTGGACAGTGTGTGGGACAGAGAGGGCAAGTAGGAGAGAGCCCAGCACTGTCAGAGAGCTTTTGGCATACACTGTGTAGGAGTGTGTTTGTTATACGGCCTGCCGCGTGGCAAGCGGTACGGCGCAGCGTGTGCGGGTTACACCACGTGGCCCCAGGCCTCACCTTGGCGCCTCCGGCTGCTGATCTTCCTGAAGCAGGTCCCCTCACAGAGGCGGTTGAGCCGCTGCTGTTTAATGAGCTCCATGATCTCCGGCTGAATCTTCTCCCGCAGCTCCCTGAGGAAGGAAACAGGGACAAGGGTGTGAAGGGCCAGTCAGAGGACCACGTTCATATTTCTGATATACCAGTCTTATTCACACTTTTTTTTTCTCTGTAATAAAATGGAAACTAAGGGCCATATTTTTCTGCAAGTGCACAAACTATAGTGGCACCACTTTCTGTACAGTTTGTATATCAATCATTTATTTGATTTAAAATCTACTGTATAAGATTGACCAAAAGTGCACTAATGAGTGAAGAATTTGCTTACAAGATAAATGACCTCTGCAAATTAGGTTTTGAAAAAACACCATGCACCACTAACGATTGATCAATTTCCACCAATCAGTGTGCAGCTCTCGATGGCAAAGTGCTCTAATTGATTTTGAATCAGTGGAAGACTGACAGTACCTGGAAGCTCTGCCCAGTGTGGACATGGCAAAGCATCAGTCTGGCACCACTACAGGACAGTCGCCAGACCCGCAATGGTCACAATGCTGAAAAATGACCCGCATAATGGGCCAGACTGCCATATTGTGTTTTCTGAATATATACATTATTCAGGGGCATTAATAATACATACACCTATAATTATGCAAAATAAATTGCCTGAGTCCACAGGAAGTTCTTTAGACTGTAACTGATAGATACCATGGTACAGGAAAGCCTGCAGACACCTGATGTTTCTGGAATATTCTCCTTTTATCTTTAAACCTCTTTTCAGATTTATTCTGCACTTCTCTATGTCCTTCTAGACTGCAGAAAGCCAGCTCGTTAAACAGATAAGAGAGGCAGTCCAACCTCTTCTCGTCTGAAGTCTGAGGAGACAAAAGGCGCCTCTGAAAACAATATCTGGTTAAGATGTGCTGCTACATGAATTTCATTATTGGCTTTTACTATTGTGTTCTTTTTCTACAGTCCTGTGCAAAGCTAATTTAATAGTCATTTTCAGACTGTTCTTTCCTTACTAGAAGGCAGATAATGCTCCATCTTGCTGGTTGCTTTAATTTTGTTCTCTTTCTCACTCAATCATATTTACTACTCCTTCCTATTAATTGACAACTATTTGATTTACATGCTTTTCTATGGAGGGGAGGGGGGGGGGGCGTTGTACAGTTATTCAATATTTTTGTTAATCTGTGATATATGTGTGGTTGCTATGTCTGGGATTTTCAGATTGATGTATGTATGATTAACTTCAAATTGGCAAGATATACAAATGTGAGGCCAGATATTTATGAAAGTATAACCAGGAAGACAGATTTCATGACAAATAAATGAATTCAATGACAAATGCAACTGCCACTGGCAACAGGAATATATGCAAGTTAAATGCATTTTGCAGGCTTAAATATTAAAAGCAAAGCTAGTTAAAAAGTAGTTTTTTCACAAACATATGTGGAATTACTGATGAAGCCTGAGTTGAGTGTCAAACTCCATGTTAATGTGCTGAGGTTCAAAAGCTTGAGAACGTGTCTGCAACAGCAGGTGACATAGCCCGTGTAAAGGTTATGTCATCATGACCTTCAGCTGTACCAGTGAATTACATCTCTTATTGCGCAACACGGCTGTGGAACCATCACTTCTAACCTCACCTTCTTTATGCCAGTACTAAATCTCAACCAAAAAACAACTCCTCACATACATTAAAAAAATACTTGCCAAGCAATTGTGCAGAATTTTCCTCCAGTGACACAGAATGGTCACACCATGTAGTTATTATGCTGGGTCTCCACTTACAAAGTAAAGTGTGCAGTACAGCATCATAAATAGACACAGAATGCAAGTTCCTTTCAGCCTGAATGGAGACCTGTCAGGAGCATTTTCCACACCTTCATTCTCATTTCTGGTCATCTTGAGCTGCCACAGCACTAGACAGCAAGCAATTTAATTATTCCTAACGATGTCAGCAACTTAATAATGGTGAAAAAAAATCATTATAAATTGATTATAATGTCAGCTGACCATTAATGAGCATGCAGTGCTTCTGGCAACTGCCATCAAGCATAAACTATATTATGGAAGCTGTAATTGCCTGTTCTTTGTAAATATGATTAACGAATCCACAAAATGTCATGAAAATTGTCATGTGCAAACACATTCATGTCATTGGCATTAATTAAAATTGTATTATAAGCTGCCTTATTTCTATTTTATTGTTCGTTGTATCTGTCATGGTTTATGGTCGTTTCCAGAAACTGAACTGTGAAAACTGTCAATAACAAGTTTGACTTATTTTAAATAATGAACTGATAGAGATGCTCAAAATCAGACCCTCTAAAGGGGATAGGCATTCCAGTCCCTGTGATAGGGTATCGGAGCGTCACATGGGCTACATGCTGGGGGAACTCACAGGATGGGGCGGGACTGAAAGTCCTCCTGGTTCATCCTCTCAGACTGGCGAATCTTCAGGATCTCTGTGTAGCTCAGGTTCTGCAGGCGACTCTTAAACTGGTCCAGGGAGTTAGGCTTCAGAGTCAGAGCTCGCATGACCTGCTCCCTCACCACCTGCATCACCTGCCGATAGAAAACGAGGGAGAGAAGAAAACACATCACTTGAGCTGGACTGAAAAGATAACTGCTGAGATCAGTTGTGCTGGGGTACAGAAACACTTTATAGTGCATTCAGCTGAAGTGACAAACTATTTACTACAGAGTAATTGCTAAGATCTTTATGCATGGTGCACCTGTAGAATTACAAACATTCCTCAAACACCATAATGTATATACTAAATATAAGAGGAAAAATCCATTGCAGAGACATTCATAGTCTACATTATTTTGACAATCAAAATTAAGTCTTATGAATAAGTTGTTTGGTATGAGACCAAGTAAACATAATAACTCCAATACAAAATGCATACTTTAACACAACGTCAGAGGTGCAGTGAGAATATCATGACAATGAGTATTGCATGAAACCTTGTATGTGAAAGAGTGACAGTATAACAGAGTTATCAGGCATGTTCTTTCATAATCTGAGGGTGAGAATAGAAAGGAAAAATCACTACTGTGGATATGAAGGGCTGTGTGAACTGTATACAGATATTTGAATAAACCATTCTGATAATGGGTTCCTTAGATCACAGTGACTGACGTGACGGCATTATCCTTAGGGTATCAAGAAAGCAATTACTCCTACTCCGATGTGTGCCACATCTGCATACTCCCACAATGCACTGCTGTCTGTCTCCGTGTGCTTCTGTGGGCAGGGCATAATGAGAAGCCTGAGGTTTGTGAGCCTTTGTAGACTCTTGTGTGGGGAGGGCAGGCGAAAGGAAGCTCAATGCATTTTGAGTGGCGAATGCCAGCAGGATGCATTACAGCGACACACCTCCCGCCATCTCCACCGCACGTCCTCAGAATGCATTTGCACGGGGCATGAATAAATCAAGCCCTCATGTTTGCTTTGTTGTTCCCCAACGCCGCCTTGCGCTTGCCGCGTCTGTTCTTAAAGGGCTCTGTGAATCTGAGCGGCCATGCCTCATCTCCTAGGGATACGAACAGAGCCTGGCAGTGACGAGTCTGTCGCTATCGTTCAAGAGAGGCGGGGGGAGATTCACAACCCCTAAAATCCGCTTCTCACCACGTGCAGACTGTGTGAGCGTGGGGAGATTTGAAGAGGGTGCGGGGGATAAATATCGGTGAGTTCTGAGACACCACTCTGGCAACCTGCCAATGCTTGGGGAGATACGCACACATACACACGATCAAACCAAGCCAGGCAACAACCAAACCAACCACAGAAACAGACATCTGTCTCTTCAGCAATTTGACAGACTGTCGATCCAGCCCCATTTAAATAATGCAGGAGAAAAATGTGCTTGCTATGCTTTTTAACGAAGATGGTTGAGACTGTACTGCTCTATAATGCATATATACTACTACAAGGAATGTCAAGTAGATGAGCTTAAAATGGATAGCTGTTTCCATAGTGGCCTGTGACAATGTCTGCATCATTTCATCCAGTCCCACAAATTAGCAGCATTTTAATCAAGGACTGATAGACAGCCTTTTGTGTTTTCTCTTCATAATCACTTGCAAATCTAGACATTTTTGGAGATGAGAAAATTTCTTTCTGGTAATTTGAAACAATGGCATGGCGTTGGAATGGAATTAAGTCTGACACTATCACATGGACGCTTCTGTTTTGCTCCTTTTACTAAGTGATGAGCACAGCAGGCACGTAACAGTTCATACCCCAAGGAAGAACAGAAATGGAACGTTCTAGGTAAGACGTGTTCAAAATTTTCATTGAGCCTTTCAAGGGTGATTGGCAGGACTGGAAGTCTTAGGCATTACATAGAATTGGCAAATATCCACCAAAAAGGATGAGATTTTCACTTCATCAGCATTCTGTAGACTCAGGGACTTTCATTATGTTTCAGTTCCATATTATAAATCACACTTAAAAAGTAGCCTTGCACACTTGTGTATGATGTTTACATTTTATCATGCATGAAGAATATGAAAAAGCAAAGAGCTACCACTGTAACTACTCAAATTATCGACAACTATTTAAAAAAGAAAAGTTTCAAAAGCAGTGTAAAAGCAGTCTAAGGTAAGAGTACAGCTTTGTTTATGATAGCCTTTAAATCTCTTTATACTTGTTGAAGGTTATTTTCAAGTGAACAACTTCAAATGAATGATAAGACAGAAATCTGTCAAAACTGCAGGAAGCTTGACAAAGGGGGTTTATTTTGCTTGGTTTGAGACAGCTTGCAACACAATCAGAAAAACAGAAAGCAATATGGGAAAGGGTAATTTTCCCCACTAGCTGGTAGCACGTTTACCGGTAGCAAAAAAAGAGGAGAAACCGAAAGGAAACTGAAAAGAAAAAAACAAAAGGTAGATGTCTATTGTCTATATCTGGTGTATATTCTTATAATTAGTTAGCTTCATTTAATTTCTTTTTAATTATGGGTAGGTATTTTGCTGGCTAGCCAACTTCTAACCTTCTAAAATTCTACAACCAATATTTCAGTGAACTAGCTTTTGCCATCCAGCTCTTCTTCACTATTCTTGGTGGCATCCTTTGTGTTTGCTCTGCTTCTGTAAAACGAACTGTTTTGTTTGCAGTGTTCAGTCTTATAGCCTCCAGCCTCTGAGTGCCATTTAACGTACTCAAATATTACGAAGCCAAACAAAATATGTAAATGCATTATAACGGTAAAATGGAATCAGACAGAGCTGGGGAATAGAGAAGGAACTGTATTTTCAGAGGACATGACACACTGCTTCCTGCTCTGGTTCTGGTTCCTAAGCAGCACCGGGATGTTTTAAGAGCTTAAGCCAACACCCTTTCCAATTCTAAGCTTCATCAATGTGTGCTCTGCCATGCTGCGGAATTAGGCCGCCTACCACACGTCAGTTTTAGAATAATGTTCCCCCGACACACAGAGGGTGAGGGAGGCACTGCGTTTAGGAGATTAAACACAGCCTGGCTGGAGTAATGGATTTCTTTACATGCCAAAAAACAGCCGCCAGCTGTTTGCCACAAACTGTGGCTGCCATTATTCATGAGGCTACAATAGCAGTGTTAATTTAATAACAACGAAAAATTAATGAGGAAATAAGGTGCGGTTTTGGGCTTTGGGTAATATGTCTTGTTTTCAACGCAAAAACAAGTGTGGTGTTAGGTAGTCTTAGGGCATGATTCAGTTGTAAGGACAACATACCTGATTCAGTCTCAATGTTCACTCAACCCTGATGACTTTTATTGTTCACCTCTGTGTTTATCTGTCTGTGCCCAGGTAATATGTCTTTGAAGACGTGACAGCCCTACACTTATTTACAGGGCATTTCTCATTGTGCACATCTGGCAGTCAAATCCATCTAATAAGTACCAGATTAAAATTCACACTGTTTTGAGCCCTTTTGTAAAAACCGGATTCTGTGAGCTTAGAAGAAAGTCTACAAAACCCAGCCCCACTGGAGAACAAGGAAGGAAGCAACGTTAACATGAATAAATGAGAAACCATAGGGAATTACAAAGACACAAAGAGAGCTCAGGCATTATGGCATTGGCTCTATCCTGTCTAAAACGGTTGGCTTGCATTAATGAGAGGAAGGGGCATGGGCTTGGATCCAAATTTCAAGATGAATCAGGGAGGCTGCTGCAACACAAAAGGACTTGCGCGTCTGTCATTCGGCACCGGAGTGGAGTGCCATTCCTGAAAATGACGTATAGTTCTGGGTTTACTGGCTGATTAAACTCATCCCCAATCTTTCAGTTGAGCTGTAAGTAAACAGAATTCTGCTGAATGGTATTTGAGTAGCACTGAATAGTACCTCAAACGGGGAAGAGAAGATGAAAGGAAAGTGTTAGCACTCAATTCTACAGGGAGTAAGACAACAAGAACCTGTTTTCCTCACAAACTTTTGACCCCTGGATTGCTATGTAAAATAAGCACAATACCGCCAGCTTGGTGGTGGTTTGAACCTGTGTTGCTCTCAAGTGTCAGGAGTGGCTCAAGTATCGAAGAGTCACAACCTAGACAAACAAGGTTATTCCTCATTAACGCTATCTCCGACGGTGCTGGCCTGTCTTTATTTGCATTAGGTATTCAGGGTGCAGCCTGATTCTGGATGGCAGTGTTTGGTTCAGCTGATTCCAGATTCAGCGTCTGGTACAACGGGCCTATTGACAGGGCGGGTGCACAAAGATCTGGCTTCATCCGTTAGCCACGCAGCCTGGGTTTTTTGGGTTTCTAAATGAAACCAGACTTCCGACCGAGAGTGGCAAAAGGGCAGTGAGTGCAGGAAGCCCCAGACAGCGCTCTTCTTTATCTGGCCGGACCAGGCTGTGTCAGGCTGCCGGACCTGCAGAGAGCTGCTCGCTCAAGACGAGCTGTATGTCCGTCCCCCTCTACACAGGCATCTGATGAGGACTGGCCCTGCTCAGGGCCGAGGACAGGTCTTCCTCACTTCACCCCCACATCCGGAAGAAAACTGCATCAGGAAACACACAGCTAATGAAAGCTAAGAGGTCCAAAACCAACAAAACAACTGCCTTACAAATGGCCACAGAAATGTATCACTGTCATCAAGCCTCTACAAAAACTGTACACTGTGAACTTGCAAAACCTGATGTTTATGGTGTCATTTGCATTTATGGAATCACCTTGGGAAAACATGTGTTTGCTGCTGGCATAAATAGGTTCACTGGTGTTGCAGAGGACTTTGGTTTAAAAAAAAAAAAAGGGTTACCAGGATTATGCCACACAAGGGTGTCTTTTATGAATCACACAAGCTATTTTAATGTATCACATGCTATTTGCTTCTGAGGGAGTACAGTAGCAGTGAATACAGTGAACAGCAGTTTCCTTAGATACATGAAAGTTCCAACAGATACAATACATTTCTTGTTAAGTACTTAACTAGCTTAATTTTAATTTAGCTTGTACTGAATGCATCTTCCCCAGATGACATTATTATGGAGATTATTGTCCTTTGGGCAGAGACGGGGGTTCTTCCGGATCCCTCCATATGAAAACTGCCCACAGACAAAGAGCCCTGGGGGGAAGCTTGGCCTTGACACCTCCATAATTCAGAAAATTAATATCCACAATCAGCAGAAGCACACTCCCATCCACGCATTATGCCCTCTCTCCTATCATTAGGATGGAAAAAAAGATGCCAGGGCGGCTAATCATCTCCTGTGCTTGTGTAAAGAATATTTATGCGGGTTTTTTTTTACCACTTGGGTCTGGGCGTAGGTACCAGTAATGGGAACACACTCTGGTGTTCCCCATAACCTTAAATTTATGCCCAGTGCTTTGCAGCCTCAGCGATATGCAGGTGCTTTCATTCCAGCCCCCACTCAGCCGGAACGGTGTTGCACTCGCAGGGCCTGCAGCAGATAGATCACCACCGTCTGCTGTCTTAATTATGACATTGCTGCGATCCATCATAAACTCACCAGCACATGGCTCGATACCTCATCCAGTTTCATAATTAAGTCTTATATTTAATTCCGACATGCAATGATGAGCGGCCCTTCAACCCAGTTAAACCACTTTCAACGCAATTTACCAAACTAGGCTAGAGACATTGGTGCGTGCTCTCAAAAACAAATAAAAGAACACAGACCCACTATACCATCATGAACAAGAGCTCACACTCTTCAAATGACCTAAAAGAAAAAAGGCCACCTCCTTCTGACTATTGTGAGGGATACATGAAAGATGACACAACTTCAAGGAATGACCTCAACTGCCAAAATGAGAGCTCAAAGTTACAGACACATCACACGAGCCTGCACCTCTAGACAGTAGGAACCTGCTCGCTGACGGGTAATTTTGAAAGCAATACTTTTGTTTTCATCATTTTGCAAGGTAAAATCTTTTCATTCAGACAGGACCAAAGGGATGCCTCTGTTATGTGCTTTCAAAAACACTCTTCACATTGGGACTGATGTCAGGTACCTCATACCAAACAAAACATCTGTAATAGCAGTTGTTTTGATTAGATTTTCACAGTCTGATAGGAAAGCCTTAGGAGATTTTGAGACTTGATTTTTGCTCCTTACTATCTGAAGACTATATGAAACGTAGCACTTGATCCAATGTGTGACTCAGCATATATGCTCTTCATAGCATACTCCATTACTGTATTTGTGTGTATTTGTGAGTCAAAGAACAAATTCCTCAAATTCCACGGCAATAATTTTCAGTGCAATATATTTTTACAAGGAAATAATTGGAAAATTTGATTATGAAATAATTATCTGTGCTTACAAAACACAAAACATTATTTTTTTTGTAGGGGGTTATGATTAAATTAACTATGAAAACAATCTAGAAATTTCTTAGATCAAATTTTACCAGTTTGTACAAGAATATTCAATTAATAGATACATGTGATTAAAAACATAGACTTGGAGCCTTAACACAGAGCAGCAGGCCGTTCATCTTGCTGCTCCAGTGAAGTGCCACTTCAGCGGTCTGTGTAGCCACATGTTCCTGGGATAATCATTCCCAGGGGTTCACTCCCATCACATGACCTTTGTCCGAGATGGATCTCTATTGGTAATTCACTAGGGCTTCAGCTCCACAAGCCCACTTAAGTGACCATCCGGACAGCATCCTGCAGCCACAGAACCCATGAAGAGTGAGCGGCCAGCTTAAATGTTAGTGCTTGTTAGCACAGTCCAAAGGGCGGACATGGGTGGTCCCAATTACGCTGGAGGGAAATGAGAATGGACACATTGACAGCATGACCAATGGGCTCCTGGAAGACTGCAGTAGGGAGTGGGCTGGCATACAGATTAACTATTCAGGTCATACAGGCATTTACACATGCTGTACATGTATTTACACATGTGCACACACAATGGCCCTGCATTGCGTCTCATCATTCGCAATGCGTTTCAGCAAACAAAATGCTCTAATCACACACAATGCATGATGTTAAATTCAAATATTCACGACCATGTTTCATCCCTCTAAGTCCCCTTTGACTAAATATCTCAGGACTTCTCAGCCTACTTGCTTAATCTGCTGCAATGATTGCCACTAGGTCATATAGCGGTGATATGCAGAATCATCTAGCATTCATAACATCACACCCCCACCCTTCTCCGATGACCCATTTCCATCATATCTAATAGTTAGTCTGGTTGGAACACAATTTTAATAGGGACAAATGAGGTGCAAAACTTCACCTCATTTTATTTTTGAAATATATTTATGTTTTTTTTTTCTTGCTCCTGCAGAGGATTTGCGATGCTCTTTTCCTGTATTGTTTCCACCGCATGTGCAGGCAGATCGCACCAACATCTGATCTGTTGTCGGAGCTGCTCGATTAGCCTCAACGGACACGAAAGACATAATGTATGGGCTGTCAATGCGCTGAAGGACTTGGGAATGCAACGGATAATACGCGGATAATAAACTGCCGCTAAGCGCAGAACACTACAATCCTCTCGTTAAAGAAAGCAGAAAACAATTACGCCAGTTTGGGTTTTCAGATGAGCCACAACGCTGTAATTTTCCTCTATGTTTTGCTAGTAAATAAGCCAAAATGAGAAAGAAGGAATTAAGAACTCCTACTGACATGATAATTGTGTATTTTATTTTACTCTGCGCTTAAATTTAAATGAATAATTACTGACTTCAATGCAAAGGTCTCTATCATTAAATAAACCCTATTTTTGTTTTAATAGATGCCCAACTCACTAAAGACTGAATTTGCAGTATAAAGGCTTGTATAAAACAATTACATACAATCAAATAAACTCCACATGGTCACATGATCAAACTGATTGTTCTGCATAAATCCCCTCTGATTCCTTTCCTACAATCAATATCCCTAAAACAGTTAAGAGAGGCCATTTGACTGCCTCGATAAATGCCATTATGCATACACTTTGGGACTCAGTTATCAACTGTGTGTATGCACAGATCTGTGTGTAAACTTTGTGTGTGTGGTCAATTCTACAGCCTCTTTGTGTTTTATCACATGTCAACTCTACGAGAAGTTCAGACCATGAGCCAACATAACCATTAGCTGAAAAAAAAACCTATTGCCCAAACATTAACTTGACAGCTTTATTTCATATGAAGTGGAGAACAAAATTAATATAATAAGCCAGTCCGTATAGGTTATTTTTCCTGCGACTTGAAGCGTTATTCTCACTGGGAAGCATGCCAAATATTTTATTTCTCCTCTCACAGAATCTATTTTCCTTGCCATGGAAACGGGTTTCCTATTGTAAGGAAAACCTCTCTTTCTCAGCCAGAAGGAGATCAATATTTGAAACCTTGAATTTTTGAAATTGTTGGTCCTGCAGGTACGATATGGGAAGCTGAAGCACATGTGAACTGCATAGATGCAGTCTTACGCATAAGTGGGAAGAAATCCTTAACTACATGAATGTGGATATCAATCTATGGTGGCTTGCCCTGTAATTACCAGCATATTTCCCTGGGGAATTCCTCCACGGTCTCTCCAATTTATTGCCTGAAAAAGGTGAAATTCCCGTTGAACTGATAAATTGTATATGGCACTGGCTTACAGCAGCCCCATCTCGAAAGCCTCAGTTCTACTGCCACATAGTCTTAAGTCAAGGGCTTTAGTCTTAACTCAAGAGTAGGCTGAGGAGGGTAAAAGGTCATCAAGAGAGCATGAGGTAATCCAAAGTCAGTTATCTGCATGGTAAAGGAAACACGGTCTCACCTTTTAGCTTTGTCAAATTCCATCAAACAGCTGCTACATACAGTTTTCAGTGAAGCGGCTTTTGACGTAATTACATTAATTATGGTAGCTCAGCTTGTTGTAATGGTCAGGAAAACATGTAAAGTCATGGATGAAGAGAAACCCTGGACTTTCTGTACCACAAGGGCAGGGTTTAATGATTTTGGCATCCTTCTGATGGATGCCTTCAAACCATCTCAAAGACTACAAAAATATGCAGTCAGCTTGTTAACCTTACTTGTGTATATTTGGTCATACTTCTGTGACAATAAATGTTATATTAAACAAGTTTTCTAAAAAAAAATATTAAAAAGGCTTTCCCATCTACCATCACTACAGAGGAGGCTGCTAATTACAGGAGTGCTCAGACATGGAGCTCCTCAGAGGAGCTGTTGAACAGGTAGTGTCAATTGACCAGGTTGAGATGGATGATGTCATAACTGTCTAAGCTCCCACTGTCTCCATTGCAAAGGGTAACCATCATTTATGTGAATGGACATACCAGATACGACCCGACAGGTCTTAATGAAGGGATTTGATCCTCTTGTACTGTGGAAGCACATCAATATTCAATGTGCTGACGCTGCCGCAATTTGATGGTGGGAACTTCCACAGACAGAATGGTGTTTTGATTTCTGATAGTGAGAGAACACCCAGGTTATACTAACTCAAATTTTGTGAAGCTACAGGCAGAGCAGCATAGTTCCAATGCTATATTACAAAGCTATTCAATGATAAAAAAAGAGAAGAGTTTGATTTATTAATGTTCATGTCCTTTGAATTATTTGTATTGAAGACCACACAGCCATGCTTTTTTCTATGAATGTATTTTCTGCAATTTAATGCACATTTTATTTTAGATTACATTACTTTAGTTTTGGTTGTTGACTCGTGGACAGCTATTTCAGAGAGAAACCCTAGGCAGCCTTTAATCCAATCAGAATTGAGTTTTAATCACACATGCAAAGCTAAGGATACATGTCCCACTGAGTCATAGTGGCCAGGCGGGGAGGACCAGAATCAATTCAAAGGAAATAACCATAACAGTGTCTAACCAGACACAAAAAGGCTGCCGCTCTGCTTCACTTCCGCACATTATTAGGCAGAGAAATAGAACTGCAATGGCATATCTAATACTTGGTTTGACTGACATGAGCATTCTGCACTGGAAGAGCTTCAGGGATTGTTTGCAGTGCCCTGACTTTGCTGGATGGCCGCTGAGTCGTCTGTAATGTCTCAGCGCTCAGAAAAGAGCCATTCTCAAGCACATTGACAGATGGAAGGTCTCCCTGTGGAATTTTTTTTTTTTGGTCATTGTGGTATTTTTAGAGGCTTAAACATGCAGGAAACGTTCACCAAAAGGAGCTGTCACTGACCAAAAGTGCCCTGTTCAGAGTGCCCAAACTGGCACAGACGGAAGGGCAAAGGCAGGGATTCCAGAAGATTCCTGGAGCAAATGAGTGACATGGCTCTGTGAGCACTGAGGCAGAGGATACGATGATAGAGAAGGTTGACCTTTCTTACTGTCATTTTGCCATTTCACTCATGGTCACTGGCTCACTGGTCCCTCAGCACTACCCCACAACTGCGAGACATGACCATGTCCCACCACTAACACCCTTAATCTGAAAATATGAGGATCTAATTCTTTATTTTACATTCATAACTGCCTTCAAACAAAACATTCAATGATCTCGATAATTATTTTTCATAGACATGTTGCACATTTTAATTAATTACAGAAAAGAAATCCTGATCCATAAAGAAATAAGACCAACTGTTTAATTTCTTTGTTCAAAGCACAATATGTGAATTGAATTTGATTGCTTTTTTTTTGCTGAATTTCACAAATAACCATTTACAACAAATAAGATCTGTAAGCGCTCAAATAATGGAAAATACAACACTGCAGCACATAAGCAGTGATATTATAAAAGGGTTGACTGTCATCTGTATTCAGCCCGTCAATCAAAGCCAAAATATATGCCTTCCACATGCCTACTCACACGGCAGATCTTGTCAAAAATAAAAACAAATACACAGATAAACAAGGCAGACAGGCTCTGTACTATGTTATAATTCTCTCCACAATTGTCGTGGAAAAAACAGGCCTCAGGGCATGACTGGCTCCCACAGTTAACCCTGTCTGTGGAAACACTGGCAAATGAAAAATCAAAAATTACAAAAGGAAGGAAAGTGAAAAATCATCTTAGTCCTGGAAACTAGTGGCTTTTGCTGAGGAAAGTAGTTCCAGTAGATGACCGGGCCACCTTTTGTCCTCCAGTGGTCATTCTTCATGTCAGGCAAGGGCAAAGTGCTCCTCTGACCACAGAGTTGGCCAAGGGGCACCTGTCCACATATGCTTCCCACAACCTGCCATTATGTCCACTCAGCTGACCATTTCCATTACACTTTAATCACATCCACTTGGCTGCCTCGGTAAGACGATGCCTAAGGTGCTGATGGAAACCCTCTCTCCTGATCTGACTGAGGCATGCGACTTTCTAAGATCGAAGTATGACGAAGGTGTAGCACTAAAATTCTGTATTGGGCAGAAGAGGCAGCACGGCATTCAGTGGAACAGAAACAAAATATATTCTTCATATCAGACTCATAACTTAATTCAGAATTTCCTGTCAGCAAACATAAACCGCTTAAAACCATGCAGAAATACCTCATTTTTAGAGCATGACTCTAAAGTAAAATATCTTCACTGATATGACAAACAAAATTCTTTGCTGGCAACGTCCTTCGTAAAGTAAAATGATGAATTTGAGACAGCAAATGGAATCACGTAATCAGTGATGAAGAAACCAGGTCAGACACCCTCAGTGCTACAGTCAGTGCAGGTGGCCAGTCCCTGGCCAGCCTGGAATTTTCTGTACACTGCTGGAAACACTGGTTGTGACAAAAAAGTATCAATCGTAGAGCTCTCACACTGTATACACCTACTTTACTCATGACATAACGCAAAGGGAAGATAAGGAATAGTTACCTCCTTCAACTCAATATAAAAATTATTCTTTTTAAAAATACAAGAAAATATGTATTTATGTGGCAAGAGCAGGAGTATATGTGTGCATGAGATTTTCATATAGTGGTATAGCATAAAAGATAACATGTTTGACTTGCCCAAAATATAAACAAGTAAGGGTCTGAAAATAGACAACTATTTCAGCATCAAATAGCAACATGGCAACAATGGCCAACATGTACTCTTTTCATTTGTATTTGTACATCTGTGCATATTCTAAATATTATACCTATGAGATGGATGTAGACTGAGATTAAATATGCCAAAAGGTCATAGGTCAAAAGCCTTATGCCTATGTGGCTGAGAATGTTTTTCTAGCGCTTGTAAGAGACTGGTTGACAGCCACACTCCCTCTTTTAGAGGCAAAAACAATGACTGAACATTGTTAGGGCTGGAGGGGAAAAAGGCAACGCAGACGGTGAGATAAAAATAGCTCGCTCGTCTTTGGCGAGGAACCTGCGTGGAATAAGCAATGACATGACTCGTCCCCGGCTGAAGCTCAGATCCATGGGGGAAGCTGGCTAATGATGCCCTGGTCGCTGCCCCACCGCCCGCCAGTCAAGCCCACCCCTGACCATCCAGTGCCATTCACTGGCTTGCACAAACTTCCTGCTCCCAATGATGGAGCAGGAAGAAGAAACACTTTACTACTGTATCACCCGTGTACGAATCACAAATTCAAATAAATTGGTACAGGTTGACCACACATTTATCACAGAAAATATGAAAACTTGAAGCCTTTTCTTAGCTTGTTGCTGCCTTGACCACATAAGCACACAAAGCCATTTATCAGGCCAACACGACCAGCCATGTATGGTGCAATTCTTGAATATTTAATTTTTTTTTTTTTTATTTTGGCAATTGGCACAGGGTGAAAACAAGTACCCATAATCCAAGTGAGCAAAAATATGCTAACAAGCTATTATTTTCCAAAAAGGAAGCAAAAAAAGAACAATGAAAAAAATGAAAAAGGCTTTTATCAGAAAAAAAATCCTTGAGCAGCCTTAAAAATATCTTTTATATGAAGAGAGATAAAAATAAATAGGTTTCTCTTTCATGTGAAGAGAGGAAAAAAAATCAAATAGGTTAACCATTGTTACATTGTGACCAAAAACACATAAGACCACTGAGACCAAAAATACACATACTCCTACATGCTCAGAACAAGCAAATGTAAACAAGTGTAAAGATGCATGAGGTAGCTTGAGTACAAACAGTGTGTCTCTAAGACTATCGATGTCTAATATCAAGTGCAGCAGGTAATGACTATGGTGGCTCTTGCAGGATGTGGCTGTTGCGTTAAAAAAAGGTTAAATCCTTCCAATTGCACTGGATTGGGTGCCACGCGCCTGATTGCCGGTTAATCCCCGTAACCTAATTACTGTCCTTAAATTTGCACAAAGCCTAAGTCCCATCTGCCTGCCTTCCAGCACGCTGCCCGCATCCAGGCAACAATGAGACCCCCGTGCGTATGTGCTCTAATCAAATGCAGGCATCATAACCTCTCAGAAGCAACCGGAATTTAATATGACTAATCTACTTACATGCCAACGTCACGTCCATGTCTCTCTCTCTCTGTTGCCTCAGCGATTGTGCATCTATGGAAACGAGCAGTGGCTGACGATAAGGGACGGCGGCGTAAGAGCGCGAGCAGAGAGGGGAGAGAGAGGGGCAGATGGTCCTTGGGAGAGCTCTTTAATGAAAATGGAATTCGCTTTAGCCATGTGCTGCACGCTTTCTCTTGCTCTCTCTCTCTCCCTCTATTTCTCTTTCTCTCTCTCTCTCTCAGCCCTTCTAGCTGGAAGACCAAACCAGCCAGTAGAATGAGTATGCAACTCCGCTCATGTTTATTCAAGTGTTAGAGCCCGATTGGGCGGACGGCATAACGGCGGCAGCCAATCACAGCCAGCCATGGGGGTGGGGTAACGCAGGGCTGCAGCTTAAGGAGAGGGAAGGGGGGTGGGGCGCTACATCACTGTCATTCTGCATGGGTGTGTGGAGGTGGTGTTTTCGAGCCCGGAACTGCGGCGGCCCTCATCAAGAGCATCTTCAGCAGGGTAGACTTTAGAAAGGCAATATGACAGAGCTCAAAGCTACACAAGCTTCTCCATCTTAAAGAACCAGAGCTGTGCATTTGTGTGTGTCTGTGCATCTTTTGGAGGAAGGGGGGCGTCTGGCAATTAGAATTTGGTAGCCATGGAAACAAGTTAAATGTTGCCTGCCAAGACTTGCTTGGGCACGTCGTCAGGATGAATCTGTGGCTCTCTGCTTCACTCCACGTAACCTTCATTATTTACGCAAAGTCGGGTGGGAGGAGCGTGGAGAGGGAGCGCTTTTGGCAGGAAGTGGCCAGTCGCTGAGTGAGGCTCCTCTGCTGCAGGGAGCACGCCATGCAAACGCATACGTGATGCTAACAAAAGAGGGGTGATGTGTGTGTGTGTGTGGGGGGTGGATAAGACGGCTGATGGAGGCAGAGCTCAAATGCACTTCTGACCGACAATCACCCAAACATAAACAGACCCCTGATGGCAGGAGTGTGTGCGTTTGTGTGTGCATTTGGTAGACTGATTTCTCCATAACATAAAAATATAAAAATTATTTAATCTGTCAATTCAACTAATATGAGGAAAAATTATTGTATATTTACATGGTAGGAAATAGTCTGTTTTATACATACAGGTACACAATATTTTTTCCTGTTTACATTCAAATAGCTGTCAGGGGCAGTTAAATTACACAACTGACCATGACTAATATTTACACTGACAGCATGAATTCAGCTGTAAAATGAACTGCAGAAAATAAAAACGGACCAATGAATACATATAACCACACTTCCTGCAAATGAAAGCCTGATACTCCATTACACAAAATTCATTACAAAACAAATTCAATGCAGTAGACTAAACAATGATCCTGCCCATCCTTCCCTGATCATGATGTACATTGTTTTTATTTACTCATTAAATTCCTTTCATTTGTCTTGAAAAAATATTCATTAGGTGCACTCTTCAAGCTCTCAAATTTACCATCTTCCTGTATGCCCTGAGGCAAACCAGCATCCATCCATATTGCCTTACATTTCAAACATTCAGCCAATAGGAGGCTAGTTTTCTCTTTGGCAGCATGGTCATTACTTACTATAACTCTTTGCCATTTCTGTCCTTAAGGGTAGAACTAAATGCAAAAGATCATTCAAAATATTTTGGACTTCAAATATTTGGCACTCTCAGTTGTTTGCACATTTGAAACATTTAATGGGTTCCGGTTCCATTTACTTTGAAATGAATAGGATGTAATGGTTTCATAGTCTGTAGTTAGATATCTACTGGGTCTTCATTAGTTTAAAGAACATTTAAGAACATTAATTTTCAAACTGCACTCCCTTTCCTCTTAAGGTGTCTATCAACATTAACATACAATGTAATGAAAATATGTTAATGACCAAAATATATCATTATCCAATATAATCTGTGGGACTGACTGGGGCACTAAAACTGAAGTGGTGGGACTGATACGGGTACTAAATTAAAATATAAGAGGGGAAATTCTATTACTGCACCCCATGAAGCAGAACTGAATCTTGACTGTGTTTATGCTCGACAAACCAGGACTCCCATGAGGACAGATACTCTTGTCTATGTTGTCAGCAGGGAGGAATGTGTTCTGGTGTCAGAGTTATCACTCTCCTTCATAGATTTTGTTCTCTTGTTCTTAGTTAAATATATTCAGAGATAAAATGCACTCACATTTTTAGTGCATCTTTGTGGATTGAAGCATCTGCTGTTGAAAAGGGCAAGTGCAAATTAAGAGTTAAACAAGCTAGCTTTGCCCAACCCATTGAATCTGACACAAGTTCAAAATGTCATCATCCCTTTATGTACAATATAAAATTACATTTGTTAGCTAGATACTCATCTTTTCATTGGAAAAATTAGTGGACAGAAAAATTGTATGTGCGCAGCAAGGACCGGCTATAACATTGGTTTGCCACTTGCTATCTAAGCTGGCTAAGCTGACACAAAGTTAGCCATTAAATGAATCACAGCTGCAGCCATTGAAATTACACGTATCAAACACTGACAGAAAGGACGGTGAAAGAGATGACACTTATGATTGGTCATTCCTTTTAAAAGAGGAAACTAAAATAAGGGGAAAATAAATGATAACAATCCGTTATTTCAAATCATTTTCAATCAAATAATTTTAAAACGGGGAGGGAAACCATTACAAATGTCTAGGCGTGCAGCCCTTGCTACCCTTAAAGCACCACATAATGTGGCTAGTAGCTTGTGTAATGAGAGAAAATCAGTGTTTTCTGCTAAGAGTCTAGCCTTCCATCTGTCGACAGTGAAGTGAATTAACACGACAGCAGGGTAACAAAGAGGCGGACTTCCTCTCAGGACTTCCGGGCTACAAACAAAAATCATTATCGTGGCCTATCAAACTGTATTGCACAGGGATACAAGACAAAGCAATTAAGGTTGCAGAGAATAGAGCTCTGCATAACTCACAAAGTCACAATTGGTCTGCAGTCCACTGTGGAGTAGAGGGTCTACTGCTTTAGCGTGTATCAACTCACTGTACTTGAGCTTACTGACAGGGATGGTGACGACGTGCTTCAACAGCATATTGCTATATATACATGCTAATATTGACCAAAAAGCAAACATTTCTTGCCTTTATAAAGCTTATGTGAAGAGATCACATCAATTGCTAAATGGTATGGCTAACAGTGTGACACACATCACAGACATGTGCACACACATATGTAACCAATGTGTGTGTGTGTGTGTGTGCGCGTGTGTGTGCATGCAAGCGCTCACGCACGCACGCACGCACGCACGCACACAGCAACAAGCCCCAGGGCATGAGCCAAGCTGTTAAGGATAATCACAATATCCTACATGAAATATTTATGTCTATTCACTCAGGTAAACTTAATAAGCTGTCATCAGATTCTGAAGAAGCCATCCATGCTAATTGGATTCACCTTCTGCATTTAGCAAGTATTTATCTTGCTATCTTAAGATTATCAACAGAATTTCACGTTGATGCCACCTGGCTCATACTATTTGATTAAATTACCAACCTGCACAGTCTTAGTCTATATGTTAAACATGAATTGTAAATGTACAACACTAGGCATTCGACAACAATGAACTGAATCTTGATTCAACTAATGTACTGGATTGTGCAAAAAAGCTTCCCAACAGAATAAGACAATTTCATGAAGCCACTGCTCTGAAATTCTTCTGTTTTTCACTGAAATGCTCCAACAAGACAATTTATTGTGCGATAGCAGCTTGGGTGCTCTTGTCTAACTTTCAAACTATAAGAGAGAAATGGCCAATACTCCCCTTCAAACTGCACCTTAAAGCAGAAATTCTTAGATAGCAATGGGCAGCACAGGGACATGAGCTCCCAGGAAGTCAAAAGGCAGAGGCGGTGTGTTAGGAGGATGGGATAAAAGCACATTTCTTCACACGTGAAGAAAGTCTTGAATCAGCACTCTGGCAGCAAGGTGGGGGACGGAGCGGGACCCCCTGAAAAGGAGTCGTACTGTGTTCTCAGTTTAACGGCCACCACCCCCAATCCCACCCCCGCCCCAACACCCACACTGACACCCCCCAACCCCACCCCCGCCCCAACACCCACACTGACACCCCCCAACCCCACCCCAACACACACACGCATACACACACACACACACACTCTCTCTCCCATTTAAATCCCTCCCCCGGGCTGCTGCATCAGCAGCTTTATCTCTGGGGAAATTCCAGCCGAGATCCCATCCATCTTCATAACTATATCCACATCTTCACCTATCGCACCACCATCCCTCGCCTCATACCTCTGCCTAAGTAAACAAGTGTGCTGTACTTGGGATGACTTCATAAGGAAACCATAGAAGTTTGTACAGCTTATTTGATCCGACTGTTTAAAATGTACAATATGTAAAATGAAAGACAGACATAGTGCACATGAAAAATAAATAAAAAATAAAACATGGGACATTCCAAGATGGATATAGTACAACATGGTCAACATAGTTTAGAAGTTTGACTTTTTTATTTAGATTTTGCAATTTTTGTCAATGTCAATGTGGACTGTACAGTACACATGCATAATGTTTCAGAGTGAGATCTTGTATACTGTTTGAGGATTCACCAAGTTTATGCTATTCCAATACAATATTCTGTATTGCTATGATACCTAACCATGGGTTTGATGAATTATCTTCAGTGGTTCTCTCTGAAGTACTTGCTCTTGTACTTCTCTCTGAAACAAACAAACAATAAAGTATTCTTCTCTCTTTGCCACAGGGGAGACTCTCCTGTTGTGACCTGCTGAGCTCTGAGAACAATGGAGTTCCTTACATTGTGCATGGCTCAGGTCTGACAGTCTAAACTCATACAGTGATAAGAAAGGTCATATTATATTGAAAAATTGGTGCAACATTTATTTGATCCACACCTGCATGATCTCTATGTCAGGGTTAGTTCAAAGTAGGTTGGCACTAGTAGTAAGTTCAAAGCATTTTGGAATGTAACTATTGCAGCCAATGAACTAACCTCTGTTTTCATTGTTGCACCATGAGTTTATTAAATTAGAGCCTCCAATGCAAACTGCCCTAAACTCTCTACTCAAGGCTGTGGAACTAAATTTGGGTCATTCAGAAGATCTGGTCATGTTAGTCCCATCTACAAACTCATGAGAGAGAGAGAGAGAAAGACAGAGAAAGAGACAGAGATGTGCAAGAGCAGCAGAGGCAGGGGGTTTGGCGTTACAGTGTTGAGGTTTCTTTAATTAAATCTGAGTCTTAGCAGCGGCACAATCTGCCCACATAAACAACGAGGGGAATCTAATCTCTCTCAATTCAATCAAGGCTCAGTCTCGGCGAGGCGAGTGATGGATTCACATATTAGAATTCCTGGCCTGAGGGCTTGTGGCCTATCAATCCTGTGCAGACTGAACTAACACTTCAAAGGCTCGTGTTCCATGGAAAATTGATTCTCAACTCCTGCATGTGCAGGAAGCAACATGGTCCTTTTAGTGAATAACAAATTATTATTACAAATTCCCACTGAATGAGGATTGCACCAAGCTTTTTAAATGTTGTGTGATCTGGACTGTACTTGTGCCAGGCATCTCCCAGAGCATGCCTTAGCTCTTAGCTGCACAAATGGCTGGATGACTAGAGTGTCTCGGGGTGGGAGTACTCACTCCAGGGGTCTCGCTAATGCTTTTGCTCATTCACTCTGACCACTTTCGGTATTTCTTCCCGGAGGGTCACTACAGTAACGACGACGCTCCTGAAACCAACTCTTGCTAACGTCTCTCATGGTCACTGTGAGGAATGAGCCAGGCCACCAGTGCAAACACCGAGGACGCCTGCTGACTGCCAGACTCTGAAAGGTTTACTGCTAGTCATGAGTGAGAGGGGTCATGTTTTTACACTGCACTTCCAGGAAGCTTAGAAAAAAAAATCACTGAAACACACAGGTCCAGGTTCAGCCTTACATTTGTCCTTGCTTGCATACACAAGTTTAGAAGGACAGAAATTCCCTAACTGTGGGTTCAAAGGAACAGCCTTTGTACCAGAGCCACTCTGGTAATCTATGGCCCCTCCAAAATCAAGATAAAAGACACAGTGGTTTCTGCTTTTTTTGCACCTTCATTTGTACACAAATTGGAGCAGTACCTGCCAAAAAAACAGCTACTGGTGCCTTCAAAAGCCACCTGTTCTCTGAACAAGCATCAGCCATTTGCCACTCAGTCCAACAGGTATGTAGAGCCTGAGTACGTAACCAGTATTCTGGTAAGTAAATGGGATGCCCTGATATGGAAATTCTGGGAGAGATTTTCGATAACAGATGTTTCCAAGGACATGACAGATGAAGCAGATACAGACACCAGTATGTATAGCTTTAATTTAATCCACATCAAAACTGTAACAAAGTTTCTGAAGTTACAGCTGAAGCAAACAAGCCCAGAATCCAAACTGCTTAAACCTAGAAATGTTAAATACATCACTTTTAAATGCTCACTTTCCTCTAGCTGTATAAGATTTCCTATAAAAGTAACCTGGTAGTCTAGTCTGGGTAAACAAAATGAAATTGTAGCAGTGTTTACTCACAGATACCTGATTTCTCTACATTCCTTTTTCAAGCTATTGCCTTTGTATTTATCATAGCAATGTCTCATCATATGAGTAATTAAAATGATGGTATTACATTTCTTCACTCTGTCCACAGAGGACTTTGGCAGAATGTGTTGAAAATTGCTATCGTGACACTTTCTTACAATGAGAATATGCCCACACAATCAACATTTTCACTTTGTAGGATCATGCATTCTCATTATTCAGTGGTGGATAGAAATAAAGCATGTCTTGATTATCTGTTATATAATTAGCATCATATTAGCCAAGACATTAGAGGCAACTTTAGCTTTGGTCTGATAACAATAATGCAATTTTAAGCAATTATCTGCTGATACCGATATGGTGATCGACATATTGTGCTTGCCAAGTGAGTAAATTAATGAAAAACAAATATAGTATATTCTATGGATGTTTGATTAATCCATTAAACACTTTCCCTGGGTTTTGTTTGCTCATACAACACCGGCTATGAGCCATTTTACAGTATGGTGGCAGACTTCTTTTCAGCAATGATAATTCAACTTTTACTTGGGAACCCCAGCGCAGTTTTTCTCCCATAGCTAGGGCGGTGAATCTACTTGCACTGCATCGACATAAATAAACGCTATATTGGTGCTGAAGGACACAGAGGATGCAGACTGCTGAATAGACTGGTATTCCCAATCACCATGTCACCTTCAAGCCTAAAATCCATGTGATTTAATGTGGCCTCAATCTGAACAAAGCACTGTAAAAACCCCAATTTAATTATGCTGTACACAGACGCTCTATAATCCTGACCAAAGCTGTCACTCACATACACGTCTGATTTAGAGAAAGGAAACATTGAAACAGATTTTTTCAGCTAAAATTGGAGTGAGAGATTTAGGAGTGGTGTTTCATGTTTGAATGCACAATGTCTCCACATTGTCTTTGCTAGGCTGTTTCGACCATGGTCTTCATGCTTCTGTTTATCAAGTCGTGCATTTCAATGATTGGGCACTACAGACTGATACTGAAACTGGGCCGCGCTGGTGCCAACTGGGGCTGGCACAAAGCAGTGTTGCACATGAAGGGAGGGATTTTATTGGCTCAGGTGTCTGCGTCCCATCGCCCGCCAGCATCCCCTATTGTGCATGCTCAGTTTCCCTGCACAAGCTGCACATTAAGCATCTTCTTTCAACTCATGTTTGCATGAGCCCAAAGCTCAGCTTTTACACTGTGGTTTGAGAAGAGGCAGCGGCTAACAACACGTTTCACTGGATAGGGCCTGCCTCTCTGTTCGCTACCAAATTGATAGCAAAGGTTGCAGCTTGTGAATTTCATTGGGCACTTGTAATTTAGAGACACAGGGCAAAAACCCTAAAGCCATTGTAGTTCTCTGCCTCCATTTCATAAAACACCACGAGTGATTTATAGCTTGTGGAATTGTTTAATGAAGGAATTTAGCCCCAGTGATAGACAAGCATAGTCTCATTTAGCCATTATAAACACTGAATGTCTGGTGTGTATCAGAGATTCACCCTGTGATAAACACATGCCATAGCCATGCTCCTGGTTCTGATCATGTCAGACCTTGTGATGATTTATTTATCACTTCATGCCATGGTTTATTCATCAATCTTCAGATTTATATTTAATCCAAACATGCTGTGCTTCACTCAATAAGGCACAAACTGGAGGCATTTTGTACACCAGTCAGGGGTTTTACAGGAAGACAGCCTTCCAGATCAAGATGGAGAACAAAGGATGATTGCAACCAAATCTGTGATAAATTCAGATGGCAAGTCTGTGAGGGTGAATAATGATCCACTGATCAATGGATTAGGAAGGGTTTTTATTTTATATTCATGCAACATCTGCAGTTTTAATCACACAGCAACTACAGCTGAGACTGCACAAACATGTTTTGTCCTCTCTTCTGTACATAGCGAACTATGGGGTATATTAATGGGGAATTATTTTAACATATTCATACCCCACTCTTAATCTTTCCCTACAGCCATCAGTCTAACTGTGTGTGTTAATTAAGCATGAATTAAACCTTAATTAATGTGAGCCTTTCTCTCGCTTTACTGATTTTTCTTTTAAAGGACAACCACTCAAATTAATTACTGCTTCATATAAAGAAAATCCTGGTAAAATTCAATAACCAGCATTCTCATTTGTAATTTCACAGGGGATGTATGAAATATCACAATCATCAAGATGTTAATTCAATTATTATCCCATTGAAGGCAGAACTTAGAACACAATAATGGCTCTTCAAATGATTCTTCACAAAACCATCAATTCTCAAAGAAATCAAATTTGGTTGAGCTAGATGGCTTTTTACGCTACACGCCTCAATCACTTTTAATACATCTGTAACCATCCTAAGTGAAATTGGGTTTTTAACGGCGGTGTCTATCAAATTCATTGCCACTGCTGGCAAAAGAATGGGTTTGGGATAATCGGTAAAGGGTGAAATGATCCTGACTCAGCGAGTCAAGTGATTGGGTGATTGGTCCGATCTGACAGCGTGTGATGGTCATGGAAAGACCCCCTTCCCCTCCCACAGCCCTGCACTAGCCAAGCGGCTCACCTTGTTGAAGTCCTCGGATGTGGCTCTCATCTCTTTCCAGGTCTTGTTGAGCAGCTGGATGCAGATGCAGAAGAACTCCTCAAAGGAGCGGTCGTGAGTGAAGAACATGGGATGGAAATCGTGGCAGTTCTCACTCGCTGTGGGGAGAACAGGTTTAATTACTTGTTCTGTTTAACTATTGCTACTCACACAGCTTGCATTCCAGGAACTGTCCAGTTGTACAACTGGACTCTTTCCTCCAATGTACTGGCTGCTCAGCTCAAGCATCTTGTTCTAGAGGTGTCCCCAATCTTTTTCAAAGGGTCTTCTACAAACATTACTCACCTTCTTGAACTAGAAAATTGAATCGTTCACTGGGATCCTCAGTACGATTGCGTTTTTAATTGCAGCTTTAACTTGGCTTGTTACAGTTATTAAATGATTTTATTTATCCCACAGAACACTGGTGAAAGCTGTATTTATTTGATTTCATGTTGATAGTGGTGTATTCATTAATTATCTGGTCCAATTTACAAAACCAAATTAAGAGGCAAATTGATATGTTGAAAATTTAAGCTGTGAGGATGACATATTCTGTGTTTCTATATAAAATCATAGACTATTTCTCCAGCCTGTCATCTCCACTCACGTCAATTGTCTTCATTCACAGTATGACCTTAGGCTCAGTTTGATTAGCTACGTTTGTGAAATAGAATTCCATAGTTTTTTTTTCTGCAATACCACTGGGCCAGTAAGAAAAGTAATCTGATTTGGTGCAAGGGCTATAGCTTGTGAACCCCTGCACTAGGATATAACATTAGAGATCTGAACATGCAACCTTCAGTTTTCTATTCCAGTTAATCAAACACAATGCACCCCGTACTCACTGGACAGTTTGATTTGACCTGACCAAAAGATCTATAAGAAAACAATTACCAAACAATATTCTGTCACATGGTGCATAGTAATCATTCATTGCCATTCAAAAATCATTCTCATAGCTTGAAACAATGATGAGTAGCAATGCCATACAACATTCTAGCATACTTGCAGTGCATAGCAATTACTTGTAAGTTGAACATTACACTCAAATTCCACAAATGTATTCAAATGTCAAATTCCACAGATTTAAAATGACCAGGCACTGATTTGTCGGCTTGAGCTTTACCCATAATTCTCTTTTTAGCTATTTTAAATTTAGATATTACATGGGGCACTAGGTCTCAATGTATGAATCAGTAATGAAAGAAAATTGCAGTACAAGGAAGAAACCTCAAAATCCCACTGAAAGCCTCTAAAACAATGTCTGCCAAGAGGAAAAGAAATATGATTTGCAAAACACAGTGGGTCTCTGTGGTTTGTGCTTTGCCTATTGTAGTAAAGGGGGAAGATGGCCTTTCTAAGTAGCAGTACTCTTTTTTCCATCCCAGTGCATGTATAATGTGATTTCTAACCAAGGTTTTCCAAAGTGTAACTGGTGATACATCTGCAGTATGTGTAAATATTATGTAAAGTAATAAGTAACAGACATGTGCCCTGATGACAGCTTCCTCCTTCTCAGCTGGTAGGGGTGGGTCACTTCAACGGGCTGGTAAGTTTGTCTTTTTAAAAGAAAGTTGACATACAACTTGTAGAAAAATAAATCAATTTATAAGGACACCACCAAAACGGTGCAATGTAATGCCAGTGAATCCAAGTAACTTCGATAATAATTTTAAAGCCTTATATTTAAAAATAAAGCAAACAGCACTGGACGCTGGATATACTTGATTATATATTGGAATTATGATTATAAGCAGCTACAAATTGCATGTTAGAGTGAGTCCTAGCCATTAGAAAAAAAAAAAACAATATTGTCTGTCAGCAATGCACCTGAATGCTGCATTCATTAAAGCATGTTCTTTTAGCTTTGCATGGTAGTACTGCTATTCCAAAACAGCTGACAAATTGCCAGACCTTCCTTGCTTTACATGCATCTTCTGTAGCATTTAATTTGTGCTTCAGATTAGTGTAACTTTTCCCCTGTAACTACCAAAAGCTTATTATGGAATATTTAATTCACAAACACGAATCCCTGGCGGAACGTACCATTATTAATGAGAAACTGGGAGGGAATCTGGGACAGGCCCAACAAGCAGGAACAGCTCAAATCTAAAAATGAAAAATGAATTTTCACCTGAGAGGTGGGCAAACACCCTGAGGCCTGGTGAACAGACAGGATGCAAACACCCTGAGGCCTGGTGAACAGACAGGATGCAAACACCCTGAGGCCTGGTGAACAGACAGGATGCAAACACCCTGAGGCCTGGTGAACAGACAGGATGCAAACACCCTGAGGCCTGGTGAACAGACAGGATGCAAACACCCTGAGGCCTGGTGAACAGACAGGATGCAAACACCCTGAGGCCTGGTGAAAGGACAGGATGCAGACTGGAGGTGTGTTCTATTCAGATACGGCTATAACAACCCTCCAGCCAATACTGCTCAGGACAAGAGTCAGTGTGACAAAACCATGGTGGTATTGTGCATCACTTGAAAAAACAGACACAGATCAAATATAGGTGATATTGTCAGGGGATACACTGAACCTACAGTCGGTCCCACTAAAGGAACACTCTGATTGGTCTAGAGCCTGTGTGACACATCTGGGGGCAATCATTTATATGTGTGCTTCACCTTTGAGAGGAGCAACCCGTTCTATCTAAAGTAAAATCAGAACAAAGCAGGCAACTATGTCAAGAAAAGGGAAAGAGGCTTATTACCCAAATATCGTTGCAATTTGCAGCCCAAGTACAACAAAAGAGGGAGTATAACAATAGTGATAAAAGCAACGCTGTGTGTTGAGGGCGGCCATATTGTGATTGTGACTGTCCTTACATTACTTTTCTTGTTGTAAGCTGCCAACAGTGCGCTGTGCCTGTGGTATAGCGCCACCATTCGTCACTTCTAACCTCATCTGTATGGATGTTCCTTCTGTCTGGCTAGAGGAAATTCTAGATTGCTGCAGGTCCCAGGGTGAAGTTCTGCTCAGCAAAATCCCTTTAAGGAAGCATTTAATATGCACCAAATACAGGGTGATTGTATATGCACATTTTAAAGATTACCTCTGAAACGGTTTGTCAAATATCTGATAAATCCACGGCAGTATAATCCAGTTAATGTGAACCATAAAATGTGAGGACAACGCTGCTGAGCACACAGCAATCAAACAGAGTTAGGGCCTTCATTAAGGGAAGTTTATTAGCCACAATGCACAACAATCCAATCTGGCTGTATCTGCTCTATTTACAGTACAAACATCTCATTCTATCTTAAGTATTTAATGCTCACAGTCGATATTAAGACACTTGTGTTGGATGAAATGGAAAACAAGGCTGTTGTACATGGCCCATTTTAACTACTGAAGCCCAGCTACTGCAGAAAAACACATTGTGAAATGCAAGATACATCAGATAATGTTCAATCTGCTTAAGAATGACATGTATTGTTTTAAGAATTCCCACTGTAGATATAATGCAAATTTACCATGAATTCATCAGGAGATTTTAAAGAAGTAAGATGTGAGTAAGTAAGGTGACCTTATAAACAAGAATACAACTACTGCACCAGGCCTATTTTATAAGAATTATAGAGAAAACTAAAATGCGTACATTTGTTTTAGTTTTTGACAGTTAGTACCGAACGGTGGATCATTGAGGACTATGATGTGATCACGGAGTCTCAGGTGACAATACTTTTTAAGCTGGCTGGCATGACAACTTCTCTCACCTCTGCCTTTCCCCTTGATTCTGTTAGAAAATGCTGCACTGAAGCATTCTGGCCCATTAACTACTGCCAGATTGAGCATGTTTCTGTGTATCAGCCCAAAGTCAAGGGGGCTGGGGGGTGGTGGCAGGCGTCTCGTTGCTGTCATATGGGCCGGCAAGCGAACGCAGTCCTGTGGAGGCAGGACCTGACATCTGTCTGGGGGCCAATGCGGCATGGAGGGGGGGGAAGGCTCCAATGATGTCACCTTCAAGCCAAATGCCGTGATGAATGCGGGGTGAGGGGTGTCATCCTAATTATAATTAATATATGGCTATGTCTGGATGTCTAAGACACGCTGCTCTCTCTTCAAGGGGAAAAGTCTGCCCTTGCGCACAGAATTCCAAGCCTGCTGTGATGTTTAATGTTCATGTAAAATGACCAAAGTAACAAATACTTTCTACTTCCCATTAAAGGGTGTATAATTTTTTTGTTTGTTTACTGGTTTAACTGTTAAGACATCACTTCTTTGGAGAGTTTTATGTTTTTAAAAACAAACCAGGTAAAATGCAAATGATCTTGATGTAGAAAGCAATCAAAGGGTCTAAATGTATTTTTTTACAGTAATCAATGAATGTCAAATGAGGTCTGCTCAAATTCAGTCACCAACCAAAACCAAAAATTAGGAATAAAAATGGGGGAGAAACTATACCAAAAGACAACAAATAATATGAGCCACTTTCCCTGAGTTTTCCAGAGGCAACCCCTGGAAAATCTCTCTGCTGATTCCTAATACTGCTTCACTGCAGATAATTACAATGAAGGCACAAATGGCAACAGGCAAAGAAAAAGATGATGGGTTTGCTAGTGGGGAAAAACAACAAATGCAGATCTGCACCAAAGCTCTGCCTTACACCAATCATGCTATTACAGTAATAGCCTCCATCTAATCCTCAGTCTACATATTTGAATGTGCTGAAGTTTTGTGCTGAAGATTGTTCAGGGTGCAACTTGTAGTGAGAGGGATTGCAATGAAAAATATAAAAAGGAGAAATTCTTCATTTTAACCATGTGATACAGTCATGCTTTGTCTTTGATATGTGCTGAATAACATGGTGCATTGTGGGAAAAGGGAACAACGAACAAGTCTCCTCTTCTCGGGGAGGGTGGCTATTTATAGACTCTTACCTGCATTTTTACCAAACAGGAATAGCACTGGAGGAGAATGAAGTCTATTCCCCTGACACTGCTGTGAAATGAAAACTCTATTACCTTCTGAAAGGTTTTGTGTTTGAGCTGAGAAAAACTAGGTTTCACCATCTGCTACATGGGACTTCTAATCTATTTAGACTTGAGACTCAAGTCTCATAGGTGGTGGTCAATCTCTCATCTGCTTTGCCTGTGGCAAAAATGCAGCATTATTTTGAAATACTTGCACTGCAGTCCCTGTTTCATTTTTCCAAAGTTACACACAAGCAAAGTAAAAGCCCTGTACCATGGAATGTATGGGATGAGACTGTGTATGTTGCACTTGCATTAGCAAATAATAAAATTATGTTTTTGTGCAAGTGGTCCTTCATCTTTGATTCATACTCTATCAATCAAATAGGCACCTATAATAGTATGAGTACAGTAATTCTAATGATTACACTCCCCTCAGCCCTCCTCTCCAATTACAAACAGCTTTGCTAATTACTGCAATTAGCTGTTTTCTTTCAAGGTCACATTAATATAGTTTAGCCAAAAACCTTAAAGGCAGGTCAGATTATTTACTATGCAGTTAAATGTATTTATTCAAGGCTGTCCTGAACAATTCACACAATTTAATTGTTGACTTCACTTGTTCATTTACTTAAAGATTTACTTGAAATCCAGTGTATTTCTTTTCAGTCCACCGAGAGTCTGACATTAAAGGATGCCCTCATGACCAGGAAAAGTGCAAAATCATCTTGGACAAGTAAAACCAGTCTGTGACAGTCTTGCCCGGCCAGGCAAGGAGCTAGTAGTCTTTTTAATGACTGTGTGATGTCTGTGAGAACTGGGGTGCACTCGCCACACACGACATTATACAGTTAACGTTTAACACACATGAGATCATGGTTCAGTGGTCACACTTGTGAATGTTTTATGAACTGAACATTCTCAATATAGTACCATTAGTGACAAACATCTCTATTTTAAATGTAGGTATATGAAGCAATTGATGAAGCACAGTGACTTAACAATTATATGTAAAATTATAATTTTAAATTACATGTAAAAATTATAGCAATTGACAACAAAGACTATTGCTATAATTTCTTTTTCATTCACCCATCACAGTTCCAGCATGGTCAAATATAGGTGTATTAGATGTATATAAGACAAACACATGAAATTAAAATGTGATTTAACATGCACATTCTCTTTAAGCCAATGGTTCTTTTTTAAGTAACTAAATCATATAATTAAACTCTGATATTTTTTGTCTTTGTTAAAAAAAAAAAAAAAACCCCAAGTGTTGTTGCCAAGCAAAGTGTATTTTTGCCAAATAATTTAGGCTGTCAGACTATTTGATTATAACTAAACAAAACAGGACTGTTGAGCTAAAACTCTACAGAGCTGGCAGAGTGAATTCTCTCTACAGGGAGATAATGTTCATTTTTAAAAGCACAGAGAGAGGGAGACAGAGAGAGAAAGAAATGCATTTATCCATTAGATGAGCTTGGCAGCTAAAATGAATTAAGATTTACAGTGGGGCTACTGGAGGCAGGCTAGAATGAACACCATGCATTAAAGTGAGATTGTTCCTTCAACTCAGACAAACAGATGGACATTTCAGGACTGCCCAGGGTATGGTTTCAAATATAATCCAATTTATACACATAAATGAGGCTCACTAAACACGGTTGTGGGGTGCGGGGATGGACTTAAACGTGGCTCATTTTCAGACTAACATTGGAGCGAAGTGAAATTTCTGTAATCAATTGCAGACTCTTTGCTTCTGTGATTTCCTGGCTAATACCATGGGCACTCTGCAGTGGAGGTGAGATCAATCACCACTGTGGGGGGCCCGACTTGGGATTCCAGCAAACCTTGAGATATGTGCCATTTTTGTGGGGTAGGACCAATGGTGATGTCACATCCATAGGGACTGTCACAGCTGAGTGAATGCATATTTGCTAACGGGCTTTGAAGCTCTGGTGTTTCTCCCTGATGGAAGAGGCATTTAGCTACACAAACGCTCCCAGCATGTTTAAAATCGCAGTGAGAAAACCCGGAGGGTGGGTGTGGGTGAGGTTACATCTCCAGCTGCCATCGTTGATCCTTCAAAAGCAGGAAACGCACTGCTTACAGCCGTAAAAGACTGCCGCCCATATCTGGCTTACTCCTCCACTGTCTGTTTACCATGAGATGTCAGCATCTTAATAAGGCGATCGCAAATCCATCAGCCAAGAGTCTTTGCTGTCTGCCCCATTGAGACCGCCATCAATTCCCATTCAAAGGGGGCGAAGCTTCCATAAATCAACAGCCCGGCGAATTCGCATTGCTCTACATTCCCATCCTAAATAACTTCATAAATATTATATAGGTTCTTTTTTGTATAAAATCAAAAAGAGCCATCAAACAGCGCCTGACTGATGCAAATTCCATTAAGGCCCTTTCACGAAAACTGAAGGCCATAAATCTTTCACAATCCACATGGTCTTTGAAAAGAGTTGGCACAAGGACACCTAACTGTGCCATAAATAATGCAGAAATGGTGACAAGATGCATGTAGATGTAGATCTCCTTACACTGAATCTACAACAACAACACAAATATGAGGAAAAAAAGCAAAAAAAGTCAAAACAACCACTATTTGTTTATGTTGTTGTGATAAATATGCAGTTGTATGGAAAAAGTTCATGTGGAACACGTTGCCCACACCATGAAAAATGTAATAAATAAAAGCGGCTCTTCGGTGCCCTGAGGCCCTGTCATTTCTGAGACCAGCTTTAAATATTCAATGTTCTGCCTGGTTTAAGAAAGATAGCTGAGCCATGCATTTTCCTACGCCAAGTCAGAATTCAGAAGTGGCTCAATGTTAACAGACTTTTGTCAACACTGCTGTGAGGTGCAATTTGCTTTGTTCAGAGCTTGGTTGTACTCTAGGAAATGTTGGATATGACATTGGATGATTTCTTATGATTGTTTAATATGGTATCATATGCCAGCAATTCATTCAGGATTACAAAAACGTTTGATGATAAGAACAACGAAAACATTTTGGTTTCACGTTCTTATCAATTCAGTTTGTCAATTTCTTTTTGGATAAATTACACTATATGACATGGGAAAACAAACGTAACTTAGCTATGCCTCTACTGAATTCCCTCTGCCAGTAAAAGAAAGTCTTCTTTTACTGGCAGAAGCAGTTCATTTTTTTGTAATAACTGGGCTACATGATTTCACATTTCTTCCACTTCTTACTTTTCTAGTAAGCTAAATGCATGCACTGCAGGTTATCTTTATACAATACTATAAAAAATGGAAAACTATATAACATATAAAAAGACCTTGGGAGCATAAATATCACTCAGCCACTGTAAAAGTCCCTTGTCTGTGTGACAAAATTGCTAAGTTGGCAAATCTGCTTGAACATTTTTCTGGCAGCGGAAACTGTGGCAGTCATTCAAGCCAGAGCAGAGAACATTCCATCAGAGACTATCACCGTTTTCACTTCTGGGTGAGCATGTCCCAGTGACAAACACACTCCAGCTACAGTGATCACTCTTGAGTGCAACTGCCAAATTCATATAAAAAAAGGAGCAGAAAAAATAAAACTAATAGGTATCTGAGCAACTCAGTATACCCTCAGTGTCCTTTACCCATAATTCAACCAGTCTAGCTCTGGAAAAAAGGCTGCATAAGGAATGAGAAAAATTTGTTTTTGCATAGATGAGGACAAAGTGCACAAAAAATTCAGAACATTATTCTGCTGATTTTTTTGTATCAGCAAATGGATTTCTGGAGGGAAAACACATGGCTATTTATACAGCAGCACCCTGGCCTTCAGTAACCCTCACTTTAAAACACAAGTTATTTTTTAATGCTGAGTTTCAACGTGGCTGCCTCCCGAGCTCGTTTAATTAAATTTTGCTTCCTGAGTGGCAAATTGTGTCTTCTGAATGATTTAGGGCCAGCACTGCACCATGTGGCATTACAAACCTTCCGGTCTTTTCTCTGCAGCCACTTCTCTAATAACTTTGATTTGTGAATGTTTTACTCCTTTTTCATATTCAGCATCACCCATGCACATGGTTGCACATCTAAGCCTCACTTTGTTTTTTTTTTTTTTTTTTTTTAAAAGTATTTTCTGACACTGAGTTAGACTTCAGATTGAGAGTCTGATATGAAAACTCTGACTGTCATTCTTTTGTATAAAAGCTACTTTTGATGATAAACTGCAGATTGTACTGTGAAGTTTGTGTTTCCTGTTGGTACGAATTTGAAAAAGGTCTAGTTGGCCTTGTGGCAAACTCACAGGCAATGCAATTATGTTAGTGTTGTTTCCTGTTGAAGTGACTGCAACACACCTCCACTCCTAAAGTGCCTGAGCTGTTATATGAAGTGAAAATGTGTTTATCTATGGCATTTTCATGCAGATACTCAAATTGAAACGGTATGAATCATTCTAATAATTCTTGTGTGGGAACTGTTGATGTGTAAATCACACAGGGGTATTCTGTCAGGCTCTTAACAGGGAATATTACAATTGACTTTGGCTCATGAGAATACTTTGGATTCTTGTTTGGAAATTAAATGGTTTTATTCATATCTGCAAAACCATACTGAGGGCGGTTTAAATGAAGCTCCACACAGTACAGTGCCTTGAGGATATGAGATAGCATGAAGAAGATCCTAGCAGTTTCCTCTGAGGCAGGACTCAGCAGAGCATTCAGTTTGTCAAGCAACATCATCATTATGAGCAAAACAGCACACAGTAAGACCAAATACACTATTTTACTTTTTACTTTGAAACTAATGCCTGAAATTACTTTGAAAATTTAACTGTCTGCAATGAATTCTGGGAATGCAGTTTATCAAAGTTTATGATTTACATTGCCCAGCCAGAGTATCATGTGGCTAGTGTTTGGGTTCTACTAAGGTCTTGTGAATTGGAGCTCTCTGGTATGACCAAAAACCTGATAATTCACCATCTTGTTTTCACAAAATCCTGATCTCCTCTGTTCTCCATGATAGGGAAAATTATTTCTGATACACTGAGTAAACTTGCCTTTTGCATGGTCTCAGCAAGCTATTTAGAGTTCTCGCAGAGTTGGGAAAATGGATTCACCCCATACATTTGTTAGAGTTACCACAGATCTGGGACAAATGGATGCACACCATCCATTCATAGTGGCTGTTTTTTTTTTTTTTTTTACTGTCAAGCATCTTGCAGTATTAATCAAAGGAGTGAGGCCCTGTGATCATCACTCTAACCCCTGTCAGTGGCCAACAGTGTGAGAATGAACTGGCCATACCTGCAGGCAGGGTGGGAGTGACAGCTGAATATCCATTACCCTAAACAGGCAAGGTCATGCTCTGCCCCTCTGTCCAACTCTAATGGAAAGCCTCCACCACATAAGCCCTAAAGCCTCTAGTCATAAATGCTGGGCTGGAGCTGTGCTGCTTGGGTGGATTGGGGGAAGAAAGATGGGGGATATCACACAGAGCTAATTCATGCTTGTTGCTCCTCCCTCAGTCAGAGGGTCCTAAGCAGCAGATCGTATTAAAAATTCATAATCACAGACACATATGTTCCACATATTTCTCCTGTCAATTCAGCACCTCCAGCATATACTGGATGCTCTCACTGAGATGAGAACAATACAAGGGCTTCCACAGGTGAACACATTTGCAAATTTGAAGCCATGATTCTGCACAATGGATTACATACCCTTCTGTGCGTTCCACTTGTGAATCAGTATCTCTTAGCGACCCATACCTCAGATAAGAGCAGATATGGTCATGCAGTCATATTTTGTCCAGACTGCTTGCCTGGATAAAACACCCCCCATCTGGACAAGCAGTTTGATGAACCATGTAAAATATAATGAATTTGCTAAATTGGTTGAATAAAGGGCTGAAAACAATATTCAACAGCAACATCTGTTGGTCAAGAAACAGTAGTACCAGATTTCAAGGTATATAGACTCAGAAGTTAGACTTAAAGGCAGCCTAGCACACTGGTGAAGCTAGCAGTGTACTCACTTTTGAAAATCTTAACCTATTTAGTCGACAAACATATTCAGCTAAGAAGCAAGAAAAATATATTGTAGGACTCCACAAAGTTGGCAGGTAGGAAGCTGTTGAGCATGCTCCAGATGTTGCATAAATATGGGGCAACTACTTTGTCAGCTCTTTGCTAAGTTGTCCATCATGCAACACTCTAGTGATGACTAATCAAATTCATTCTGACTTCTCCTTACTAAACCAGCTGCTTAGTAATGATATGAGTCCAGTGTGAAGAGGGCTTGAATGAGGCCAGCTTCATGGTGTGGATAGAGGAGTGTGTTAGTTCCACGGAAAGTTTGGAATGGGATTCAATCTCAGAGTCAACTCAGCGTTAACTTTTCAGAGGCGACTTCAGAGAGCAGAAGAATGTGTCCTTAAGGCATGTGCTGAGGGAGGGGGTGGGCTACCTTGTCATTGACATCTCTGAGCACGTCCCCATGCCCATAGGGACCTCTCAACTCCTTGTAAAACCATCAGTGCATATGATCTGCATAATGTTTTTCAATTACCAGTTCCTAATCTCCATTTTAGGAGAGGCAGATAACTAAAGCACAGCTCTGACCAGGCAATAACTAACAGGTCACGCGCTTGTGGATTGAGGCTGAGGGCTACATAAACCTGGCCAGAATACCAATTCATCACAAAAAATCAGTGTACAATATTTTAAAAAAATGATACAAGGCAATGTTGCAATTCAACAATAAAAATAACTCTTGTCAGAGTAAATCTAAAGATCAGAAAATGAAGAGCTGGCCTGCAGTAGAAAGTTGAACCACTAGACTGTTGAAAATGTATTAACTGAAGTGTAAGACACTTTCGAGCGTGTCCCTGTCCGGTGGAATCAAAAGCACCAAGATATTTAACTGTAGAACATTTGAATACATTTACATTTGACTTCCTTCAGGATGAAACCTTTTTTTTAGAAAAACACTATTTTGGAAGAAATCTTGCATAAATTACCAGAAAGCATAACCTTGGCAAAGTAACTTTAAGATACAGCCATTTTCAACCTCACTAATTAGGCGAGCATTACAATTTATGCCCACATTAAAAATGACTGTAAAAACAGTGGCACAATGATATATGTGTCTCTGATAATATTTTCTTCATCTCCTCAAATTCATATTCTAATTTTGACCATATAACACCCAAGCTATGAATACAGTGAAATCCACTTAAATAATATCCCTGCACATCTATGAAGTGAGAGTGGGCTCTCATCCTAAGGGCACATTGGGGGCATACCCCAGTGGCCAGGGGGTGAGAAGCCCCTCATCAAACCAAAGAACTCCTTCTGCCTCCTGACCCCCTCTGGATGCACTCTTGCTGCACTGAACAGCAGCTATGCACAATTGTAATTTTGAAAGACTATTAATTCTTTTACTATTCACCTTTAAAGGCTCCTACATCCAGGCACTTTATGATTCTTTACAGCTACATTTAAGGTCGAAAGCCCCCAATATCATTACCGAATGAACAGTTTGTAAGATGGGACCTTGGGTTCACCACACGCATATGGATGTAATGTGGGGATATTTTTATGGTTAAGACTTAAAAGGACACTCCTTCTCTTGGCACAATCTTAAGGTCAGCCTGTCAACTGTCCCCACTTCCCCAAAAGAAAGGACTAAAATGCTTCAGGGAGATTTTTTCCATGTGCCACCTCAAATGACCCCCTATTTTTCATCACCGAGTCAAATAAGTGCAAAGACTGAAGGAACTTATTACAAGCCCAAAATCACTGGATTAGCAGAAAAGGCAGAAAAAGTGACTGAACTGGGCTTGTAATGTCCCTATATCTACAATGAAATTACCAGCTGCACATCAATCTACCTTTGCAAGACAGGAAATGCACACAGTACACATAGGCAAACGATTAGAAAGAGAAAAGGGGCTTCCATTAGACCCTTTTCATTAGTTACGAATGAATTCCTGTATAATGTGAAGGAAAACAGCCAATTTCACTTGGGCGGCGAGAGAAGCGAATCAGGCATTGCTCATTTTTGGCATTTTCTTGTTGATATAACAGCATTAAGAGCCAAGCAGTAAAATTGAGCACCTGAGGTTCCTAGTTATGAGGGGGGGAGGTATCCATTGATGCACTCCCATACATTAATCAGTCACCATGATTGCCAATTATCATGGCAAACCACAAAACCCTTGCCTTCAAAGTAACAAATGTTTTTCAGACTACTCTAACTTGAGGTTTTCTTTCTCCTCTCTTTTGATTATGTTGCAACTGTAAACTAAAATTAATAAATTGAACCCATTTATACTTGCCACTTCTGGTTGAAAATTTAGTAGCTTAGGGCATAAAGTCATGTTTGTGCATATCTTTCTTCACCTCAGTTTACAGCAAGTACATTTTGAAGGTGTTGATACTGAATTTAATTACTCTCCCAGAAGACCATATTTGGTCAAAGCTAAGAGAAAAGCAGACAAGAGTAAGCAGATATTTGACAGTACAAACTGCTTTCATTCACTCAGAAGAATTCTGATACCTCTGCGGTTTTTGGGTGTGCCTTAGGGACATTTGACAACAGTACACAATCCCCCCAACTGCAGCTCTTTTTCAAAGCTTGTCATATACCTCAGTGCCTCATCAGCAGAAAAACTCTGATGATAGTTTGTACATAGATGCACTATTATCAGAAGGGCTTAAACTGACTCGAGCCACTGTGCAAATGCAGTCACTCCCTCTGAAGAGCTTCCATGACACTTCAAAATTTTGCAACGGGCCAAGGGAACATGGTAATGCCCCTCTGGCATGGCAAGTTTGGGATACTTACGCAGCTCTCCCACTTTGAGGATCTCACAGAGCATCTTCGTTAGCTCGATGCTGCTCCGGCCAAACGGACACTCGTGCTTGTCCTCCCGGCTGCTGTTTTCCAGAACAATCTGAGATGAGAAGCGAGAGACACCATTGTTAACCAGCTACACACATATGGCTATGCGTTAACAGTGTTGGGTGTGTGGTCCAGAAAATCTCAGACATGCATTCTGTCCTGAAAAAGCATCTTCACATTTTTTTCTGAGATGCCCTTCATATTTTTTAAGACAGGTATTGCTAAGCTGAAATATTGTGTACCAGTTATTAAACCATTTATACTTTTAAGATACAGGCTGAGGTAGGGAAAGCCTGCCACCCACACAACGGGATCCCCAGAGAGATAGTTAGGATAATCACACAAAACCTATTACACCATGGGCTCTTAACAGCTGGGAAACAGAAGCATTTTATTCGAAGCACAAATCTTTAAGGCAGCAAATAAAAAGTAAGAGTTCCCCTTTTGTCAAATATACTGATACATCATGCAATGGGCTCTTGAACAAAGGCCCCTGAAACACAGTGAGCAGAGCTGGGCTAAGGCTTTAGAGCTGCAGCCCAAAACCTGAATATTCTCCAATGCCATTGAAGATACAGTTACACAGAATTCAACCTTAACCTGGCCATTCACAGCCCCCTCCACTATGTGTAACAAGACATCTACAGCGATGGCAACAGTAAAATAGTTGTACAGATCATGTATCACTACAGAGATTCATATCCATTTGATGGATTCTTACCTAATATTTTTCCATAATGGACTATTCTTTCTGGCATGTATTATCAAAGTTAGTTCTGTAAGTAATATGGTATTTTTACCATGAAATTTTCTCTGCTGTATTATACATATGGAGGCAGACTGATCATGGATCCTTAAAATTGGTATAAAAACACTGTGTTAAAGCCAAATCCACTGCAACAGTGATTGCCTGTTCTCAGCCTCAGACAAACCAGCATTTTAAACAAATAAAAATTCAAGAGTCTGATCAGATGGATTATTCTCAGAAGTGAACAGTTCATTGTCACACTGGTAATCACCAGTCAACTTGCAGAGTGCATGCAATTGCAAGAACAGGTTTGTACTTGCAGTATGCACACAGCTTCATCACAGTGATCAGGGGAATCCGGGAAGACATCTAAGTTTGCCATTAAAATGTGACAATATTTGAATGCATACAGATGAGATGTTGATGGCTAGTTAGGCTGGCCCAAGCAACAGCCTTATTTAGCAGTAATATGGCTCAGAACTTACATGCTACTGAAAATACATTGTATGTTCATGCCTTGAACAAAAATTTTAAAATGGACACAAAAGCTGATTTTTGCAGACGCAATCAATTTATCCAAAAGCACACCGGCTTGCTCTACAGTAGCACTTCTGTAAAACTCATTCACAGCTGTAAAGATGGGGGAACTTACAATGGATGACCCTGAAGGTCTTCCAATACAAGCAGTTAGTAAAATAATGGATTATTCAGTGAATGAAAGGCGATCAAGTTCGAAACACTGTGTAAAAGCAATTATTTTCCAAACAACGTAAAAAGAACCAATCCGTGACAAACTGTTCTATTGATCCTCAAGTCAGCTACACTACATCTGCACCTTTACTACACTTAACTCCATCTGTAGTAATGCCTTGTCTCTGCCACCTAATCAGTCCCAGTCAAGGCCAAGTCAACAGGCCAGCTGATGAGATCAAGTTGAAGGTCACCTTCAACCCACAGTGCAGCAACCAGAAGCTCAGCACTCCCTGATCCGTTTATCTGCATTTTCCCAGAAATCACATGTCTGGGAATGAGGAATGAGGAAAGCAGCTGAGTGCTGTGGAGACTGCAGAGGAGAACCCAGGACACAGAACTAATGGGATTACAAACCACATCAGGCCTCAGAGAGATATTTCACTCCACCAATGACCTCCTGGGGGCATGGCTGCCAGTACAGTACAGTGTGGTATAAAACATGCAGTTCAGTACAGGATTATATGATATTAATAGTGTATTGCCCGGCTGTAGATACTGCAAATTATCATAATGAGGACATATTGAGAGGAGGGTGCAATTTCAATTTATAAAGGGATTATATGTGGTCCAACTTGGAAAGCCTTTCTTTCCGAGGTATGCACTGAACCAGTGGTACAAACTTAAATACACTATTATGGTATGATATTTGATCATATTTTACAGCCAGGGTTAATTTTTCACAGGTACAGTATGGTGACACAGAACGCTATTTTTACAAATATGAATCACATTATTATTATATTCACATCCATGATTTTGTTAATTGTAATGATTGCCTGAACACACCACCCACTGTGTTGTTATACAAGACATGGTGAAAGTAGTGTCAAATATGCTGTGGGTGAGAACACACAATTAATTAAAATTCAAATTGTTCATTCAAGTACAAGCATAGTTTGGAGAAAACTTTGTTACAGTAGAGCATGAAGGGAATGTTCTGGAAGGTTTGGGATGTTGCAGAAAGCTCACCCGGATGTAGGCGTCTTGGTGGTGCTTGGCAAAGTACAGCATGTTGTCCAAGGCCAGCATTCCAGGCGGAATCTGTGTGAAGTCCACGGCGGGGTTGACATGGTTCTGGGAAGAAGATGGAAGGGCAGAGGAAAGTGAGTGTTCAGCATTCACAAAAACAAATTGGATCCGTTTCCTTTTTTTTAATTACCATTTTTTAATTCTAACTTTCCTTGCTTTTCGTAGCAATTTTGAATATTCAATGAAGTGGCTTTGAGGGCTGCTACCCACTACAGTGATGGAGTCAGAGTTAAATAACAGACCATTGGGCATGCCATGTCATTGAAAACTGGTGTTTTAATATGATACCCCTCCCTGTATTCCTATCATATTATGTTGTCAATTAATCTAGGAGTTTTCACAAATTATGTAGATTATGTATACTCTATATTCTCAATGTATAAAACAGGATATATGACTTGAACAACATGTTTAAAAGTGTGACAGCAGTGACTGAAATGCTATTTGAGCCTAAAAACCTTTTAATTGCTTACTTAAAATGTAATCCCCAATTCGCTTACACTACCCCACAACTAAAACGCAGTACTTCAGCTCTAATATCTTAATCTGATCGTAAATGCACATTTTACTCCTCCCCCATCTGTGCTTCTGCCATTCATTTTTAATGCCCTATAAAGCACATCATCACCACCAACTCCACAGGGGAGCCAAAATCCTGTCCCAGACACAGTTGAGTGCCACCCTGGCTGCTCAAGGCCAGGGCTTTCTCTAAAGCCTACTCCACCATGTGAGGAGCCCACCGCCCTGCTCTCTACATGTACACACACACACACACACACACACACACACACACACACACACACACACACACACACACACACACACACACACACACACACACACAGGCACACTCCCTTCACTGAAACACCAGTGTGTTGTGTCCACGAATCAAAACATTTCTGGTTGTTCTATGTTAGAGTGGAATATCTGTCTAGCTCCTGCTGTAGCTCTGTGGCATTGATTTACAAAACCACTGACAGCCCAACCACCCTAGAGGTACTGCACCAAACATTTCTAAATATATGGCTTTAATTGTGTCTCATTAACTGGAAATGGCTCAAGTACCACAGGCAGAATTATGTGCAAATGGAAGAATTCTACAGAGTGAAACTACTCACTACACCATATTTTAGTGCCTTTGTCTCTGTACTGAACATTCTCTGTACAAAATCAGATTGTGTATAATAGTAGCAGTAGTTCTAGTGCAATTACCAGCATCTGTGCAAGAATCTGTACAAGTACCATTCCGTAGCAGATGTTTTAGGTTGTGCACACACAACATGATCAGTAGATATTGTAGAACACTGCAAAAGAGATTTTAAATCTCAGGTGACTAACTTAAGGTTAAATACATTGTAAAAATTTATTAATATGAGAACATACATGTGCCAAATTAAGGTAACACTAAGGACAGCCAGAATACAACACAAAACCTTAATATCATTATAGCAAAGCACACACAGATATAGGGTGAAAATCATCATTTACTTGTATTTTGTACAGACGTATTGAATAGGCTAGATGATTAAAGCAACAATTGCAATCCCCTCTGTCAGCAGTGAATTACAGTGTACATATTACTGTGTGTTAGCATATGTTGGATGCAGTAAATAATCGCTATCCAAACTGCACTGCATTCACCCATGCAGAAACTGAATTAATAATGAAGACAAAGACACGCGTCCTTTCATGTCGCTCATCCATGCGGCCGTTTGCCTGAATTTAAGCCCTGGCATCGCTCCAGTCACTGGGCCTCTGACACCCATCAAGCACTGCTGCTATGGACGGCCATTCTGCCGCCAGCACAAACGAGATGGGACACATGACTGATTAGAGATAGCGGGACAGGAGTCGTTTGCTGTGTATTTCTGTCTGCAGATTTGCTTCAGCCTGTGTCCTGCGATGTCGGCGAGCAAAATTGAAAAAACAAAAATCAGGATTGTTACAGACAGCTTATCAAAGTCAAAGCCGTGTAATTCTGCTGGACAACCAGGAGCCCAAAGGACTTATTGAAAGAGGGAAACAGAAGTTTAATTTCCATCCAGACTCCCATATCTCCACCCGCATAACACCCCTAGAGAGGGGAAAAGAAGATTGAGTGTGCTGAGAATTTCTGCACTCGCAAAACACCCATCAGGCTTAGAGGCAAAGAAAATATGACCAAAGATGTCTTGAGTCAATTTATCTTTTGAGAAAAGATTTTATAGTGTTCCCTCATTATGGCACAATGTCATTTTGGATTTGCCAATGCGAAACCCTATTATACAGGTCAGAAAATATGGAAAATTGCATATAGCACTGTCTAATGGACAAACGGGTGCTGGAATATCATTTGGAACAGCAACCCCACATTACATTACCATTATTTATTTGCTAAACAGACCTCATTATCCAGAAATGGTAAATAACATGACTTTTACTTTACATATTGCATAATTATGCTGATGGCTGCTTGCTGTAATAATTCAAGTATGTTGCCTCAAGAGTCTACAGAAGAGCTCCACTTGGGCTTTATACCTGCAACTGTACAGTCTGAATTTCTGACCTCCCTGCCCCACACAGTAACTGCAGTAGTGGTTCCTGCAATATTGTTGGTAAACATGAAACACAGGGTCTGCCAAAAGCCAAATTGCATTTGACTACTGGGAGCACCCTGAGGCGACCCGTATTTTGTAGAAACTGCCTGTTTCGAACAGAAACCAGCCTGCAATTGGGCCTGCCTGTCAGCCGCAATTCTACTTTTAAACACACTCTCTCTTAGACCGTGGGAGGTGAGCCCCACACCACTAGGGAAATACATATAGGGTCTTATTATGACGGGGAACTTAGGAGAGTGGAAATTTTATAATTGCTAAAGAACAGAAGAGAGGTTGCAAACAATGGGTCACATTCATACACATAACAACCCTACTAAGATCTTTGCAGATCAAAACAGTGCTTAGATTTTGAAAAAAAAAAAAAATCTTATCATGGGAGTGTCCTGAATGGTGTGGTATTGCAGGACAAACATGGATGCTTCTTGACATTGTCTTTCTTTGAGAAACATCAAAAGTGTCCCCCACATTCACATACTGTATATGTACAAAGACATTTCAAGATAATAACATCTATCCCCTTCCATTAAATGAGTCTGATCCAAACCACCAAAAAATAAGAAAATAAATATGAGAAGCATTTTCCACCCCAGCAGTCTCGCAGCGCCTGCTGCCTGTTTAACCCAAGGAGGCTGCTGGGGGCTGGAGACACCTCTGCTGAGCTGCAGGACTGGAGCGTTGGTAAGAGACTGCACTCCTTGTTTTATCAAAGCTGACGCCCACACCAAACGCCCTCCTGTACATACATTTTGTTGGAGAGTTTGTCTCACTCCTGTTCATTTGTCTTGACACCATACTGTGTCCCTCAACAGCACTGTTATCAGACACGACTGCTTTCATTGCTGGAAAAAAATGATCACAACCACTAATGGATTAGCTACTATTATTGTGCAAACAAGCTGTGGTGCTATTTTATTTAATTTGGCACATCATAATAACACAAAATTGCACATTTAAAAAATGGAATTACGCATTTAAAAAATGTATTTGCGGTTCATGATTCACGATTCAATATTCAATAGTAATATGTATTACCAACTAAAAGTTTGTCTCACTAAAACAAATGAAGATGTTAGGGACTGTAACGTAGGCACAGGTTGTGCTGTGTTTCCTGAGAAAGGTAACACAACACATTACATTTAAACAGAACAACATGGTGGAATTTACAGCCTGGGAATTATTCCTGTTGTTTGTATACAGCTACTACCCAATTCTATAGATAACAGCTCAGCTATAGCTAACAGATCAAACACAATTCTATGGCTAACATGTCAGCAAAGCTAAATTGGGTTTTAGCAGAGTACAAACTACCGGAATAATCCCAGGCTGTGAATCCCACCTTGTAAAAGGCCTAAGTCTCATGCTCTCATACTGATAACAAAATAATGCAAATCAGTTCAGACAGGAAATATGGCACACTAACACCTCAGGACTTTATGTGACCAGTGTTCTAAATACAAAGATAAAACATGAAGTGGGAGAAATCAAGCAAAAAATAAATAAGGAAACAGAGATATCGCAGGTCCGATTAACAGAGGAACACTACAAATGAGGATATATGAAAGTCTACCACTGAGGAACAGAAACTATTCAAAACCCTATCTATGAGGAAAATGCAAGCCTTATGATTTTTAACATTTTATTTACCTCAAATTTCTCCCTACTTGGAATATCCAGTTGTGTTTGTCTGTTAAACATTAACACTCATGCCTGCAACCTACTCCATCTATTCAGGAGAGTTCAGACAAGCATACACTCTCCTTCAAAAAAGGTACAGTAATATCTGCTGTATTGCAGGTAGGCTATGCCAAACAAAATTTAAAAAAAAAAAAATCAATGCATGTTTTCGATAATATAGCATACTATGCTCTTTGTAGATGATCAGAGGCTAAGCCCATACAGACAGTAGACTGGAGGACATAGCATTGTGTGCAGCTACATGCAGGCAGAACAAAGGCACCCAGTTGAGGAGAGGCGGGCTGCTGGCACCTGATGAGACAGGTTTCCTGCTGACTGAAAGCTCGACTTCGCCAGGTGACGCAAAGGCTGACGATGCGCCACCCTGTGGGGCTGCCAGTCACAGTGGGCACTGGCACAGTTTGAGACCAACCCATGGGGCCCATCCACACACTACAACAGTGCCCTAAAAACATTATGATTTTTTTTCCCCCCAAATACAGATTACTTTTACAGGGAAAAAACACACACTGCTATACCAAACTTCTGTCACATTCATCTGCATACTTGAAAGCGCACTTTGCATTAAGATTACTGTTCAAAAATAAAATGTATCATTTGTCTTTACAATGCAAAACTATTTCTGAGACCATTTCATACTAATTTAAATTCATTTGGAAACTTGTGACCAATTTCTTCAAAATTGTTATTCAAACAATACTTTGTCACAAAATTGCAATGCAAACCAAAAGTTATTTGCATGCTTACTTCAGCCAAATCAGTGCTCTGCTGCCCTCTAGTAGTCAATTCACCAGAGAGTCACAGCTTTACAGATTAGTTTGGATACAGTGCATTTCTATTAGATACTGCACAGCATTTGTGTGGTCAGTTTGCACCTTGGGAAACCTCAAGAAAAGGTCCTCAAATTCTTTGACTGAGAAAAGTCTGAGAACAGCATTCATGTCACCTCCTGTCCTGTATTACAGAATTCATATCCTTAAACACAAGGATTATAAGCCAGAAGAAAAAAGACCTATTAGTTTCACTTACTATGAACCCAAGCTTTTTGTAGTCTCTGGTGTACATGGATTTGCGCTTCTCTATGCTGCCACTGTTGTTTGGTTCGCATTCAACATCAAACGCAATCCTCCGCAGTTCAAATATGATGTCCCTCTGGGCCTGGAGAGAGGGAGGAGTGAAAGATGGGGTAAACATTTTTTACAGATAATTACGTGGGTTGCATGCAGAATTCTGTTACCTCTGAAAAGTGAATGAAGCTACAAACCTGTAGCCTTATCATATACATCTAGATTGAAACGCTTAGGTAAAATACTTCATGGACATTCCTTTTCAGTGGTCAGTGTTGAAGAGTTTTACATGATAAACACTGTTTCACTGGGATTTGCACCGTGGCTGCCATCACATTTTCAAAGCAATATATATTCAAATATGAAATAAAAACTGTTTAAAAACACAGTAGCACTAAATTCTCTTCATGGCAGCAGTGAATACTGATCTTATATCCCATGTCCTGTTGCAGTCTTTTCTCTCATTGTCATAAAAAACATCTCCCCTAACTGAAGCTGTTCTGTACCTGATCTTGAGGGTCCATCTTGGTCATCATGCGGTCTTCCAGCAGGTTAAAGGTTAACACCTGAAGAACGTACAGCTGGTGGGCCATCTCATCATTGATAGGCCTGGTGCTTCTGATGACGTTCTGTGGGAGAGGGGCAGAGACCCTTATTGGTTTTTGCAACACAATCCTCAGTAATGTGTGCTCATACACTTGAACTCAACTGCCATCTCCAAACCGGAGTGTACAATGACCTACTAAAGGTGAAAAACTGCAGTAAGTAAGACTTAATACTTTAAGAGTGGTGAGGCTGAATCTGTGTGAGTCCCAAACTAACCAAACAAACCAAACTGTCCCAAACTAACCAAACAAAGCAGTAATGGAAGGGTTTTGTGGCTTCACACACTTGCATAATACAATGATAACACATTTCAATGCATATCAACACATTTGAATTCATAAAAAGTTACTGTTGTCTTTATTGTAGCACTGCTTCCTGTAGACTCGAAACATACGTTCTCAGTGGTAATCAGGCTTATTTACTCTGATTGACTGGCTCATTTTTACCCCTATTGTTTGTAAATACAAAGAATACATCACATGTATCACCAAACTAGATGCAGCCTGGTTTGAATACAGAAGATGGTAGTACAGAGTATTTATTATATTTTGAGAGCAAACATGGCACTGCATTATAATTGGGTGCATACAGCTTATCAATAATGTTCTAAAAATGTCGATTCAAGGCAGAAACAAAGTTCCCATGTGGTTTGGTTTGGAACCCACAACCGATACCAGGATAACACTCACACTGAGGATGATGCTGCGGAGCTGCTTCTGAGCCAGAATGTGCGCCATCTCCTACAGGAAGAGAAAAAGAGTCCTCTGTCAGTATACCAGCAGAGGAATCCAAACACACAGACACAGTCACACGACCATGCACCAATGAACATATTCTTATTTCCACAAACCGCACAGAGACACTCACACGGGGGCAAGCATAATCAAGATATCACTGAGGAGAATGAACACAGATACCAGCACAAACACAGCATTGTAGTGCAAGTGCTTCTGTTCTGTCAGGCCCTGAGACTGCTTAGCACTTACTGTCAGAGGACAATCAAGGATGTTCACATCGTTCTCATCAAGCTACCACAGAGTGCAGCAAGGAGAAAGAGAGAGAGAGAATAAGCAAAGCTGAGTGTTAGTTATGCCCCTCTTGGCCTCACAATGGCAAAAACAAGGCAGAGAGAAATCATCGCTATCCCCGCGGGATGTCTTAAGGCTCATGTCTAAATAAATACCGTGCTTTACCATTGCCACAGGCTTATGTTAAAAAGGGAAAATTGTTCCTGACACAAAAATAGCCACAATCACAACATGCAATGTTGATCCTATCCTGATAAATAAATGTCATACAATATTTACATAAAACATATGCAAACATTACACAAATATTGTTTACATTACTCAAACATCAACACCTCAACATTCTTCATGCGGATATTTCTGTTACTATGTAATTTATTGAAACTGTACTGAGCATCTACCCGAGTACATCTTTAAATGGCCCGGCCTCAGACACTGTCTGCAGCACCAGTGACCAGCTGTGTTCAGCCCTTGGCTTGATTCAGAATGGTGTGGAATTGCTCATCTTTTACAGTGCCTTGCTCACTTGACACCGTGCCTCCATTGTTTTCTAGATTGCCGACAGGGGCCACTGTGACGTCAGTACAAATGAAAGAAATACACAAAAGGCAGCGCTTCGCTGAGCAACTTTATAGCCCTCATCTGTAGAGCGAGGCAGCTGACAGTCCTATCAGAGAAATGGATTACTGAGCTCTGCGCTCCCCGCACAGGTGCAGGCCTCTAGGCCTGCCAGAATCAGGCTGTTTAACCTGAGGCAGTCTGGTGTGGTGGAAAAGGGACTGAGCAGGTCACCATAAGGCTGCCGCTTCCATTTCTATAAGGCCCATCTGGAAGGTACTTGGAGTCAGTGTTCCATGAGTCATAAATCTTGGTATTCATTCTTTTCATTTCAAACTTTTTCTATAAATTTTGAATAGCAAGGCTGTACAAAACTACAAAAATGTCAGCACAAAAGGCCCACTTAGCTCATCCTGATGTTTTCCAGTTATGCATCACAATGGCGCTGCATAATAATTATCCAAATCCAAAAATAGCCAGGCCAATAATGTACAAGTGCTTTGGCTGTTAGGGTCAAATTTCTGACCTCCAACCTAAAAGGATTTCCCATATTCCATGACGCAGGTTCAGACGTGCAGCTATCCTGTTCCTACCATTACAGAGAAAATCTTTTCCGGAGAGTTCTGTGAGCTCTTCTATCATCACTCTCTCGATTTGATAGTTGACCTGAGATTAGGCGAAGGTTCAATTTCTATGTCAGAAAGGTGTCGGGGTTGTTTTGTTGATCACAGGACAGCAGAAGGCAAAGTTAGAAGAGATGAAGCCATGGGCAAAAGGGGCAAGAGTAAGGTTGAATTATAACTGCTGCTGGAGTTAGTCAGCATTTTCACAGGGCAACACTACATAGTACATCTGTCTTATAAAGTAGAAACAGGTGACCATATTTCTACAAGTGTCACAATACTTCATTTTTTTAGTTGTCTCTTAAAGAGTAAGCTACACAAGACAGTCACTAACGCAACTACCTAAATTACTGAACTCAAAACTGAACTAAATTATTAATCCAGCTATGTAATGAAGTTACATCACTTTTACATCAATCCCTTAAAAGTGGAATATATCTGTTTGTTAGATTTAAAAAGTAAGGTGGCAGGTTATGTAGAGCCATGAACAACATAATTGCTTTGTATAAAGTCACAGTCACGCTACTCTCAAGCTGGGCTCAAGAATCAGACATCTCTCTCAGGTCCACACCCACTCAGAGCTGTGTGTGACTAAAGAAGTAGTTAGAAGACCAGAGATGCTGGAAGTGAACCACAGTGAAGAGGCAGCTGTAAATTACTAATGGTTTGAGTACAGCGTGTCTCTTGGCTGTGCTAGCCCCGTTTAGAGGCGGTGGATTGGGCCGCCTCGTTTGGGATTAATCACTTGTTCTCAGCGCTGCCCACACTGCTAATGATAGTGCGAATGTAAGCGTGAGTCTACCTGTCTCTTCTCTTCGGGGGCTTTCAGGAACAAAGCGTTAATCACTGCGATGGTGTACGTCTGAATATCCTGATCGTTCCTGTCATTGAGAGATAACAGCGGTGTGAAGACTGATGAAACCAGTCAGCATTATCTGAGAGATCGAAGCCTTTCGGTCAAATTACGAATTGGCAGTCTTTTCACATGGATAATCACAATTAATATCATAGCATGGTATTCTCAATTGTACAAGCTAGGATCAATATCTAAAGCATGGTATTCAATGCAATATTGCATCATACAATTACATAACTGTACTGTACAAAACATGGTTCCTCACCCTTGGAGATGTGGTATAAGCTGGCCAATCGTGATCTCTTGCGCCACCTTCTGGTAGAGGTCTTGACTGTTCAACACCATAGATTCCAGAATGGCCAGAGATCTCTGCAGTACAGCAGTGTCCATTGCAGACTTGTTGACATAACTTGCAATCTGCAGTATAAAATGGGAAAAACAATAAAATCCCTTGCTTTAGTTAGAATTTGGCAGTACTGAAAATGTGACTAAAATGTTTTATTTGTAATTAAACTGAAACAGAAAGGAGCTACTTTACACATAAGGAAAGTTGCCCATCCAAATTAACATATCTATCTATTAAATCACTTGCAAATAAAAAACTGATACTAATCACAGTGTGTAATTCTAGTGTAAAGGCCAGAAAACCTGCAAATCCTGCACGACCCTCTTAGCATTGGGTATAGCTGTGCATGTGGCAGTGCCAACCACTATCCAAAAAAGAGAGTCAAACAAAACATAATTGAATTATAATATTTTGTATAATAATAAACAAATCCCTTTGAAAAAAAAACATCAGTCAAGAAGAATGCCAAGAATGTCTCACAATAGATTAATTTCATGCTTGGGTGGTTGAGTTTTATGCTAACAATGTTGGTTGGGTGTGTCCGATATAACAGAGGCTGTTGTCATCAGCACGGAGCTAACCTTCTTAATAAAGGCCATGGAGAAAGTGTCCCAGGAGACGATGCCGTGGTCCATGAGCTCCACGAATGCAGTCAGCGTGAATGACAACAAATCCCCAAAGCTGGAAGAAATAAGACAACACCTATAGTGTCATCTCTGTTAACTAGCAAGGGGGCCAGGGGAGGGGAAGCGAAGCGCTTGAGCGGGTGTGAGGAAGGAGGCTTGGGTGGACAGAAGACGGAGCTGCAGCCACAGGCATGGACGAGGCCAGCTCTACAGATGGGTGATTGCCACGGCATTGCAACATCTGAAAACAACAGGGGGCGCCAGAGGGAGCCAGTGCGGAGGAGTCAGCGCAGCAGGGAAGCTTAGGCGGCGTTCCCATGCATGGTTATCTTGTTGTTAGCACACTGGAGACTTGTAACCGACTCAAGAATGTCAAGCAGGATTAGTCCATAAAAAAAATAACCTGAACCGCTAATACTGTATACCAGGATTTCAATAACAAACCTCACTTGCACAGTTACCAATGTGTAAAATGTCCAGAGCAAGCATTATGACAGGAAGAGACTGTGCTTAATCTAATTAGAGGACAAGTGGCAGTTTATCGTGCATTATTCTACAGAATTACCTGTAGGAAATTATCAGAGCCTGTGAATAAGAACTAAAAATTCACATGGCATTTTGTTAACAGACCTATTGTATTGTACAGTTTTTTTTACTTCCTTGCAGTTATATTTAAAATAACTGCACAGAACTGTGGCTTCAGAAATTTGTTCTAACAATATTTACAGATCCTCAACCTGCCATGTGGTGAATTGGATTTGAACAATACTGCCCCCTTGTGAAATCTCAGAGCTGCTTTACAAAAGCAGTTAATCATTCAGTATAAAACAACTGTCCTGTCTGCTTCTGTTCATTTCTGAAAATAATATTATTCCAGGTCAAATAAAAAAAATATTTGTCTGGTTAAACATTTGTCCAGGAACAATATATAAAGACTTTTTTATACATGTAATCAAGTATTTCAATAAATATTTTAGGAGGTAAAATATAAATTAAGTGAAACATGGAAATTAAATATTGTCATGTTACTGTAATCTCCTCAGTTTTTCAATATGCTACTTTCATTATCCAACAAACTGTATATCACAATAAAATGTTGACAATGAAGAAAAATAAATTAGGAACAGAAAGGAAATTAGTAAAGCAAACCAGAACAGTCATCTGAGGCGATAACCAGTACATGGAGTACAAGCATTTTGCAATTAAAACAATGTCAAACTGCATTACTCACAGAAATTACATGGAAAACATTAAATACATACAAAAGCAATCATTTTGCAAACATGCAGCAGTCATGTACCAACATATTTGCTGAAACTGTTGAGACATCACAAAATGTTAAACTTTCAAACATTTTTATTTGCAATTCTGAAACATCTTAAATATTGGAAATATGAACTCAGATAGGTTAAATGTGTTACTGCAGGCCCACATCTTTTTGGAGCTGTTGTTAATTGTGACATATGCATATAGGCCCAGAAGGTAGCAGAGGTTAAAATGCAGCAAACAATCAGGGTTTGTATTACTTTACACATTAGTCTTAACAGTCTGACTGCTCATTGTGAGTACGCTTTTGCAAATGGCAGTGGGCGGTCATGTCATGTGATCAGCGCAGAATGTTTCTTCCAAAAGAAACAATCAAAACATAAGGGTGGGTAACATTCCACAGGTGCTGGTGGGAGCTACTTGCTATTGTAACAAACATAATGTACTCTTAAAGATATGATTTTACAAGCACACCATGTCTTTATAAGATTATAAATCAAGCCAAATAAATTAGCCACCACTGCAACGGAGTACATTACACCTAGGAAAGGCTTTTTGAGAAGACTTTTGGCACCATTTAAACAACCCATGCACCCACAAATCATGGAGAACATGCTCATTTTAGCCAGTTCTTAACTGGGGAAGTCCTTGCAGAGGAAGCCTAAAGACATGGTGGTCATTAGAAATCTGGGTTGAGCAGCACTGCTGTACGACTTCTTTAAAAAATAAATAAATAAATAAAAAACCACCACCTCAACCAATGCTACAATGGAGCTGGACATTGTATCCACCAGGCATGCACCACCAACCTTAACAATGTTAACAACTGAGCTTTATACTTATGCTGACAATACTGTGGGACCGTGGCAAAGTGAGTCTCAGTGCTGACCATCACCATGTTCAAAGACACCTAGAGCAACTCTATGACAAAATCAAACCCAGGGAAAGTTTCTTGTCATACATGCCAAGTGTTTGGATGTTTTTTGGTACAGGTTTGGAATGTCCAACAAAGCACTTTCCCAGGGATTTGCCTTGCTTTGTTGTGTTGACTTATTAATCTGCTTAAGTGAAAAATCAGCATAACATCAAAATAGATGTGCAGGTTAATTGCAGTTGCTTAAGGAAAAATTCTTATAATTAGAACAGCTCAAGGTGCACTTTGAGTGAACCAACGGCCTTTTCAAACACGTTGGATGAGCTCACTCTCCTACCATTTAAATGAAGCTTTTGCCCATTACCACATGCAAAAAGAAGAGAGATGTACGATCTGTTAAATGGAAATAGAATACAGATCACAGTGGTCGGTATTTTCCATCCTTCTAGCACCAGGACCAGAGCCAAATCATGCAGACTCAGTCAGTAGATTAAGAGCAGTAATAGGCAGTGGGGTTATCCAGCTGGGGGAGGGGCTTACCATGGCTTCATTATCTTCTGAAGTTTCTGATATCGTCTGCAAAGATTTAAAAACTTTGACGTCAGGGAGACAGCAAACCAACACTGGGCTCATGTCACAGAAGAGTGGGTGCTGGACATGGAGCACATGCATACACATAAACTCACAGTTTTACACACACTTACACAGGCACGCGCACACACACACGCATGCAAGCACACACTGCAGAAGGGCATTAAATTCATTTTACTTTCTTGCACTCAACGAAAACCAACAACACATAAATATAAAGACATAATGTTTGGAATAACTTAGAGCACCACTTCTCATGAAGAACAATTTGAAAAATCCTGGAGATTCTTGCCAGTATGAAATTATGCACAAAATAAATTCCAAAGACACAGGCAGAAACATAACAAAATAACAGTCCAAAACCTGCCTGAAAGAGAGCAGTTACGGAAGAACTATCCACTACACCAGACACTTGGGTAACACATTCAGGAGAAAATAGAAATGAGCATTGACAGGAAGGAAGCCAGCAAGCAGAATTATCTTTAAAAAAAAAAAGCAAGGCATCACTCATGACCTTACCGTCACAACGCAAGGGAAGGGATTATGCACTATGAATCACAGAACATTGGCAGTGTAAATATGTGATAACATTTCATTAAAAAATTTAATGGGTCACCACCACCACCTTTTCAGGGTCCAGTCAGCAGGGCACAATTACAGTGAAGAAAATCTATTTATTCATTGACATTGTACTGCAATATACCTCATAATTACTTTTACTTTCCTAAGTTAGTCTGGATCAGTTTCATTTCCACATAACCACCACTAGATGGAGCAGAATGGTAGCAGGACACTTGCACTGTACACATTCATATCTCATACTCTTCTCCTGGAGCAATAGAAAACATTGGTTCGGTGTTTTTCCCCATGTTCTGTAAACCTTCTGAATAATCACATTATGCTAAGCAGCTGGCAGGGGTTCAGACTTCTCCACATATCCCAGCCTGGACTCACTCTGCTCTGGGGTGAGGTAAACAGTGCAATCAAAATACAGCTTCCAATGCAGGAGTTGCACAAAGCATGTTCGAAGAAAATGTGCTCAGCTCTGACGTTGGGGGGGCTTGATGTTCCAAAGCACACTGTTGGCTCTGACATAATTAACGGACAGATACACAGTGTTGTGTAAAGGGAAACAGCAGTGTGATTTGTTGCATCTGCATTCTGGGTTTGCATAATGATCATTACAAAGACATTAAGAAGTCAATCCCATGCCCTTTCATGCCAGCTTTGGGAATTCCTCATGGAGGACAACCTTGCCCAAGAGAGAGACAGCTGGGACATTGCCCCTTTTTCCTGAATTAACCATGATGAGACAGAGCTTGGGGCTTGTGCTTATCATACTGCTTAAACATTTTCATCAAACGCATTGAAGATTTTTGACCTCTTATGTGTGCTGCATTATCCTTTCCGGTAAGTACCCTGGTAAAAGACTGTCATTAACCCACATGCCAACAAAGGAGGCTGAAAACATGGTCGCAGAATGATTTCCTCCCTGTACCCTTCACTCAGGGGGATGTCACTGGTCAAGTGAGGTCACTGTGAGCTTTTTTGCACTCCCGAGATGTACACTGCCATTCCTCAAGCACATAAATCACAATCCAACCTTGTTGCCAAGCTGAGCCCTGCTGACAGACCGGACCTGAAACTGGAGATTGTGCTGAGACCCACTGCGTCTTCAAAACAATCCTACTGAGCCTGCATTTCCATGACGTCCTGAACAGCTGCCTGGACAATATTTTGCTTTAATCTCCTTATCCAAAAATATCAGATTTGAGTGTTACAGCTATTATACAGTCTAGTCTTTACATATAAAAGATCGGAGAATTCTAGAAGGGGTGCCTTCAGCTATAAACTACATGGCACAGTTTACTGTAGAGAATGAAATTCAATCCTACCACAATGCAGTTGGTCCTTAAAAATAAAATCAGTCAAGCTGTATTATTTTTTCGTTACCAAAAATGTTTTCATTAATTGCCAAACTCACAATGGTGCATAACAAAGAAAACCAAAAAATGACTGAAATTGGTCTCTATGCACTGAAGTGCAAACTGCATAGCTGTAGGGCTGAATCCCCAAAGGAGGGCGTGGCTTGGAGGTCCAGGCCTGAGGAGAGGCGGAGCAGTACTTACTCTGTGCCGCTCTCCACCATCTGCGTGAGAAGGGAGAGGCCGTCCAGGTTGATGAACTCCTGGGCGAAAGTGATGTCACGGGAGGAGTTGGCAAGGTCCTTCAGGGCCTCCAGCTTGGCGTCCATGCTGGAAGACTGGATCCGCTCATGGAGCTGCTGCGCTGTCTGAGCCTGGAACCCCCAGCAAAGGCCCCCGTGATGGGAGCAGAGGTTATTGATGGAAGGGAGGTACTTGAGGGCACACGGTATGGTCTCACATGCTGACTGAAACATGGCTTTCCACGGTTCAAAAGGGGTTAATGCCAACAGTCATTTTAAAAACTTGCGGAGAGCAGTATTGGACTGTTTTACTATTCCAGCAAAATACATTTCTGCTTCCATATCAAATGCTCCCAAAAGCTTTATGAACCGTGCGGTCTAATTGACAGATCCATAAAAGGGGCTGTGCAAGGGCACTGTAAAGTAGGCCTGATTTTTCCTTCGGGCTAATTAAGGAATATTCTTCTCCAGCACCATTTTAATAGCCTCCAGTAAAGAGAGCACACCCTCCCTCCCCCCCTGGTATTGCAGATTAAAGTGTCATGAGGTTGACCATTATTCACTCAGGCTCTTGGTTTTCAAATCAAACAGGGTGGGGAAAATCCGCCATTGCAATAATGGACAATTAAACCTATTTGGCACTGCATCATGTCTGCACTTATCCCCAAGCAGTTGCAGCGTTTCTACATTATTTAAAAGTTCACTTATGAGAATTTTAAAATTATATCAAAATGTTATTTTCGCTTGAAATGGGATTACAGCTTTATCAGAGATATAATGCTTCCTCCCACATATTTTGAAAATCTTTAGGCTATTTCTTCTTTTTGCACTACAACCATTAACTACAACTATGAAAGCCAATATTACCACAATGCTACTATGCCTTCTACGACATATGGCAACTGTTGTCCTGATCCAGGATTACAATAGTAGGCTATACAATGAGAGAATTAAAGATTGCATTATATCCAATATTTTCTTTCCCTGCATACCTGTGAAGTGCTAAAGGCATGACCTGAATACTACTTACAGGAGATGTAGTCAATCGTAGAATGGAACCATTCTTGATGTCATTGCGATTCTGAGGAGAGGCGTGGGAAATTATAGAATAATCTAAGTCAACTGTGCAGCTGTAAAGTCGGGACTGTTACATTTGGCAAGAATTTGAAAACAGATGCCAAAATTCACTGGTCAAAATACTGAAAGAGAAGGATAATTCAACAAGAAAAATATCCAAGTTATCATGGAAATGATTCCATCGATACGAGGTACACTTCTACTTCAACACCTCCATTTCTATACATGTTTGTTCCCTGCATGCATGAAAATTGCCATGGTTGTTGTACATACCATCAAATGCATATGTGAGGTCAACTTCACTGCAACATACAAGGCATCTGAAGGGAGCTAATTCAACTCTTTGCCCTAAACTTTTTAATGTACACCTCTTTTGACCTTGAGCAACCAATACAAATACCTTTTCAGTGATGTAGAAGTTTGTGGAATCTGCATGTTGAAGAGCAAAGTTTTCATGGCTCCCCAGGGACCACCTAAAAACATGTGGAGAACATTGGTACAACATTAATGTGCTGGCATAAAATTTATGTTTCATTAATCTGAAAATGGTTCCTTGAACATTGACTTGTTTGCATTTACACAATAAGAATGACAAAAGTCAATCAAATAGAGCTTTACAAATTAATGAAAACAATAAAACAATGTAAAACAACAAGCAGAAACAAAAATTGAGAAAAGCTTACCCTTCACAGACTTCTTTTATAATGGAAGAGAGTGGCTTTTTCTGAGGGAAGAATCATTTGAAATATCAGAAAATAATGCAAATCATTACAACACCAGAATGCAATACACTTATGTGCACATGTGTGAAGTGTGTGTAAGGACAGTGTGTGAGAGTCAGACTCAGTATCTTCAGGGCATCACAAGGCCAGAAGGTGTGAGAGCTCATCGCCATGGAAATCAGGAGGATATTTGGCTAACCGAGCAGCAGGGAAGGCATGATTTGGACGTCTTTGACCTCATGAATCATTGCTTGGAGCTCACACCAACAATGTGCACCCAAACACGGATGCCAGAGCAGCAAGTAAAGATGCCATCTTCTGAAGTGCAACAACAGGCAATTCTACATCAGCCTCTCCTTCAGAGGAAATTAAAACCAACCCACAGCTCAAAATAGCAAGGGCAGTGCCAAATACACTTAAATTATGTTATTTTCTGAACATTCCTTTTTAAATTACTCAAATGCTTACACCTTACAGTGAGCACCATGGAGGAAAAAGCAACCTATGAAAATGATCCTTCAAAACAAACTATTTGGTTTGGATCTGTTTCATGATAAAGACTATTTTCAGTGGATAACATTTTTTTTGGCACACTGTCAGATGCGTCAGTCTGACATACGCTGCAGGGTCTGTTCTTTTGGACAGCTATTATGCAACTGTGTACATACCAATGAGAACAATGATATCACTGACAAACCTTTCAACTGTGTCTCCACTGGGCCAGGGTCCAACACAGACAATTACTTAAATTGTTCAAATAAATCCCTTCCCTGTCCACACTTAAGAAAGGTCCAAATTTACAAGCCTATTCTATCCAATCCAATAATCACATTACATAATTTATCTGCAAAGCTGACATGCTTTTTCAGAGTGACCGAGATGGGTTACCTTTATTCTCATGACATGTCATTTATTCATATAGCTGGGTATTTACAGATGAAGCATATGGAACTAACACAATGGTAAAAAGTGACACCCCACTCCTGACTGGAACATGCAGTCTTCTGACCAACACTTTCCAACCCCCCCCAAACTGCCCACTACCCCAGACCCCCATGGCAGCAGCACTGACCTGGTCTATCTCCATGAGCCTGGGGAAGGCCCCTGGCCACTCGATGGCCACCTTCACGATGTCGGCAGGCGGCGGCATGGTGGTGGCAAGTGTGACGTTGTCCCTCACCTCACTGCTACCTTCTTCTCATTCAACCCTATAAGAGAGAGAGACGCAAGGAAGATCACTGACAGGTTCACTCACAACTCAACCTGGGGCCAAATCCTCACACTGAGGTAAAGAAGCACACCTTATAAGAAGGCCAATTATACTGGCCCAAATTACACATAATACCTCTAACAATCAGTCACAAACCAATACCCTATAACTTACACATGTGTGACCAAGCATACAGTATGTGCCACGTTGATGAATTTCATCATTATTTTATCATTTCAGTTTTTCCTAAATTTATGAACTACACATTTAATTTATCCTACTGAAAAATCTGAGAACAGATCAAAAAAAATGGCCACACAGTTTGTGCTCAGTGAGTTTACAGCCACAATGTCAGCACAGCAGTTCTCCAGGATGAGGCATGTTGTAACCTGGCTTGAATCACATTGTTAAAAGTGCAATGTGCCTGAAGGGCCAGTATGAAAATTCTTAGGGTTGCTAAGTGGTCAAGCAAAGCGCCAACCATTGCAAGAAGGCTCAGTAACCCTCCATTCAAGTTAAGCTCAAGGTCTTCAGGCTGCCGGTGTTGTTTTACTAAAAGAACTTTAAATGGGACTTAGAAAATTTTTGTGCCCCAGCCGTATGGAGATAAGCAGATAAAGCCTTGGGGAGCTTTGGGATGGCTTAGGTAACAAAGGCTAGCAAATGCAAGCAATGCAGAGACACAGGTTTGTGCTGAATCACACCCGAAAAACAGATAACATCTGAAGGACAGGACCGGAGGCAAGGAGGAGAGGCCTGAGCATTAGTGCTGCTGTATCTAAATATAAATGCATAGATATCTTCATCTTCCAACTGAATCATTTCAGGAAAATGTTTCTTTCATTTAAGTTATGGTTTACAGCTGTGGCTGGACAGCTACAAATCCAAAAGTAAATGTTTTAAACATTATTTTAGCCATATTATACAAAAAATACAGTATACATCTATGTATCACAAGACAAATCTCACTGATTATCAAGAATGTGCTTTAGATTATTTCACTGTGTCACCATTGTAATTTGTCCCAAAAGAAATTAATTCAGTTTAATGGCTCAACAACACAATAAAAAATGGAGTATAGAATCTAAAAAATTTAAATGTACTCTGACAAAAATACTTAGGCCTATTAATAAGTAGCCTAAGCCACACTCCACTTATTTAGGACATGAGAGACCTATACATAGGTTACCAGTGCATAAAGGAGAGTGGTGGGCAGTAAAACTGCCATCCAGGGAGGGGAGAGTATGATAGAACACAACACTAAAGACTGGGTGGAATTCAATCACACTTGCCTCTTTAAGGGTGTATGCAGTTCAGTCAAACAGACTGTCTCTGAAAAAACACACCCCCATTGACATGTTTGTGTGTATCCAATAAACCATAACATACATACAGAAAATAATGCCACAAAATCCATTTTGACTGCATTACATACTCCCTTAAAGAGATTAAATACAATTAAATTTGGCCCTGACATTACTGTAGCAAGTTAATTTAAATAAACATACTTGTTTTTAACACACTTAAGCCGACAAAACTAAATGTCTCTAAATGTTACAGGCCATAAAAATAACACTCCCACTACCAGCAAAATGGGGTGGCTACTGCAATAGCCAGTAGCCACACACTGTAGCTTGAAATAAATGCAGCTAAGTTTAACTAGGTCACGTGACCAATACCTGTCCTACATTCAACATGCACGTAAGTACTCAGTTCAGGGTTCCATTTGATGTGCATCTTTGTATCATGTTTTACTGTTGAGCCAAGCAATTATCACTTATGGAAGTACATTTTACTTTTTTTCCCCCAAAAGAATCTTTTATCATTGTTGACATATTGAAAGCAACTGCTGAACTTTGATTTTTAGGAGCACAAATCAACCAATGAATGCTTTTCAAACCATACTTAATTGTTGTATAACTTAGTGTTATGTTGTACTAAAATAATGACAGGAGACTTTAGTTCAGGAGGCATTAGGTGAGTGAGTTGGAGTGCAAGACAACAGATCTTCCAATTATAGAATTTTCACACACTATGGGCCTGCTTCATATGCACCTTCACATCTGTTCCTGATCATACTGTATTATAAGGGCACTGTAATACACAGAGGCATCCTGTAAATTATTCACTGCTCACTAAGTACCCACTGATGGGTCAAATAATATTTTTCCATATACATTGTTAGCTTTACATGTTTTATCATGCCACAGGGTACCACTGCTGTTTCCCCACACAAACCAAAACAGAAGTCAAAGGCACAGTCCGGGGGTGCAGTTGTCACTCGTTATTCTGAAAACAGGACTTAAGCAAGACTGCATGTGTCATCTGTCTGACGTGAGTCATAGAGCAGAATCAGACACTTAGAGCGCTTTGCTGTCCCAGCCAGTGCCACACAGCAACATCTTTTCCAGGGCGTGCCACTTTTCTACAGTTTTACCCACAAGGCCTGGCTTACCACTTTTTTAACCAATTAATATGACTGGACTGAATGACAAAATTGTTTTTCTCATTCAGTCCAGTCAGATGCTTATTCATCCAAGAAGCCATAATGCAACTTTCTGCATGCCCTTTTTTATTATGCTAAAAATGTTTCTTTCAATATTATGCACAAAAAAGCTAAACGCAGCTGGCAGAGCTGTGATGAAGCTCCTACTGTCTCCCTAAATCTCCTCCCTCCACTCTCTCCTTGTCTTTGACCTCATTCAGCGGCTATCATTTTGTTTGCTGTTCTAGGAAGCCAAAGAGGGGGTGAAAAGGCAGGCGAAATAGGCCCACAAGGTCCCAGCCATTTTGAGTGGTGCCCTCGGTGGAGCTGACCGATCTTCACCCTTTGCACCTCCTGTGCCTTCTGCTACAGCACATTCATGTTTAATTTGGAAATGAATATTAACATTGCTGACACAGAACTCTTCCCCGTCCTCTTTTGCGAGTCTTTGCTGCAATGACCTTTTTCAAGAACAATCAAACTGGGCGCTGAGAGTAGACGTGTGAATTAATGTGACAGCTTTCCGGGCAGAAGATGCCGATGCAAGCAAAGAGAAATCTCCGGATTCCTGTACTTCCAGTCTACCCACTGCCGAGTACGGCAGCAGGGGAATTCAAATCTTCCCAGATTCAGGGATTTATGTCCTGTGCCACAGAATGTAAGGGATGCAGAACACCAAAACTACCCCTCCCAACACACACACACACACACACACACAACTAAACATTGCCACCCCACTCCCTTTACGATAACACTGAAGTATCACAAGACTGTTGTTCACCTTGGGGTTATCGATTTTCGATGTACCCTGTCTGGACAGAGACCCAGGGTGAAACAGAAGAATCCTCTCTTTTCATCCCACAAATCCCCTGGCCCACACTCTTCTGCCTTCCCAGATTGTTTTGCAGGAAAAACCATTGGCATGGACCGGTGGGATATACACTGCTCATACTCGGCTCCCACAAATGATTTCTCATGTCCTTCATTCTTCATTCCTTCAAAGAAGCTCAATCTGGATTCATAGTACATTGGATATCCCTTTAAATTTAGCTTTGGGTTATTAAGGGTGTTGCCATCAAGGTCAAAAAAGTTGAGCCAGCACCCTTTAAAGTACGAGGTGTTTACAATATCTTCCCACTCTGCCTGAAGAAAACAACTCCTGTTCTCGCCTTAAGTTTCAGTATGTCCTCATACATAAAATGAGGGCAGATATATTGCCATGGATGAGGTGGGTCAAGTCATGAAAAAAAAGTACTGCATGGTCCTCCTAATGAAAGACAAGCAGTGTGGCCCAGTTGCAAAACATATGGTCCTGTTTTAAGTCTCTCCGCTGAGGCTCATTTCACCCGCCATCTCTTTTAATGGGGACAGGAAGTCACTTCTGAGTTTCCAAGTTAAGCAATCCAGTAACAACTTTTAAAGATGTCCATCCCTGCAAAAACAGGTTCGTTTTTACACCAAATAGGCCTCATTTATTAGCTTCAGAATTATTTATTCAGCCTTTAAGTATTTTGATAAATTTTTAACATATGAATACAGCCAATATCTAAACTCAAAAAACTAGGTCCACATCTGATGCCTAGCAAGTAATTACACTGCAGCAAAATATGTAACAGGAGGGGAAAAGTTCTTAATAGACTGTGAAATCAAAGGGTGAGCATGAGGGATTCACAAAGGAGTTGTTGGGCTAAGATTACACTTGACAGCTGTACAAGTCAGACTCCTCTCAACACTGAATTAAAAATCAGTACAAAAATCATGAGTTTTCTGAACCTGAGCGCTGATGTATCAAGGTCAAAACTAATCTATTGACAAGAGCAGGATTGTGTTACACAGACACACAAAACTTTGTCCCAGGGGGAGTAACAGCAGCAGGCCGTAATGCAGGAGATTAAGTGCCGCGCTCTGACACAATCTTTACCGCGGGCAAAAGCAGGGGAATCAGAATTGTTACAACAACTTCCAGACCAAGAATATGAAATGATTTGGGCAAGATTATGAGAACTGAATCACAACCTGAAAAGGGGAGCATAAAGTTCTTCAGCTCATTTTTCCCCTGGGTGAATGTTAATAAAAATGTTCCTTTTCAAAGGCTTTTGTAGTTATATTGCAAAAGAAAATCTTACCTATGAAGTATTCACCTCTTGATCTTAAACGTTCTACAGCTCTGTGATTACAATTAAAATGTGTGCAATAGTTAATTCAACATTAATAATAAACAAGCAACGCAGAGAAAGTCAGTTTGACCTTGCTGGAATTCAGAATTCAGTTCAGTACATTTGCAGGTCGATAATTCATGATGGTAATGCGAGATCTCTTATCCAAGAGAGACGACAGCCACTCAGGTTTGGCATCCAGGGAAAATATGATCTCCAGAATCAACTGATGTTCACCTCCCTCTGGCACCTCCATGAACAGGAAGAATAGTGCCTTTCAGCACACTGATGCTACACTCACTCTACAAAAGTCATCCTCAATGACAGGCTTTTGTGCCTTTCTTCCATTTTCATTTTAATTAACTTGCTTATCACTCACAAAATTAAAGAAAAGAAATCCTACAGAGCAAGACTGTACAACAAATGGGCTTTCTGTTTGATTCTAGGTGAGAACAGTTTTAGTTTTGTTTTTAAGGATTTAATACAAAACTCTGGCTGTTATACTACAGTAAGATGAGTTTGCATCATTAAATAAAGGAATGTGGTTTGGTCCTCCACTTTCAAAATGCATACATGCATATGTGACTGAGAATGTAGAATTCTCTGTCATATATGCAAATACATGATCAATATCACAAAACAAGTAACAGGTAATTTGGGCTGTAAGGTGGGTCGATCTCCTAAAGAAACACCTCACTACATAGTGAGGTACCCCAGGATCCAATGTCAAATTGTGACTGGTGTTGGTGGGCACTGTTATCTCACTTTCTCTTCAAGACCAACTCCTCTGTTTCCATCAGCCGCATGTGGTCTACCTGCACCAGAGGATGAAGTGTACTCTTTCAAAATAACAACTGGGCAGCTCAGCTGCTGGACTGCAGAGAGACAAGCAGCAGCTGCTGCAAACACGCCACTATTTTTCTGTTCTCTCCAAACTGACTGTGGATTTTTACACAATAGAGTGCATCTACAGATATAATTTGAAAAATCAAATAGGGGGTTAATACTGGTTAATAAAAATAAATTTAACGCACGTTTTAAAAAAAAAAAAAAAAAAAAAAAAAAATAAAGAAAGAAATAAGACTATCTTCATCAGGAAAGCAGATGAGTGAGCAGCCAAAAAATGAGCTAGGGAAAAGCTATTCTTATGCAGCACTGCGTTATTATTAGTTAATTTCACCTATCTCATGGCTACAGAAAAGTGAGAGCAAATTTCATCTTTTCTAATAGTTACATAAATGTTGAGTTGTCAATGCCAAGGTTTTGTTAGTGGTGTTACCTGAAACAGACTGGCACAATGAAATGCAATTATGTATACACATATGTACACTTTCACACACACTTGCCAACAGGTTAGTAGCTCGCTCATGTATGTGTTAAGCTGTTGAACCTCAAGCACAGCACAGCACAGGGGGATGAGACTTTGTTCTGCATTTGGAAGTTCCCTGTATTTACATGACAATGGATGACGTGACTGTCCATGTCCTCAGCTTAGCAAGTGAGCCAGCATCAGATTTGTAGGTAGGCTATCTATCTATTTCATTCTTCAGTTCATAATTTAACTCTGTACTATCTTATTTGACACAGACCTGAAAGGTACACAATCTGTACACAACTATACACTGGATAAAATTAAAATGACCCTTTTGTAGGCTTGGCAGTTGTAGAATTTATGCTGTGAAGAAAATGCAAATAGGTTAAAAGTAGTCTCTACAGATGCCCATATTCATTATTCACAAATGAAACATGGTTTAACCAAAATTCTTAAACCTTCATAACACTGAAGAATCTATTTTCGCACTGCAGACAATGGATTTCAAAGGGCCTTTGACCAATTAATATGACACCACCAAAAAGTACTTCATCTCATCAGGCCCCAAAGCATAAAAACTACAAAGTTAAAAGACCTCCCTTTACTCATCATGTAGGATAAAAGGTGGTGGTGACAGGCTACGAGCTGTTACATCATGAAGCATGGTACCCACTCAAACGTCGTGCCCCCATCACAAATGGTTTCATGTTTTAGCCTGAGGAGACTCTTGATAAATCACTCCAAACCAAGTCCGGTTTTGGCAAATGAGCACTTTGACTGTGGCATGTAGTATTCACACACCCAGCACATTAACCTCCCTCACTTAGTTCTACAGCTTTGATGAGTAAATAGTTTGTGCTGTAGGACTGAGCACTTGGAGGGAAACCCTTCAGAGGAGCCATTAACAGAGGGGTCTTTTTGAAGTGTGGAACAATGCCAGTATCCATTTCATGTTATTCATTGGGTGCCTGACAAAAATGGACACAAAAATGAGTAATGAACAGAGGAGAGAAACAAGAAGAGACAGCACAATACGGTAGAACATTTAGCAAAGGAACGCACCACATCATGAAGGCCAAGGGTTTGAAGAGATAAATACTTTCAAGATCTGCATCAAGGCATGCATATACAGGCAGACACAGCTATGATAAAAGATACATTTATTTACATTCTTTGAGTAGATGGCTCTTCCTTTTTACTCTGCATGTGTCTTCATGACAGGTTTGTTTTATGACTGCGGGCCAGACTCTCCTCCGGTAACCAGGATATCCTGTCAAACGACTGCATCAGAGGCGTACCACCTCCCACGACAGTTTGCCATTTCGAAAAGAAGTTTGTTTTAACCCGTTTTAAATCAAAGGGCTGTTGCTTTTAAAAATATTTTTGTAAATATATTTTCTCTTTATACCATTATTGTTACTCAGTCCAGTCTTCAGATTTAAACTCATGGAACTATAAAATTCTAGCTCTACAGGAAATACATTAATCTTGCTAAAATATGCACATCAACTATGTACTCTTACTGTGTGAGACAGAAAGTTCAGATTACCCGTGCAAAGTAGCATTAACAAAAGGTTAAATTACTGCACCTACTACCCGCTCTTTTGCAAACATATTGCATACGAGTAATGAGGACATACAAACACAGAGAGCATGGCCCAATTAGAACAGCTTTGCATAAACACAGAGCACATCCCGTACTTAGAGTCTTTTATCATAATTGTCCTGAAAATGAATGAGGTCTGAAAGCACAAACATCAGGGCAACCGATGTCTATGAATCTCACAAACAAACCGTTAGGAGGGTAACGCAGAGAAGCAGAAGACAACAGAAACCACACCCTGTATTCTTTGAGGCTAGGTTCAGTCTGGTTGCAAGAGGGACTTCTCATTTACCCGGAAATCCTGTCACAAAGCAGTAAAGACAGCAGATTCCACCCCGCTGCCAGTTTAACAGATAATATCAAACTACTTCCCAACAACTGCATTTTCCTTAACATGCCCAACGTCCCAGAAGACTGGACTTACGTGCGCGTTCCACCAGCAGGTTCTCAATTCTGAATATCTTGAAGTGGCGCGCGGGTCCAGCTCTGTGGGAAGTTTTTTGCTCAAGCTTTGCTGTGGCTGTACTCAGAGAGGTGAACAGAAGGAGGAAGTAGGCGTTCATCAGCTGGAGAGGAAACAGGTCTGCCGTTGCAACAGAGAGCGGCAAAACTCAAAAGAAATGGCTGACTGAATGGGAGACGGGAAGTCTAATCTTATACAGCAACTGATTGTTTCCCCTCAAAGAGGTTTCACTGTTTGCATGTAACAATGACCCAGGGACATGCTGAAGAGTAGAATGTTCAAAGTGAGAATTCACAGTTAAGGATATCATCATACGGTACAGTTTACGTAATAAAAGCTGTAAGGGTTTGGTAATCCATTCAACAAACTGAAAGGACTCTCTTATATATGGGTCTTCCATCTATCAATGGGTGATTGAAGAGGCCATAGAATGTGCTTGACTTCATGATGGTGTTCACTAAAACTACTCTTGAATCCACTTAGCAGTGTGTGTGGGGAATTAAGTTGCGGAATATGGGTACATCATGAGAAAATGGCTTGGTATTCCTTGGCTGTAATTCAACCATTCAGACTAATAATCAGAACATTAGCACAGCAGATCCACCTTACATTGCTTAGAGGTCCAAAAAAGTTTTTTGTTTGTTACAGCATTTAACACATTGTTGCACACTGGTCTTGGTTTGCAAAGTGCTTTCTGAATGGCAGCTGAATCATAAATGACAGCTTTGTGATGCTCATTTTTTTCAAGCGTATATATTTGTACATATAGTTTATATAAATATATACATGTATACACACACACACACACACACACACTTTTTGTTATTGTGATAGAAAAAGAGAATTCATGTCAAGCAAGCTTCCTTATGCTTCAGAAGAAGCAGCCAGGCCCTGCTAATCAGAACATCTCCTGGAGTTCTACGGTTCCATTCCCAGAGCTGCAGGATGTCCATGCAGCTTAGATGTGCTCTCACAGTGCCCTGCTTACTGAGGCTGAAGCACTGCTAGGCCTGTGGTGTGATATTCATGTTTCAAAGGATTTAACCCCTGGCTTCTGAGCTGCAGCATCAGTCAATTCTATCTATAAATAGAACCTAGCAGAGACACTGACAATGGGGAGAGTTGTGACTAGGTTGCGCTGCAGTGCCTTCCCTCTAATGAAACTAGCTCTGCTGCACCCAGCGGGATCAGCCAGATTTATTAGGGGCAGAAACTATACAGCCTGGCAGATGAGGCAAAAGAAGAGAATTCATTATGATACAGACCTATTTTACCAGATTAATATTACATAATGCATCTTAAATTGAACCATTATCTTACAATTAACACTGCTACACAAGAAAATCAGATATTCATCACATTTTTAGGTTACAAATATCATACAGGAATGAGATATTAGCACCTGTTTTATATGTAATTCAGTCTTAGAGGCCATTTGGTGTGTTTATGCATGTTATGTTGGTGGTGGTTGAGGGAAGTTTGCTGTAAAGTACTTTCTGATCTTGAGAGGGAGCCTATACAAGATCAAAGCCATTTTTATTTTTAAATTAAAATGCTTTTTTTAAAATAACTTTTTCATTATTTGTCAATAGTACATGAAGTCCTAGTCTATTACAGCAACAAACTAGGATGATGCTTTGATCATTCCAAGGCCTTTGCTCTGCCGTGCTGTTTCTCTACTGTAACTTTTCTCTTCACATCCGACCGACAGGGAAGTGCTCCAATTCATTTTGCCTTTAAGTAAGCACTCAGAATTTAAATAGATAATTATACAGATATAACACTTCTTCCAAAAAAACTGATGTAAGCAACAAAATGTAGTGTTAGTTCACACTGCCCCAAATTGAGAAACCTTTCATATCCTTTGTGGCCCCTTATTCATATAAGTAGTCCTCATATCCAAACAAGGTGGATGGCACTGAATCACCTAGTCTCCTGATGTTTACCCTTCATCCTCTGAAGGGCCGTGGAGAAATGTTCTTTTTTCTCCCTCCACTCCAATTAGTTGTTCTCTTCTACCACAAGTTCCCACAGTAGGCCAGTTCCGAACATCCCCCTTGAAAGACCCTCTGCCAAAGAAGATTAATTCACTCAGTCAGGACTCATTTATGGCACAAAGCTAACAGCAGGTATGAGGCCGCTGTAGGGATAACTCTGTAGTCCCCTAAGTTGTACAACACAGTCAACCTCTGTAAGCCGCACATAAAGCAGCACCAGCAACAGCAAAATTTCTGCTTGATGGAAGAAAAATTACGAGAGGCAACTGTCAGGGCAGTTTCCTTCCTCAACACTCCAGGAAAAAATTCCAGTAAAAGATACAATCTCCTTTTTTTAAAATATCATATTTCATCACCCCATTTCCCGTACCTTGTAAATTGTAGCACTTCACCACATATTTTATTGGCACACAACACTACCATTTTCAGGACACGACATACAGTTTCATAAAAACATTGCATCATAATGTCTAACAGGTCCAAAAACTTGCATACAAATTATAGGCAAAAATAACATTAAGATAATTAGAACCTACTCATTTCCTTCATGTTCCTTAGAATCACTGAAGTGTTGGGAGAGCTGCCAATGACAGCCAAAGCCTTCAGCCCCATGAGTCATGGTGACTGTGTGACCTTCTGCTCCACGGCACCCAGTGCCCCGACTGCCACACAAACCAGGTCACCGCTTCCACCACAAGCTTACTGGAGTGAGAAGTCAGAGACTGGAAAGGGCAACAACAAGCTGCTAGCAACCTACAGTGCAAAAGTGGCTCGGGAGGTAGAGCAGTGCTGGCTCTTTGATTACCTTGCTCAAACCTCTCCTTTAAGTTTTTTTGGACAAATAATCAAAAACATAATACTAACACTAACAATAAATAATGATAATAACAAAAAATAATAATTAAGTTAGAGCAGAACCATGCTGTGAAGTATGATGTTAGTCAGCGCTTAAACGGAGTCATCAGTGTTTGGCAATTTCGTATTTTAACCCAGTTATTAACAAGATGGGCAAATCTCACCAGCCATTTTTTGCCAGTTTCCAATACCCAGTGAAATTCCATATTCCATAAATCCATATAAATTGGACAGTATGGAACTCAGTAAACTGCTTATAGACCCTGTCTGAGATGGCATTCTATTAAATTCAAAATCCATCACATCTGATAATCGTGGTCTCATACCCTCAATTATATCCACTTATATGTGAACAACAACATTCTAACAATTCCTCTGCTTCCCCACAAGACTCCAGTTAGTATCAGTCTTGGCTCTCAAAAACGGGTAATCTACATAGCTGGGAGATTAAATCCAAACTGGACTGGATATAATGTTTGTGGTGAAGGAGAACTTCCATATCAAGAATGTTTTCTCTAATATTGTACTGACATGAAACAGGATCATATCAGAAATGTACTGTTTAGAGCTCAAAGTTTTGAGTGTTCTTCACTTCTAATGTACATGCTTCTTGACCATGCCTATTGCTGTATTATAAATGTAATTTACCAGTGTTATGACAGTAATGAGTGTTAAATCAATTATGTGTTCACACTCCATCGTAAGATTTACAAAATATTGAACCAGAAGTACTCAACAAAAACACCAACACACGGTGAGGTTCTCTCATTCAATTAAATGTAATTAGATTATATTTTAAATTTTGCTATAATTAATGCCCATTACTTTAACAAGACTTGGACTCCTCTACATTTTGGAACAAAATGATAGACATAATACAGTGGACACCACTGTTAATCTTCAGATACATGATGATTTTCTCACTGGGAGATGAATTGCAAAATTAACACATAAGAAAAAACAAAAGTGAGTCACATGCTGGTCCCTCTCTCTCTCTCATCTGGATCACTAACTTTTGAATCTGTGGGGCCAGGTCTGAGAGACAAGCCACCCTGACAATGCAAAGCTGACCCTGGAGGTCTGTGGGCTTAATAAAGGCACTTTTACACCACATTACACAAGCCCAAATAACTGGAGCTTTTTAAACTGTCAATGGAGCAACCATGGCAACAGGGGTATTTCTAAGTCCACTCCTTTGTCATCGTGGGTGGAGACAATGCCAGAGGTCTGAGGAAGAGGGAGCCAGCAAAATAACTGCAGGCACCAGAAGACATCATTCATTAGAAAATTCAGCTACCCCAATTACCATGAATGTACTTTTTCAGCAGCCTCATCCCCCCCCACCCCCAAGGGTGCTCCTTGCAGCATGTAGCCTTCATTACAGATGAAAAATCTGATCTAAACTAAACCAAACTTCAGTGCCTTATGCTTATGAAAACATACCCAATGTGTTTCAAAACATAATCTCAATAATGCATGTAACACATTATATGAGAAATCTTGATACTTTACCATTTCAGTCTGCTCAGAGACCATACTGGAAAATGCAAGAGTAAAAAACAAGGTTTACTTATGCATTTTACATGCTGTACCCCAATCACACAGAAACCCAGGGAGACTATAGCTGAGAAAATGCCACACAAATCTCCCTTTGGGGGATGGGGGTGTACACATTCCCTTCTTTACATGCCAGTGACCCAGGGTCAAAATGGCTGGCCAATTCATATTTCCTATGTCGACCCCAGGCAAGGTTTCCAGCATAAAGACCGCATGCATCTCTCTTCTAGTCATTCATGCCATGGAACAGAGTGTTGCGTTTCACCCCAAGGGCCAGAGGCCGATCCACTCCAGATACTGCTGACCAAATATGAAATGCGAGTGTTCAGAGTCCGCCCTCCCCCTACCCCAGCCCCTGGCTGTTTTCCCTGATTGGTGAGATGACAGGATCTGTGACAATGGCTTAACCAACTCTGACCGCATCCTTAGTATGCCATCATCATGTTTTCATTTCAGGTTCCTACTGCACAATTCCATATTGATATAACCTTGAGTAAATACATATACAGCTTATTATAACAGAAACTGCTGGGAATGGAATGGATGTGAGGTGTATCGGTTACGTTAGGAAATTTAACAGGTAGCCACATCATCTGCTGCTGTTTTAGCGCTCAGAGGATCCTCAGGGGCCAACCAGAATAGCAGCTGCTGTAACGTCTGAAAAATCTATGACTACACATATCCTGTCAAATTCTTCACCCATCACATGCTTCCAGTCAGTGAAGTTCCCATTTTCAGATCCGTGGCATATTATTGTTCCCCCAGTAAAGGGTTGTCTGGTTATTTTTGTTAAAAAAGGAAATGAAAGACTTTACTTCCTAAAATCCTTAAAGTACGTGTTTAAAAAGGCAGAACACATTCACCAACATTGTTTCAATTACTGTGAAATGAAAATGGTCAATTTCAACTAGTTCATCGACACATTTCATTCTGCTCTCCCATCATACACACTTCAATGCACTATTTGGCGAATTGATTTTTAAGCTGATTTAGGAAAAACAAATCATGTCAGTTTGAAAAGACAATATATGTATATAGTTAAATATATAATTATAATATACAATTGTGTTTATTTATTAAGGGGAAATAGTGAAATGAAGATTTATGTAGGAATAAATATTTTCAATAGTGTGGATAAACAATGGTTCATAATTTCCCTTTTCACACACCAAGGCAAAACTAATGAGACCATGATGAAGAAGGGGGCACAGGCCACATGATAACATGATAATCTGCTCAATCAAACACAGCTTTGAGCATACTGGCACCAGGTTAAGGTTATAATGACATCTATGTGTTATTACCCCTTATTTACTCTAATCTATATTTATACAGCAGCCACACTAATCCAGGGAAACCTAAAGACCTAAAGATTACTGCTCATTGCTATGCACTTTAATCGTTGAAGAGGGAGCAATGAGAGGCCCTGCGCAACAAAACCATGCAGTTATGAATTTACCCAGAGTCATATTACTGCTGTCAAATGTATTCCTATAAGAGCCACAAATTGGGTCTAAAACTGGCATTTTCCATTCAGTGTAGTTACTTGGTACTTTTACATAGCATAAGTATAGACATTGTGCCACAAGATGTGTATATGTATTCTTGATTCCCACTGTACTGTTTACATCCAAATACACTGAGCTTCACAGAGGCCCTGTATTGAAGCTAAATGCATTGCTTTCTTCATGATGAATAAATCCTGAGTACCTTGAATGAAAGTAATCGGATTTCAGCTAAGTCGAGTGCAAAAACAAAAAAAAAAAAAAAAAAACATTACCATAATTGTGAGAGTTCACATTCCACAATGCCTCTGCAGTTTAAAAATTAATTGCTCGTGAAGTAAATGCGGAAAAACAAATCTGGATTAATTCTTGTGCAAAACCTTCCATGTTGTCTTTATCAGCTGGGATCATTGGGTGCTCTGCTGGGTACAGCAAGGCTCAGGCAGAAACACTGTTACCTCTCTTTCATCTGATGAGGAGCACTAGTAAAATTCACAGGCGCGTCAAGGGGAGTCAAGTGAGCCGTGATAAGAATTTATTTTTCCTCTGCTGTTATGTTCAGTATCATGTCATGAAAGGACAAGTTATTCCTAGGGGGAGTGAAAGAAGTGTTCCCACCCTTTAAGACACAATTATGTCCTCCCATTTCCTTGCCATTTCGTAGACAAAATAAAATCTGCATTGTTTACACTCTGCTTGGTTCACTGGAAAAAATGTTTCACTGTCCACAGGTCCTTTAGGAAAGTCAGTTCAGTTCACCATCCCCCAGCTTTCCATCACTTAGCCCCTCTGCCACGGCAGACACACAGTAACGTGTCACAGGGTCCCGGGTGGTTTGTGCTAGCCTAGATTGAAACCTGAAAACGCCCTGAACATTTTGTGATTGATTTGTTGCTATTTTTACATGTCCTACTTCAAATAAATGGTTCAAAGTATACCGCCTGGCATTCCCAGCCAGAATGTGAAACTCTGGGGAAGAAAAAGAAAATAAAGAATCTTTTGAAACACCACAATAGAACACTTGCCTACAACCTGAGAGGAGAGGAGCGCTTTGTGTCGGACACCTTCAAAGATTTTAGTCCAGCAGATGTGCCAAGTCACCAATTCCTGCAGTATCTTTCCTCACCAAGGACGGTGAGTAAGGGGGGGGAGGCATGCAGCTACAAAAATAAACATGCTCTAAGCAAAAAGTACACTGCTCCATAACAAAAGGTCAAGTAAGACGCTTCAGTTTGACCTGCCTCTTTCTCCACAGATTTCTCATTGCACCTATTCAACAATAGCCTCTTTATGCCGGATCACCGCTGCAATGCAAGCAGTGAAAATAAGCTGCTCTGAACTCCCAGACCTCCAACATGAAGACTTTGTGTCAGTGGTGAGCGAGCCCTACCCCAGGAGTCATTTGTGTGTAGCCCAATGACCATCAAAACATTACCTAAACTGCAGTTACACATTTCAGTGAATCATCATGTCTAATTGCATACAAATGTCATGTTAAAATGAAATTAAACAACAGAATATAGAAGAATGGGTGTAAAATAATAAGGAAACCCAAAGTTTCAAATGTCACTTTGAATTTGTACGATCAAGTACAGTATACAAATGAAAAAAAGTCACAAAGTTTCTGCCTCTTTATACTAACTAAACTGAAAAATTGAAGCAAGTTCAAAGAAAATCAGCACAGGCTCTTACAAGACTTTTAAAGATGCCGAGCCAGCGACAAAGCCAAACCAGTCTCTCAATGTTTTCAGAAGATAATGCTGCTGTCTAAAGAGTGAGAACAGTCTCCCAATGCTCTTGTGGCAGGTTCTGGCAAGTATTTTCCACAACACTTTGAATACTAGCATGTTTAGCATTCAGTGATAGATCAAACTTGATATACTTTGGTGATACTGAAATTCACAGAGATTATTCAGAGATAGTTTTGTTTTGAACTATGGACTGATCCAAAACGGTTTTGAAATGAAAACAGCCATTCATGAATCCACCTTTCGTCTTCACCAAAATTTGATCTATGGCTCACTGACTGCATGCAGATGAAAGGCTTAAAATAGAGATCACAGCTCAAGATTTTTAAACTATGTAAAATAATGAAATATCTGACCAAAATATTATTTTGTTTTATGTCATCCTGCACATTTTGCATGTCGATTAACAATTTCTTGCAAACGCGCATTTTCCCTCCATGGTGGACAAGCATATGAGCTTCAGCACTTGCAGGCCTTTGTGAAGAATTTAAGCAGCATCTACAAGACTAGATTAGCCAGCACAGCACTCTGTGGTCAGGGGGAGCTCACCAGACCCAGCTCCCATAGGTCTAGGTACAGGACTCAGTGAGGAGGACGGCTGCCAAGGATCCACACAGCGGCTAACACAGGAACAGAAGACAAAGGAGACTCTGTGCTCCCCCCACCCAGCCCCCACTGCCTCTGCCACCCTCCGCGCTGCCAGTTGTCCCTTGTCCTGCATGCCTCTTCCCACCCCCAGCTGCCTCCAACTGCTCGCGCTCCATCCCTCTGTGCATTGGGCGCATTCCAGAGTCTGGCCCCCTCGCCGTGCAGGCCTGTGGGCCTGTGGAGCTCTGCGAGGGGACAGTGTAGATCAGCTCCAGACCTGGTGTGCCGCTGCACAGAAATACCTGATCTTTCCAGAAAAATAAGGAGAGGGAAGCTAAATGAATTCAGGTTTGCCCTTCCTGCCTGAGATGGTGAAAAACCAGGCCAGAGGGGCAGCTTGTGAGCACTCTGTCCCATTTGGGAATCAGAAGTCCTGGTGCTGGCATATTTTGCCTACACCGTCATCCTAGATCAGCATCCACCTTTCCGACAGTGCAGTAAGGGCTGGAATTACAGCAAGGCATGCTGATACTGGTACCATGCATTCCTGCAAAACTTTGATAAGCGACTTTGAGACAAGAGAGTGCAGATAGAGCACACTCAGACCCTTTGCTCCACACATCAGATGTGGGAGATGATGGGATGAGAATCGAACATTCAGATGGAAACCCGTTCAGGTTTGGCCATTTCTTAAACTGCACTGATTGGATGCCCTGACGATTTCTTCTTTAAAAAAGTTATGTTCTACTCAGTAGATAGAGTAAGAGCATTCCAAATTTGGTATGAAATCTTCCATAGTTTTAGGGTATCAAATCATTCTGATATACGATAAAAACAACGGACAAAGTAATTCTTGATTAATACATCCTTGGTGTGATGTGACAGACACTGGCTATGCACAAAGCCCTGTAAAATCACTCATGCAGCTTTTAACAATGCAACTGCTGAGCCAGCAGTTTGCCAGCCTTCCCTCAGTGTTCACAGAACGCACACCTCCTGATTCGGATCTTTCCATTTCATACGTCATAAAAAAGTAAAATTCCATCTTCAGCTTCATATATTCTCTACAACTATCTGGGGATGGAGTATTATTGCACTGTTTGTCTAAATTTAGAATTCTTATGCGCAGTGAAAGTCAGGTAAACCTGAAGATGTGACTTCAGTGCCTCCCAGACAGTGATGTTTGTGATTTCAGGATACACACTGCAATCTGCTGAGACAGTTTACCATAGCACTCATCAGGCAATAACAGTTATCATGCCTCTCAGTACTCAGTAAGGGAAACATATTTCCAGCCTATTTTTGGAATGTACTGCATGCAGCGAGACCTCTTTTCCACACCTTCACTTTAGTCTGTTACAGGTTTACCTACAAAGTGTAACCTAAAATACCAACTGAAAAGTATAACTTGAGACGTGGCCTAAATTCTTTGCAAAAGCCTGCAAGCACTCAAGCCCATATGTGCGCTGGCAGAAGCAGTTCAGAACTCCACTCCAACCATTGTAATGCAAGATTACTGTAGTAAAGACCAATATATCTGCTGGCAGCAAACTTTCTAGGGTTATCAAGAGCAAAATAAAAATGAATCCAGTCAGTACTGAGTCAAACTAATGAAGAATTGCTGTATCATCCCACATTAGTCTGCATGGCAAACACAAATTCTACATGGAGACACATTCAATAATTACTTTTAGACAATACACACAGCACAGTAATTTGTCAATAATGTAAGCACAGTACAAATGTACATGCAACTTATTGAAATATGCTGGTGTGATATAACCTAATGCATTAGAACATCAAGGGCATCCATCTACTAAAGTCCAATACCAATGCCACCATTTCAACCTCTGGTTCGAACAGTCCAAAATATCTTTTTGATACTACAAACTGTTCACCAGAAATTGATCCAAGGTGCCTCTGCGTCTGCAGCTGTGTTTGAACTCACAGGTGAAGAGCAGCTGGTGAAAATTCAAGTATACCCTGCAACAGAAATGCACTCAGACCAGTCAAAAACTATCCTCCCAGGGAAAAGCAGCAGGAACAACAATGCCTGAAAGATTCCCCAGTTCTGCTCTATTACAGAGCAGACTGCTGGCATATAATAACTTGTCAGTGTTTGTTTGGTGACAGGAGCTCTGTGAGTGTGCTTTGTGACAAACTTTGCAGCAGGTGACTGCAGCAGTCAGCTGAGATGATAACAGCAGAGAACAGGCACACAGAACTACACTCCAGATTCAGTAAAAGCCCTATCCAGCCAGAAGGGCTGTCAACATTACCAGCTCAATGATTCCATTTTAAAAACTCAGCAAAGGCATATAGGATCCCCACCAGGTGCAGACCACATGCTACCTTTTCACACATTTGCATCGAATACAAAGCTAACAAGAAAGAGGCTTTCTGGTTGGCTTATGATGCATATGCCCACAACTCTCTGACATGCTGTGACCATTTCATAATAGTTTGCAGGGGGATTGTCAGCTATTGCAGGCATCCATGTGAATAAGCATGTGTGTGTGTGTGTGTGTGTGCGCATGTGAGCAGGGGGGACATACATATGTATGTATAAGATATTCCTTCCAATTCACTGCTAGGTAGGAAAGAGGAAATTCCAGAAATAGTCAATCTAACTCTGAGTTCGCAGCACCTTTCTATTGGACTGGCAGACTGTTAAGCTAAGACTTGATTACTGCACCATTATCTTAACACACAAATTGGTTCACCAGGCTTTAAGACCATGCAAAAATCCCTGTGGAAACCAACTGCACAGCTGCCTCTTGGGCACCATGGTGATGACGACAGTGCTTGGGTACTCCAGTTCAAACTAGTGCAGAGGCTGTGCTGGTGCACAGGAATCTAATGAGCTGAAAAATACAAATGAACGTATACAGCATGCCCACAACATGGCAGCGGAATCTTCCATTATGCAGACTAAATAATTTAGAATGAATGCAATGGCTGTTATTTTGTTTATGGCCATTCAGTTACATAGGCACTATCATCTGGGAAAAGCCAGAAGATGCAAAAAGGAAGAGACAATTAAAAATCAGATTGCAAGCTTAAATAAAGAGATGCTCTCTGTCATGATATTCTGGATACAGTTTTGAGGACTTTGCAATGATACCAGTAAATAAAAACTGGATCGCAGAACATCTTAACACCAGCTTAACCATACACAAATTGGGAATTTGGAATACAACGGTAAGAAACCAAGTTGGCAAATGGAAGGCTGCAATAAGAAATCAGGACTTCGATGTCTGGTTTTTTTAACTTGTGTGTGAAGGCTGTCCTCCTTCATCAGGTCAAACTCACTTACACTTCCTTTATGCATGCTCATGTTCCTAACTGTCAGACAAGTGCAGCATTTGAAAAGACACAGTGACATAGGGAAGCACTTGCCCCATGCAATCATACTGCTATGCCACTGCATAGTTTAACTGCAATGTGTAATTTGAGGACCAATTACTGTCATGGCGAACATGCACTCAGTGTTCCCTAAAATTAGAATCATAACATTGTATAGTAACATGTAGAAATTTGAGAGTATTAATTTACATTCAAGCTTCCATGCATGACACTGACTCATATACCAAACTGGATGTAAAAATAGTGCTACCTATTTACTTCCCACACTGTTATTTATTCACCATGTTACTATGTCTTTTCAAACTGTGGACAAAAATATTTACAAGTAGCATGAATAGACCTTGAGTCATGACAGCACAGTGGGAAGAATGTTACCAGCTGTACCCTTTGGTGAAGAAACTTCGGGAGACCAAGAATTATGACTGGAAAAATAAGACATTTCTAAGATGGAACTAAATATAAGGTGAATTTCACAATGCAAGCCAAGGGTTCAAACCATCCTGACATCAACACAAAAAGGAATAAGTTGGCGCAGGGCAGACACCTGTACTTTTGATGGCTCGTACACACTTAAAAGGAAACCTGTGGAATTTAGTTAGAAATCAAGTATATATTCCTTGCTCAGAAGAGAAATTCTGCACAATGGTGATGATGAAAAAGGAAATAAATATTTCTCCACTGTCAAAATGATTTAATACTTTATGCTCTTTTACAGAACAATACATTAAATCTGAGATCTTTGGTGATACTCCAAGTGTTTCAAATCAATGCTTTCTTCCATTGTTTTCAGTGTAGGAGGTTCATGTAGGTGTGGTGTCAGATATTAAGACACAAGGAGAGGAATGCAGACAGATAGGGAAGCAAACCTGGCTGTCAGCCCCATCTCGGTTCACGTTCTCAGGTGAGGCATTTCCGCATGACCCATCTTCTCAGGAGCACCCAGAAGATTCCCACTATTCTCAACAAAAACGCATATGGTGTTTAAATCGTTGTAATGGAACAAAATTGCAATCATTTGCAGGGATCTACAGACGAAATTTGAAGAAACACTAGAACCTGACCAGTCTGTCACAATGTCCTCACAAAAACCTTAGTCTGCTTCTTTAACTAGAGGATTATGGGATCGCAAAATAATCTCTTTATTTGGGGATTTGGAACAGTGGTTAATAATCTCTTATTGGTCCTTCTTGTAAAGGTCATTCATCCTTGCATTCTATGAATTTCAAGGAAAGCCCAAGCGATGAGACATCAGTCACAAAGAGAGATCGCAAATATCAGTGGCCCTTACATGCTACTGGAACCAGAGCCGAACAGACCAGACAAACAATAACCCAAAAGCAGACAGGGTTCCATTTGTGCTTGCACACGGTTTCTGTATAAATACCTATTGCAGCCACTCCTGCCCACTGCAAGTCTAGAACAGGGAGAGGCTGTACTGAGAGAGGTATTACATGTTTCAAAACAAGACTTCAGACTAACTAAAACATACAAAAATCATAAGCTTAAATTGTTTTTCAGGTACAAATACTTGCTCTTAGACTACAAACATAATGATTTATTCATGCAGAATATTTGTCTTGAGCGTTTGCAGATAAAATAATGCATGTTTTGGGTGTGTAAATAATTCACAATTTAAACATAGAAGCAGTAAAAATTTGGAAAACATTTAACATTTTACATTTCCATTCATGTCTTCAATAACAGTAATTTGATGCACTCCTCCAATGCACTCTTCTCCAAGCAAGCATGTGCTGTAAGGTCCAAGACACACAGTGCTAGAGGAGATTTAGACCAGTTAGAGAAGAAAACAATCTTTCTTTGAAAACTACAATTTGAGTGCTTGCCCCATTGCTGGGACGTGCTAAATTCAAGGACTGCTGGTCAACAGTCACATCACCTGGCAGGCTAAAGCCAGCTGTGTCCCTGTAATGGATCACAACAGATTTATCAATGACTCAATCTTGTAAGATCTGGGAGACAGGGTCAGCTTGAATTCAAGTGCAATGACATGAGTCACTTCTAATTTGACTGACACTGGCTGACAATGGGTACAACAACTCCTTGTGAGTCACTAGTGATCACTCACTAGTGATTCTTGATAGCCAGCATGATTGTGGGACTAAAGCAGCACTGTTCCACATTACATTGTTCGCATTCAGCCTGATACAGCCTTAACAGTAGTGGAGACATATTTGAAAAACAGGAATAAATGAAGTCCTAAATGATTTCAACAATGGATAACTCACATATTCACTGCAGAAATCTATGTAGTTTTCATTAAGCATAGGAGAAAAGTATGGAAATAAGGGACTTACAATGATTGGAGTTTTTTTATTTGCTTGAAATAAGGCATGGGACTACATTTCCCAGTGACTACTAGAACTACAAATAAACTGAGGGGATGTATAGGTTGGACATTCCAGTCAGGTATTTTGGCATCATAAGCTCCACATGTGTGATGTCTAATACATCCAAACACATGGAATGACTCTGGCCTTAGAGAGAACCATAGGCAGCTTATAAACTTGAAAGGAAAAACAATTCAATTATTATTAAAAGATGGCAATGGAATTTTCAAAAGGAGTGATAATATTAATAATAAAAAAAAGTTCCAGGAAAACAATATTTACATTTCCAGACTCTATGAACCAGCAAAATATTTTTCTTACAGATTTTGCTACACAATACATCCTCTGTTTAGATGAGTTTATTTGAGTTCAGGTTCTGAGATATCCATATAGGCTGTCTCCTTTTATCTAGAGTTTCATTTGACAAGACCTGAACTTCCAGGGCAGAGGTATGCGCTGATGAGTCACGTGTGCACAGTGCATGTGGCACTGCCAAATGCAGCCCTCCCCACAACTGCACTAAAGTCATGGCACACTGTCACTGAACATAAACAAATTAACATCAAATGCAAAAAAAAGGGCCCTGTTTGACTCTCACTGTTAAATACTGCCTTTCAGTCCTACAGCAGAGTGAGTAATATTAAACAAAACTGCTTTTTTAATCTCAAAACAAAAAACAAAAACAAAAACAGCAGATCCGGCTTATTGCTGACAGCACACAATACATGATGAGTGCACTAGTTTGTGCTTCGAGCCATCCCGCTTCATTTTCCCTGGAACAAGAGATGTGGAGATGAGGGGATAAAAAAAAAAAAAAAGCAGGCTTGTGCCCTTGACGGCGCCCGGGATCAGAGCCACATTGTGCGAGCAACTGCAAGCACAGCTGGAACACACTGAACTGCGGAGGACAAAGCATGGAAACCCTGGAACACATCAGGCCAGACAGCATCCACACACATTCAGCTGGGCTGCACTGGACTACAGAGCATGCACCACCATGCAGCTTCATTACACTGGACCTAAAGGCACACGCCAGATCACAGCATGACACAGTGAAAAAGAATGGGTAATATTCACACTGAGCTATCAATGAACTGATAGTTCTTATTATTTTGGTGCCTTAAAACCTAATTTTGTGGAGGAATGAGGGTAGTAATAAGTACACTCAGGCCATTTTCTTATAGCTGCACTGAGGCTATGTGAGTTTTACACAGAGAATAGAGAATCATAGTAAATTTAAGAACTCACTCTAAAATGCAACAGTGTTCAGGGCCTTTGAGTCCACACGCTGAGAAAGCAGCATTATGGGGAGTTTTTCACAGCCATGCCTCAATGAGCCCTGCACAACAGTAAATATCAGAACTGCTTCTCTTATAACTACCTTAACAGAACTCTACATTCAAAGCACAGTGAAAACTAGAAGTACATAACAAGTATATGAAAGTGAAAAGTATGCTGTAAACTTCACTAGAAGTAACACCAAGTGAGTTTAACACTCTACAATAACAAGAAATTGGAGACATAAGGCACATTTGGCTTCATCATGTTTTCATAATGAAAAGGACCATAATGAATAATTGGTCCATATTTTGCTCGAAATCCAAGACTTGAATGATATCCATGTGAGGACTAATTTCAATTTGTAGCAGTTTGATGCATAATTATTGTAGCCACATGACTGTTTCTTTATACCATCTTGAAAATGACATAGTTTGGCATTAATTATTCAGGCCAATACACTATTTTCACCACTGCACCATGAGGACCAACGAGTACATCATCTCTTTTGCAGGAGTAGAGATCCATCCACAGTTCCTGTTAAAACATAAGTTAACAACTCTCTGATCTCCAAAAGTGAATTATAAAAAATAAAATAGCTTCTGTTAAAATTTTCATAACCTAGCCAAAGCTTTTTGATTGAAACAAAAGTACATTATTTTGCAAATGTTAATATTCACACTTTCATGAAGCAATAATAAAAAGTACTGAAAAAGGTCTTGTTAAATGCTTAAAAATCAAGAATGGAGTATCAAGAGTATCTGCTGAATGAGGAAACTGCAGTAATGAATAATGACCTTGAAAATCATAAAGCAAAAAAGAAAACTGATAATTCAATTTGCAAATTTTAGGAGAATCTAATTTATGTATTATCAAACTGAAATCATGAGATAACAGTGGGGAAATATGTACAAAGTAGGTCTCATTCAACACAATCCGACCTTGAGAACACATTCTATTAGGATCATTTTCAGTTTAGAAAAGCCCACAAATTTGCCAGGTTACACTCTGGAGCAGTGCACTGAAGATCATTTGCATGCACATAGCCAAGGGTGATAAATCAGGCTAAGTGCAACTTATTTTTGAATTCTCCACAGGTATTCATTTAGACTCAACTGTTATGTCTATCACATCACAGATGTGCCACTGAAGACTAGGAAATATCCATTGTGCCACAAAGGCAGGAAACTGAGGAGAACCAATTCTGAATCTCATTACCACTTCAGAGGTGTGTTCACACAGGGGTGTGACAGGGGCCTCTGCTCTCTGTCAAATGAACATATGGGCACAGTGTGGAGAAAAAGCAGCTCCACACCTTACATCTTACAAAGCAGACATGCATGGATTAGAGGCAACACTTAAAATCAGTTCAACCTCATTTTCTTTGATTTACAAAGACAGCCACAGAATGAAAGCCTGGTTTACAAGCAAAGCGTCAATAATTTGCTTTGCCCGTGAATATAAAACTAGCCTCTTCTTTCATTTAGCTCCCATAATAACACACGCTCTGTGTGCAGCAGAAAAACAGCCACCACAGCATCAGCACAATCAACATTTCTGGTTTCAGAAAAAGAATCTAAGTGCAAGCTAAGGCATGTTTGTGTAAAATAAACAATTAGTGCTTTTTCATAACAAATACAGTCTATATTCATGCTGGATTAAGGCTGCTTTCTTGTATAATAAGGCTATTATAAACAATAGCAGATCAATTAGCAAATATTTAAACTTATTATAATTGTTAAACATAGTTCTCAATGAAAAATAAGTGATAAGAAGTCATATTTCAGTATTGGATATTAATAATCTAGAACTGTGGCCCTGGCACAGATATTACATTAATCATAAGTGCTATGAATGGTTTGTCCATTGTACATAGTTCAGTTACAGACCAGAGAGCATGTGTAGTTGTGTAACCATGTGGCATTACAGGGCTATTCAACTACATTCCTAGAAGGCCAACCACACACTACACCTTCTAATTACACAAATGAATTTAACTCCTTACTCAGGAAGCTGAGCTAATTAGTGAAATGAGGTAGTGGGTACAGTGTGTGGTTGGAGCAAACACCTACAAACACTGCAGCCCTCAGGGCCTGAACATAAATAACGCTTCAGTATGTTTGCATATGCTTCTCGTATAATATCCTGAAAGTTTCAGTACTTTTGATGTTTTAGGACTTATCAGTTGATAAATATCGTAAAAAACATAGGCTACTTCATGAACTGTGATATTGTAAAGCACAGGATAATAGCCAGACACTCACATAAATATAACTGTTTTCAATTAATGTGAGACAAGACAAGAGGTTTCATGATTTAAAAAACAAACAAAAGAGCCAAGTTTGGTTCCCTGATTCCACGTAACAAGCAGAATAGGCTGCCGATGCTGGGTAGCATTGCTTTGGAATAGTGCTCATTTAGAACTAACATTTCATTTGGAACTTGCCATGATTTGGACAGTTTGGTACGCTGACAAGTTTTTTTCTTTTTCGTTTTTTGTGTTATGGTCACCCTGGCCGTTCCGCACCAGCAGCTCAGAGCTACACTAGCAAGATGAAAGAGTCAAGCTGCGGCTGCTATGTCCTTCTAGCGTGAGAGGACTTCATAGAGAAGATTAAATGTTTCCTCTCATAACCTATATTTAACAGGATATTAAACCTAAATGTTGGCGAACTAATCTTTTCAGACAATCTGTAGCCGTGACTTACCTACCTTATAGGCTATCTGTCATATCTTACCGCTGACAATGTCTAGGCTACTGGCAATGATTGAAAGTATTTCGTTAAATTCATCTAACACGGTACATACTATAGAATCCAAACGGCAAGATAATTTGGAGCGGTGTGACAGCTAAACGTTTGGACAAACAATAAATCCCAATTATTAGTTTGTCTTGCTTTTGTCTATATTTAGCCTAACTGTAACCACATGGGCAGTTGGCCAATATTTTTGTAAAAGGATAAAAACAAGTCATTGCTCGAAACCACGTGCAACATACAGTAACGTCGGGCTCACTATACCGAAAGATCAAATTAAGAGCATTACCATTTACATATTTTAGCTTTCTTTGGCAATGCGCGTCTAGTTGGTGGATAAAGAAGAAGCACATAAGCAAGCGGTAAATCATGAAGATGTTAGTACTAAAACATTTCATTTGAACAATTAGCCGGTCTAAAACCTCGTTTAGTAAGATTTCTTGAGGCTATTCGGCAGATATAGGGTAAATTGTTATCTGTAGTCTTCAGAGCTTCTCCGCAATTCCGACCAACTTCAGCTTTGGGCTGGACAATCACATTAAGGCAAAACGTAGCAAATCACAATGGAAATAAAAAGAACTACACATTGGCTACCCTAATATTTGACAGCCACTCCCGACACTTTGCAAATGAGCTAACATACAACATCAGGCTTGCCAACTCACACCACATCAGAGATCAGGCAACTGAACTAGAAATCGGCAGTAATCGCAGTTACCCTGTTTTTAATGTTATTTCTCCCATAAAACGCACCGTACACAGATCCTTACTAGCTAACGTTAAGAAACAAAGAGTTGCCGAACTGGGTATCTAAAAACGTAAAGTGAAACCGCAAGCTATCTCAAGTGGTAGGCTACCCGGTGCCTGTCTAACATGTTAGCTTAACTCGTAAGTAAAAGAAAACCGGAACGTTCTGCATTCGCAGGCCCCCATGAAGAAAATAATAACAGTAGCTAACTAGTTAGCCTGCTACTATGTACACTGTCACACATTGTTTCAAGTAGCCTAAACTGTATTACTCTTTGAGCTAGCCAAGCAGTCTACGCCTTCTCTACCAAACGAGTTAAAAACTCAATTGCATGCAAGCATTGACTAATACGTTCTTGCTTGCAATGATTTTGAATGAGCGACAAAAATTTCACAAACCCGATGAAGCGAGCAGACTTTTCCACCAGGAAAGTGCTGATGTTCGGAGTTTCGCGAGCTTCAGTGCTGCTCTATCGCTCTCTTCTCCTCTTTTGATACGGCTGATGTTTTCACTTCCTCTTCCCTCCTCCTCCTGCTGGTCGGTGCTATTCCTACTAACGGTGATGTGAGGGGCATCGGCCAATTACAACACAACAAATTGTGACAATTGAATTATCCAGCAGTCATTCTCGTGATCAGGACAGAAAAGAGAAAAACTTAACGGTGTCTTGGTATTAACAATGTCTAGTCCGTATATCTTGTATAAACCAAAGATTTAGTTCCACATCACTGGCTTACGCGTGGTGATGAAAGAAATGTCCCTGTTTCCTTTGCCAGTTTCACTGTAGTAACTATAGCCTGTAATGAAAGCAATTTAATGTATGAGGTTCACATTGATATGTTAAGTATCGTGGAGTATAGCATCTTGTCCGCACTTTCTTGTATTGAGTGTACACTAGATGAGTATGCTAAATTATTGACGGCAGAAATGTTTCATTTCATGATTCTTTAAGGCACTACCGAGGACGAGCTAATGGGAAAATAATGGTTGCTGATGCGTAGTTGTCTGCAATCGATAGTGCATAAATGTTTGCTCATTTGTGTAAAGCTTTCAAAAAGAAGACAAAAGTAGTGTGGGAGGGAATTACTTAAATACCACCAAATAACTGGGCTACAAGTGGCAGAACTTTAGTATATGAGAGGTTCCAACTTTGAAATGAAATATAAGGTTTATAACACTTTTTCTTGTTGTGCAACTTAATGCTGGTTTGTAATGCTCGCTAACCTGCATTAAGTAGAACCTTGTTGACCTGACTGTAGTTGCGATGGTTTAAAGGTGTCTGACGTGATAGCACTTCAGCTGAAGCCAGGGAAATAATTATGTAGCAATGCATGTTATTTTAATACCTTCATCAGAAAAAATATTTTGCTAATATCCTTATGAGTAATGACTTTGAGCTAATATGAGGGGACAGCATCCTAGCAGTACAGTGAACACATCAGAAAAAATGCTCCAGTTGACATGACCTTTAGTATGCAATAAACAAAGATGCAAGCTGTAACATGCAAGTATCAACATAAATTTCTAGGTTGCAGATACCTTTCATTATGGTATCCAGCTGACCAAACTACGTCAGAGAGAAGCTTTGCTGGCAGCCTGGGCTCTATTTCAGATGCGCATGCCATGGCAAAGCAGGGGGATTAAGACCAGCACTTCTACACTCTCGATAATAATCTGCAGTAATAGTGGCTGTGTATCTCTTAAAAAATCCCTTAAACATCTGAAATCCCTATCATAACAAGCCTTGGGGCAAATCATTTCCCTTGACTTAATCTAGAGGAGGTATAAGTCAGACAAGTACTGTAACTGCAATGGCATAAAATACAAGGCTGACATTACAAATGTGCTTGGCGAGGGCAAAAATAACTAGAGTACCTTTTTAAATCAAAACCAGTCTAACATTACAGTTGTACAGCTGTGTTGAGTTCTCTCAGAAGACTGGGTATTGAGGAAAAAACCCTCAAAACCTCTAAAAACTCACAGAATGTCGATACCCAACAAATCACTTTCCTATCCAAACCTTAACAGGCAAGGAACCAACTCCAAACCATTGACTAAACAGTTTAGTGTTTACTGTCAAGTCACCCAGGGAAAACATTTCACCAAACCCTTGGGAAATATTTTCTTCATTTTTGTGGGATGAAAAACCTTGATGTAGAACATAACCCTAGAAAGAATTCCAAAACATCCTCCTTATGAAATCAGATCCTCAAATGCCATGAAGAGAAGCACGAGATTTAAGTTTAAAACTAAGATAACATAGGATTGAACCAACAGCTTTCTCAATCACATTACACTCCATATCAATCCTGCTTTGTCAAATAATATAATGATTTTCATTGTTTTCATTCAAGTGACCAGCAGTGGCACATTTGACATCCTGTTTCAGAGCCTAAGAGTATGCCGTGGCAGTACCGCCTAGACCAGCCCCTCCATAAACCAAGATTCTCAGTACCCAAAACATGTTCAAACTGGTGATCAAATCTGAACAATAATTGTGAATTTGAAACTCCCATTTCAAATTTGCACTCTTGTCCCAAAAATATTCTCTGGAAGTATTATTTTAAAAAATATTTTTAAAATAGACAAAGAAGGAAATGGGATAGTTGCTCTAACATGCACACTGAACACCCACAGAAGAATGGTGCCTTCAGTCAGTTACAACTCACTACTCCAGTGCAAACAGTTTGCCAGATGCCTTCAGCCAAATATAAGAAGAAAAAAGGAGGGTGTTGCCATGGAGCTGAGGATAATGGAGGGAGGAGACCAGACAGTACTTGTATTTCCAGGGCATGAACTATAAACACAAATACATAGTGACCTTTTGATCGTGTGTGAAAAGTCTCTCCATAAATATCTCTACCCGAGAGTAGAGGTCCAATCTTTTATATAGATGTTCATTTGGGAGGAGTTAGTTAAGAGCCCTTTGATGTGGCATGTGGATTCTATAGCATCCAATAAAATGGCATGTGCACTCCCAATGCTGCAGTGGAATTCACATGTTTAGAGAGCACTGACAAGCTGAGAGCTGACATCAAAAAAAAAATGTTATTTTTGTTGTTTGCTTTAAAAGCCACCGATGTGAGAACAGCATTGTGAAGTTTAGAGCTGCAGTTTGGGTTCTCTTGTCTTTGACACCCTGGGACAAAAGTAAACATAAGGACTCCGTGGGTCATTAATGAAGTGAGATTAAACTTGAGTGGATGTGTGTTACTTTACTGTCTGAGATCTGAGTCCTGTTGTGACATTGAAATGGCAATTTTGATACCATGTGCTATGTTCAGATGTCTGGGGCACCGTTTTGAACCTATTCAGTAAGATGTCTCGGTGTATAGTGACAGTATACCGTAATAGGACTTGAAAATTATTTTCTAAGGGAAGCTAAGGTTTCTGAAAAAATGTGAATAAGATACTGTTCTGCTGAATTTATTTGAATACATATGTGTTTACACATTTGCACTCTATGGAAACACTGGCAGGTGCTGAAAGGCTGATTAGCAAACTTGGACACAGTCACTTAAACAGTCTAACAACAGTCAAATGAATTGCAAATTCACATTTTAACTGCTAAAATGCAGCTAAAATACCAAACTACAGTTTTACAGGAGCAGAGAACACGTTTCCTGATAACTGGATATGTACATTCACTCCTTTTAAGTATAATCTATTCTTTTCCATCTCCCTAAGAATCTCTGTTGAAGATTAGCTATGTTATTTACCAAAAATATTTAAACAACACATGCAGGGTTGTGAGCGCAGTCCCTTGTTTGGATCTTCTCTGTATGATCTGATGAAGATGCCTAATTAACCTTTCACCCTCAGCAAATAGGGAGAAAAATCCATGCATTATTAAATGGTTCTGACTAAGGGGGAGGAAGAACAAAGGCTAACAGGCCCACCCTCTGATGTGAGGCTTATGCTGCAAGCTGGCGAGGCACTGTCGGTGGAGAGTCTGTCAGCTGGACCCCCTTCCTTAGAGGGCGGGGCAGAGCCATGGGGAACATAGGAGCCGGACGCTCAGCCCCTCCCATTTTCAGTCTGACGCAGAGCTGTCGCTGGCTTTGGAAGACTTGTGCTTCTTTTTTTTCTTCTGCTTTTTCTTTCGTTTCTTCTTCTTCTCTTTCTTCTTTTTCTTTTTGCTACGGTGCTGGCCATGGTCTGAGTGGGAGGACGCTGAACTGCCACTGTCCGAGTCAGAGGTCGTGTCCTGCAGCAGCTGCTGGAGCTGCTGTATCCTGGAGATAGAGATAAGAGCAGTCAAAACTGGGTGTGTGTCAGGCGTGGGGGGCAGAACCACCACTAAACAAAGACTTACACGAGGGAACTCAAAGATGAACATGATTCCACGAGTAGGAAGTAGGAAATTTTAACCTTTTAACATGTAGGTTATGTAGGTGGCTATGAGTTAAGCCTCTCATAATTCAGCTGCTACAACTCTGCAACAACATAAATAATGAATTATTGGAACTCTGCCACATTATTGGTGTTAATTATGGGGAGATAATGAGTGAACAATTTGATGACAGCTGCAGGATGCATTTTGACTGATCATGTGGATTCAAAGTATTTTCCTGCTGGTGCCAAAACTGGGGTGAGAAAGCAGCTTCTGGTCACCTGACAAACACAAGCTGCACGTATCAGCTTTTCAGATGATCAGCAAGTATCTTTCCAAGTTAAAAAAACTAGATCACGTTTTAAAATGCGAAAATTCAGCCTACCAGCACACTGTTAAATGAAAAAGAATATTAAGACATCCACGAATGCTTCACATTGGAGAATCCACTAGCTTTCATTAAACTTTCATACACATGGTATGCCAAGTTCTAAAGGAGATTAAAACATATGAGAAAACACTTCAGAAATATTTCCCAAAAGACACAGACACCTAATTAACAATTCATCTGTAGAATGTTCATTTGAAAGCTGGCATTTGGCTTCTGCTGTATTTCATCTGCTCAAGAAAAGGACAGTTCATCCACATTTTAAGACAGTTCATCCACATACTGTGGAATGAGGAATATTTAAATTCCACATTCCACAGTTACTTCAGCTTCTCAGATGTCAGTTTTCAGGAGGCCATAGAGAGTGATACTTAAACTACTAGGTGTGAAGCCATTAGAATAACCATTTTAAAGGTCTTGTGCCATGGGTTTTTATTTCAAATAACAGTAATTAAAGTGTATTGTCATACATGAGCATATGGTCATACTCTTACCACAGTTAAGGAGATATTTAGCCAGTGACAAATTATACTTACTTGTGAGAACATATAATTTATATCAATATAAGTTGTGAACAAAAGCAATGCAACACATGAAGAGAAAAAAGAGGAATATGACCACTTGAAATATCTCATGTGGCCCTAACATATTTTAACAGTAACATTAAAAGCATAAATGAGCCCAAATCATTGTTACAGATACAGATACATACTCTTTAGACATAACATTTTACATCAACAGAAATTTTGCAACAGAAATAATGAATGAATGAATGAATGAATGAATGAATGAATGAATGAATGAATGAATGAATGAATGAATGAAAATTGCGTTACATATTAATTTACAAAATCTGTTCATAGATTTATCAATAAAAGACCATAAACCATGAGTTACTGCGGGTGTACTCAACTCCCACTTCTAAGGACAGCAGTGTCTACAAAAGTATTTGTTCCAGAGAAGCCCTCCTCAATCTCATGTCGCTGATTTGTTTGGTTTGGTACCTCCTATTGCATCTCAGTTGCATCACAATTTAAATTGTGAATCACTATGTAGTGCACTCTTTGCAGAGGTGGCACAACCACACTGCAGGTTCCTGAACTATTACCCTTGCATGGTGAGACAAGGAAAATCTAATACTCTCTCCAGGGGCAGAATTATGCCTCAACAAACAAGGCAGTTGGCACAGGTACAGAGAGGATCTCATACCAGACAATGGAGCAGGTCGACTACACCGCTGTGCACAAAAAAAAAAAAAAAACATATAACAGCCAATGATTCTCTAATTTCATTTGCACATTCAGCTGGAGCCACTAGAAATTTCAGACCATGGGGGTTAAGAGTGTGATCAGTATTTCACCCTTGAACTCAAGTCATCAGTGCAAACACTCTAATCTCAAACATTATTAACAACCATGCAACGAATTATACCATAAGAGAATAATTACTAAAGCCTGTCACAATGCGGTTAAAGGGAGGTGTCAAAAAACAGAGACCTGGACATATTGATAAATATTGAAAGAAAATCATAAGCCTTGGGGAAAAAAAAGAAAATACCTTGTTTCCTTTTCATTACGTTTGTTTTCTCTTATGAGGTCATACATTGGGTCTTCATGTGCCTATGGGCAAATTAAATGTGACATTTATTGATCAAGGACAAGGCTCAGTCATAGGCACAAACATGGCTTTGGGTGCTTGCTTTCAGCTTGGAGTACTAATTTAAGAAAGTTCAATATGCTTTTTAACACAACCGTAGTCCTGACAGGGGTTATATTAATTCAGAATGAAATACAATTACATTCTGACACCTTCAGTTGGCTAGTAATTGAGCTATGCTTGAATTTTTAAATGAGCTATTCTTGACTTTCACAGACTATTTCACAGATAAAAATATAGTTCTACCATTAATCCTACACATAAAAAATACAAATAATGTTTTCAAGCAATTCAATACAATTATTAAACACTTCAGACTTTGCTGATTTAGCTTAATAAAAATTTCATAAAATCATGACTATACAGTGGGTACGGAAAGTATTCAGACCCCTTTAAATTTTTCACTCTTTGTTTCATTGCAGCCATTTGCTACAATCGAAAAAGTTCATTTTTTTTCTCATTAATGTTCACTCAGCAACCCATCTTGACCGAAAAAACCAGAAATGTAGAAATTTTTGCAAATTTATTAAAAAAGAAAAAACTGAAATATCACAAGGTCATAAGTATTCAGACCCTTTGCTGTGACACTCATATTTAACTCAAATGCTTTCCATTTCTTCTGACCCTCCTTGAGATGGTTCTACTCCTTCATTGGAGTCCAGCTGTGTTTAATTAAACTGATTGGACTTGATTAGGAAAGGCACCTACCTGTCTATATAAGACCTTACAGCTCACAGTGCATGTCAGAGCAAATGAGAATCATGAGGTCAAAGGAACTGCCCAAGGAACTCAGAGACAGAATTGTGGCAAGGCACAGATCTGGCCAAGGTTACAAAAGAATTTCTGCAGCACTCAAGGTTCCTAAGAGCACAGTGGCCTCCATAATCCTTAAATGGAAGAAGTTTGGGACACCAGAACTCTTCCTAGACCTGGCCGTCCAGCCAAACTGAGCAATCATGGGAGAAGAGCCTTGGTGAGAGAGGTAAAGAAGAATCAAAAGATCACTGTGGCTGAGCTCCAGAGATGCAGTGGGGAGATGGGAGAAAGTTCTACAAGGTCAACTATCACTGCAGCCCTCCATCAGTCAGGGTGGCAGAGTGGCCTGACGGAAGCCTCTCCTCAGTGCAAGACATATGGAAGCCTGCATAGAGTTTGCCAAAAAATGCATGAAGGACTCCTAGACTATGAGAAATAAGATTCTTTGGTCTGATGAGACCAAGATTGAACCCTTCGGCGTTAATTCTAAGCGGTATGTGTGGAGAAAACCAGGCACTGCTCATCACCTAGCCAAAAACAATCCCAACAGTGAAACATGGTGGGGCAGCATCATGCTATTGGGGTGTTTTTCAGCTGCAGGGACAGGACGACTGGTTGCAATTGAAGGAAAGATGAATGCGACCAAGTACAGAGATATCCTGAAAGAAAACCTCTTCCAGAGTGCTCAGGACCTCAGACTGGGCCGAAGGTTCACCTTCCAACAAGACAATGACCCTAAGCACACAGCTAAAATAACAAAGGAGTGGCTTCGGAACAACTCTGTGACCATTCTTGACTGGCCCAGCCAGAGCCCTGACCTAAACACAATTGAGCATCTCTGGAGAGACCTGAAAATGGCTGTCCACCAACGTTCACCATCCAACCTGACAGAACTGGAGAGGATCTGCAAGGAAGAATGGCAGAGGATCCCCAAATCCAGGTGTGAAAAACTTGTTGCATCACTCCCAAGAAGACTCATGGCTGTACTAGCTCAAAAGGGTGCTTCTACTCAATACTGAGCAAAGGGTCTGAATACTTATGACCATGTGATATTTCAGTTTTTCTTTTGTATTAAATTTGCAAAAATTTCTGCATTTCTCTTTTTTTCTGTCAAGATGGGGTGCTGAGAGTACATTAATGAGAAATAAAATGGACTTTTTTGATTTTAGCAAATGGCTGCAATGAAACAAAGAGTGAAAAATTTAAAGGGGTCTGAATACTTTCCGTACCCACTGTATATCACCAATATCATCACTGAACTTTAACATCTCTATTTTATTACCTGCTTTATATGTGAGGATCTGACAGATCTAAAACCCAGGTTACAGTTATTCTCCCATGGTTAAAGGTTTGAAAATTAGCCTAAATGGGGTGCAAAACAGTTTAAAACAAAGCGCTATGCAGTTTCATTAAATCTAAGGCAACATGGAACATTAAAGCAATTAATGAAGGAAACATACAACTCTGAACTGCTCCAGCTTTTGGTTTCCTTTGATGAAGAAAGGGCACTCCTTGTCTCCAGTCCTGTGACCATAGCGTTTGCATCTCCAACCTGCACATAGAAAGTATTTCACTCCACAACACTTATTCATGTTTTTAATATTGGAGAAGTCTCCTATATTAATATTTTTAAAAAATTCTAAACAATGTGTACAATTACCAATAATCTTAATCAGCAAATGAATAAAGTCACTAATTCTTGCAAAGTAGTCACTTTAGGCTGAGGCAATAAGTCAGACAGTTGAAATATACATGTATTGAAGTATCATTGCCAAATCAGGTTTGCATTATTAATATCATAAATACACATTAATTGCACCATAAATACAAATGAATTGAGAGACATAAAATACATGTGTAAGTATCTGATTGTGTCATTTTGTTCACATCATATATCTTGTCTTAACATCGATATCCACATTATGGAAATTCAAGCATTAAGTGCAATACTGAACTACCGACAGATTGTACCCTATTTACAATGAATTGATAAATGATTTGATGAATAACTCCCCATTCATCAGTAATATAGCTAGCTAAAGCAGTGCACACAGCCTGGTGAAGCTGCATAGACCACAGCTGCACTGGTTACATCCATGTTCTCTTTGAATCTCCTCTGCTGATGCGGCAGAGCTGCAGCCGCACTATTCTGTCATCCACTGGATTACATAATTCTAGCTCTTTCTGTATGTAAGGGCATATCTGGTGTAGAGTCACTGAGGCCCTCTAGGAAACCATTTGTGATTGTTCCGTATTTATCTATGTATGCGCAATAGGATTATTACTGTAAACTGCAAAATATGCCTTTGGGAGCTGCACGCAGCTCACGAGCTGTGCAACGAGTACCGGGGATCTAAATCATGCTTTTCATATTCCACGGATTTTCAAAGGATGTCTGTAAATATATTAAATGAAGCTCTATTTTCCATGCGAAACATACAGAAGAAACAGATATAGCGCTGTCCTTACCAATGACCTAATCGAGGTGGGCACAAATACTGTCTACATGTCAGGAAATTCCCCATTACCATGTTCATTCTACAATCTTTTCACTCCCAAACCTTATTTGCCAAAATACTTAAGTTTTGTATTACAACTTTGCCAGCTTTTCAAACAAAAACAACTCTACAATTAAAGCTCAAAAAAGAGGGAAAATTATGCACCTTCCCCCTTTCTACTGTGAAACATTTCAACAAATTCCACAAGAGAACAAATGAAAACTTTGTTGTTTTGTGTCAAGAATCTTACTTGCATACATGCCATGAACATGTGTAGGAACAGGAATTAATAGGAGAAGTAATGTATGCAGTTGTTCTCTGAGGATATGTGGGAACAGCTTCTAATCTCGGTGGCCCCTGTACAGTTATTAGAATAAAATATGTACTGGGCAAATGCAAAGTGGGAGGTGTCTTTGACTGTTTCCACCACACTGAGCTGAACTTCCCCTACTGAAGCACTAAAGTGACACCTTCAGGCCTTTTGGTGGTTTGTTTCACACATGCAGAAAATGTGCAGATGGTTCAGTGAAAAAGCATCAGTCATTTTCCTACCATCTGTGGTATTCTGATGTTTGCAGTTCTGGGAAATACAGCCATTCGCAGTGTTTGATCAACAGCTATTTAATCCTACTGTACGTCATGAGAATTGTCAGCTTCCCTCCTTATGAGCTCAGCTGCTTGACCACTTTGTTTCCAAAGGAATTAAAGTGAGACTAAAAGTTCTGTGAAAGCCACAGCAAGGACTATGCCCATAAAAAGACAGGATAGCATTGCTGGCTAATGCTCTGTGTACTTACACTGCATGACTTTGACTTCCTTCCCAAGAGGCATCCAAAGGCCCTTGGTGGGAGCATGGGCCAAAAAGTCTCTTGCTTGTTCATTTCCTGGTGTGTCAGGTATACAGTCCTCAGGTTTGTCTTCTTCCTCCTACAAAAGAATCCCTCCATGTGATGCAAACAGAGATAGCCCAAGTGATCCAATAGATGTCACTTGCACACTGGTTTCATTTAAAGCAATTGCAAAGTATTCAGCTATTCATTTGATATTTTGTGTTTGCACTTCAAATTGGGAAAATATGTTATCTGTAAACATACATATTTCACTAAGCTGTACTACACATACTCCTGCAAAATATAAAATATGAATCAATGGTGACTTGAAAAATGGTTATTACTACCTTTATGAGTCCAGGAGGAGGTTTTTCATAACTGCAAGGCAAGAAAATACACTGTTGTTATTATTGTTGCCTACGTATATCATTTCAACTGTGTAAGAATTTTCAACACACTTTATAATTACATTTCAGTTAGCAGTTTTGACCAGTTAACTTGTGCAGTGCACGGTTGACTCGTTCTTCGCATAAGACGAGTAACATTAGCTAAAGCATCGACAAGAGACAAGTTTAAGAAATCATTCATAATTTATATCTATAGCTATCACACAAGTTGCACACTCTTAACAGGGCGGAAGTCTGACTTACAATGTCTCAACGTGCTTTATCTTTTGCACTTCTTGGTTAAGTTTTTTCGTTTGTTGCTTGAGTTTGTCAAAATCATGTTTTGACTCCTTATGCCTTTTGTGGTCTCGTCTGTCCTCATCATGTCTGGAACGCTTCCTTGATGACATTGTATGAGTAAAGTGTATACTTACGTCTCTAAATATGTCAATTCGCACCAATTAACATGAATTTACATAACATTCTTTCAGTATATACAGTATTTAATGTGAAGCTACGACATTTACATTCACCAGAGAGGCTTCACGTTGGTTTCCTTGCAATTACAACATTCTACGGTATTTCCTGTTATGCCAATGCTCTCCTTAAAGTCGAGCGCCACCTGTAGGCCGTACAAATTGTTGCACACTCTTGAATTCGTGGATATTAGAACGAGGTGTAGAAGTCATCCAAAACTTTAAATCCTCAGTGAAAAGTAGAAGGAAGTGTTATTCATTTTTCTTACGTAAGGTCAGGTTCAGAAACGTGTACATACTACAATCAAATAAAAATCTGTAAACATTTGACTTGTAGCACAATAAGAGCAAGAGTCAGTTTATCTGACTGATAATGTACCTGAATCTGAAAGATAGCTCATCCTTTATCGCATTAAAAGTGTCAAATTAAGCGCACATAACAGGTTACAAGTCTGGTCTGTTTTTCAAATTCCTTGTGGGTGGCTGTTCACATTATTCCCTACAAGGATCCATGTGTTCAGATCAGCTGCTGACTTGTGATCATTTTCTGAAATTGCAATGATAGCTGTGATTATAGTCATGGAGTGATAACAAAAGTGGAGACTGATGAAAATACCTGGGGCAAAAAAAAAGAAAAAAAAATGACTTGAATGGTCAGACTGAATTTGCATGGACAGGAATCACATTTCTTTTGGGTCTGAACCCCACACAAACGTGGTCCAGATTGCAAATTGGCTCCCAAGTATTACAACTATGTGTTGTTTAGACCTCAATGAAAAAAATCAGATACTAATCAGATATGAGGAAAAAGACTTTAATTGCCTCAAGATGGCTGTCTCAATACAACCATTGTGTTGTACTTCCATGGGCATTCTTACTGTAACTGCATAAGTATTTTGAGTCGACACAGCAGTGTATTGCTATTAAATAATGTAAAAATAGGGGTTTATGGGTTTATTTTCCTTTGATTATTAGATAATGAAGTGATGAATCTGATGACCAAAATTCAGTCAAATCCAGAAAAAGCTAAACTTTACAGGACATTTAAAAGTCAAGCTTAAAACTCAAAATATCTGAAAAATAATATTGTAATAGTCCTATTCATTCATCCCCTCCACCCCTTGGCATTGCTACATTATAATCCTATAATCCAAATCACAACTGGCCAAAAGATCATATAAATAATGTACTTGGGTTGTTTTTTATTATAAGTGCTCTATTTTTCAGAACAATTAAGCTGTAATTGACTGTTTACTTCTGAGATATTACTGGCTAGATTTCTAATGTTTCATCTGACAGTTTTATTGCACAGAAGAGATGTTACATGAAAGAATATTACACTACAACATGTGAAATGGAAACAAATGTTGGAGAAATAACATCTGCAAAAAAGGACAGAAACCATTTCTTAATATATATATTCCAAGTAAGTCTGAGGGCATGTGGGGAATTTGATGTCATCGTGTTCCTGTATAACTCCATCTTCACTGTCATCTTCCTCTGGTCTTTCTTCATATTGTGTCCTATTTTAAGTGTTTCGTGGCCAGTGAGAGAAACCCTTACGCATCCTAGTACAGCACACCAAGCCTTCATATTTACTACCCGATAGGATACATCAGTGTTGTTTTTTTTTTTTTAAGCATGCCATAATGAAGCTACATCAATGGGACAACCCCCACCCTTCTCTCCTGTACTGGAGTTGCCCGTTATCCATCCAAGGCATCCTTAAATGTCACCTGTATGTATATGATTTTAAATCTTAACACTTTCAATTTTCCTTACCTTTGTGGAAGTTTGTTTTTTGTTTCATTGCAAAGTGTGTTGTGTGGACTTTGTTGTAAAATGGCCTGAATAAGAGTAAATTGAAATGTGCACAAATGGTTTTGTCTTCATTTGAGCATGATGAACAGGAGCATGATGAACAGGAAGTGACAAGAAGCTGATTTCTCTGGGAAAACAAGATATAGGAATATACTGTAGTACATGTGCAATAATAAGCATTGCATACAACATCTGGATGAACATATTTAATCCAATCATACCATATCACAAAGAATATATTAGTCACTTTTACAATTCAGTGAGTGATATACCATCTGAAAGCTCAGGTCAATCTCCATTTTATCGTACATAATAATATGTAAAAAATAAACTTTATAAACTGTATTGCACACAAACACAAAACACTAAATGTAATATCAGACACAGACTTTGACTTCTTTGGTCTTTTTTAGAAGAAGAAAAAAAAAAACTTGTTCAGGCAGGCTACTCTTTTTTAATATAAGCACTCAGTCCTTTCTCTTACACAAGGTCCAACTTCTGGACCTACACATCATTAACACTGTATGACGAAATCAAAATCTCCAACACTGAAAGCCACTGGCATGCCCCACAGTAAATGTTCTGCATAAACATTATTGTATACACCAACAATGTTAGGTGTCATTGATTAAACTACGATTAAAAATATGTTAAAACTGTGCCTTAGAAATACACAGTTCTGACAGCATTTGTTAAAGTGAATATGTTGGGGAAAAAACCCTAAGGTTAAAAAAATATGTCTCTTTCAAAGTGGAGCCCGAGGTCATATTCAACCCAGTGCCTTGGGTCAATACTTTTAAAAAACTATATAAACCTCCACTTGTGAGCAATTATCCTTTTGCACTTTTGTATGCACTGTGGAAATTCCATGTAGTGCCTCACTGAGTACACATAATACCAGAGAAAAGGATATTTTGGCACCTTCATTACTAAAAAGGACAGAAATTCCACAGCAGCACCGCTGGGATTATTTCCCGCAGTCAAGCCCTGGAAAAAGGGCACGATCTCTCGGAAACCGCACTGTTAATTTACTCGTGAAAGAGGTGCTGAGTTTGTTGGCGGGGGACAGCCCCTCTGGTTTATTCAGAATTCCGGGCGAGCCATTCTGTGTCAGCCAGAGACTGCTGTGGTGATGTACATAGAGGGGGGTGTGGGTGCATGTGGAATTCAGAGGGAAGAGAGGAAGGCCTTCAAGCCCCCCTTCTTGCTCGTCGGGCTCTCTGACAACATCAGGAGCTTCCTCAGTCTCGCAAACGCTGACTTCTTTGTTTCACCCTGCTTCAAGGAAGGCGTGCTGGTCGACTCTGACAAAACGGACCTGGGAACAGACAACACACTTCCCTGAGTCTCACATATCAATGACAGTATAGCTCAACTAGAACCAAAACAAACCATAATGAAAATGAACAAAAAACAACAGAGATAACAAGCTGTATTTTTGCCAAACAATACAGGAGAACTATGTTATTCCCCTTTTTCCTTGTAAGAGGTACATTTCCCCATGGTAATGGAGAACAAGAGGATTTCACATGCAGGTGCTGGGAGAAAGTTTTGGAGAGCGGCGCAGTGTTTGAGAATGTGTATTAGAATTACAAAGGGATGTTGCCGCATCCGACCAGGGCCAAGTGGCACCTCCTGTTAACAACCTGTCACCTGCCTTGTGTGGAACGTGGGGTTCTCCATTATCATATATGAGCCATCACATGCTAATGTATTTCCCCTAAACTGTATAAATGTTGACCACACAGTGTAATCTTTGAACATTTTGCTCCATGCTTGTGTTCTCACGGCCGGCTGTGTAAGTAAAGTATCTGTCTTCAACTGCGAACATGGGATTCGTCTCTTGATTAACAACATGGTTATTCTACTTATTTTGAGAATTTTACTGTTTACTAACACAGGTTACCTCATTCTTCTACCCTAGTAAAACAGGGTAGTCTCAAAACATGGGGTCATGGGGAGCCTCAAAACTGTTCCTTAAAACTGGGGTCACGTAAAACTCTACTGCAGATTTACCTTTGTTCCATTTTATGAACAATTTATCTTAAAAATGTATTAAAATAATGAGTATGGTTTTCCCATATGTCTGCACATGAAAAGCATCATGTGTTTTTCGTACATCTTCATCGTAGGTGCCAATGATTCTGGAGTATACAGAATACAGATTTTATGAAGAGCTATTAAACTGAGTATGCTTACCATGCACACTGACAGTGTCAGGGAAGTATTGTAGCATAAAGGGTTGGTAACTGGAATGTTCATAGGTTTGAGTCCCAGTTAGGGCAATTCTGTTATATCTTTGAACAAGTTACTTCCCCTTTTCTGCTTCAGAAATGTCAAGCAATATATGCATGGATGGTGTGCAAACACATAAGCTGTGTAAGTCACTCTAAATAAGGGCATTAGCTAAATGTAAGTGTAATATGAAGTAATGCACTGCTTGGGGTTTTCCACAAAAAACTAAAGAAAAAAAAACATTCAGCAATAAACATGTTTGAAATAATGAACACTGTGTTCATTTACCTGGGTCTTCCATTTGGTGTCTTCTCTGTCGATTTGGGGGTAATTCCTCCATTTGTGGACCGAGGGGTTCTGCCTGTTGTCTTCTGTTTCCCAGCCTTCCCGGGAGTGGAGAGGGCTGCCATGGTGTCCCTGCTGACGCCACGGCTCTTTGAAGTCTTTTTACAGGTGTTGCAGGTAGTCATCTGACACAAGAGAGAACTCTACCTTAATCATCAAATTTAGTGGCACATCCTCATATGTGCATATAAAGATAAATCATAAGTGTGTGAAGATGGATGTACCAAATCGACTACAAACTACCTTTATAGTGCTGTTCACAAAAACTGTTGATTTTTTTAGTTTGAGTATTTTTATTGACCTTGTTCTGCCCCACAGAAAATTGTAAATAAGCACCAAATTCCAAATTTCCAGGACTAAAACAGCAAAATTCAGGTTCAGGTAGTGTTGCACATGTTAATGATAAATACCCTTCTGATCACTTTCAAGACTATAGCCCGAGATGTTCTGTGTGCCAGGGTTATTTTGGCATTGTCTGACTGATTGCTGTCAAAAAGTTTCAGTGGTTTGCAGCAACTTTTAGTCTGAGACATTTTCCCAAACAGCTCCAGGGTCTACTGCCTGTGCCAGCTGAGTCTGGGCTAAAATTGTGCCGCTTGCCGGGAAGCAGCCCCCTCCCCCTCCCCCCCAAAAGCATTCAGCCTCTCTGGATAAGTGGAATTTGACATAAATCTCAGGGGGCCAGGCAATGGCATTGCAAACCGATTCACTAGCAATGCCCTGAAGAGAGGACACAGTGATAATAAACCCCCTTTTCACAAATTTACACATCTCTCTCAATTTCCACCAAAATGCCACCTCCCACATGTTATCTGGCATGTATATACACATAAATGTAGTCTACCATGAGAGGAAAACATTTTAATACAGAAAACTCCAAACAACCTTTCAGTTGTAATACTCTCATTAGAACCTGTACATCTTGACCTCTATGATCAGCAGATTTGTACTTGTCATGCGCTAACACCATAGAATTTCCATATGTTACAATTAAACAATATCATAAGTAAACTGTAATTGGAACTGTATGCCAGAAAGTGTAATGGGTATGCAGATATTTATGAGTATGTCTATGAGGTGTGGCTATGAAATAATGAGACTAGTGCTCAATTAAAACACATCTACTTCAAGTGATGCGTCACAGCTAACTGAAGACGTGAGGGGATTGAAACTTTCAGGGGTTGTTTATGCTTGCCCATTTTTCAATGTATACCACATGGTTTGCACATGCGCGCTGTGGTTCGACTTACATGAGTCCAGTCTCGTTATTTAACAGCCATACCTTGTATACACAGCATAGCAGAGGCCCCATATCATGTTCAACAGTAAAGCAACACGTGTTTGCCTTGCATGTCAGCGTACAGCTTACAGCTGATTGGTACTGTTGTAGGCAGCACAGAAATACACCCATGAAAGGTTGTGAGTGTAGCAACACTGATACAATACCCCAATATCTACACCAATGTGAAAAAATCATCTCCAGAAGTTTGATAAACATGAAACAAAATCATGAAAAACCAACATGCCAGCATCTGCCATTACTGTACCCATTACTAGCACAAAATTAAAACACAACAAGAGAGGCTCTTTTTAACAGGAAGCGGAATTAATGTAACTCACCGAGACGAAAGTTGCCATGATGGGTGAACAGGTGAGACAGGACAGAGTGGGAGATTCAGGATGACCTAACTAGACCGTGTGTTTAGTGCTGCACTCAAAAGAATCTCTGTTTATAAAGCACATCAGCACAGCAGTTTGGCCAATCAGTAGCTGAGGGGCGGGTCTGTGTGAAACTAATTCTGCCTCTTCACATACCCCTCCTCCCTGCTGCCTGCTTTGATGTCACTGGCATCAATTTTCTGCCCCAAGCTATAATCTATAAACAAATAGGGAAGTCTGAATTAAGTGCTACTTTAGACAAGACACAGTAGTCTTTTGGCAATGTTTTATAACAAGACTGCCCCATTTTTTGTGGGAGTATTGCAGATCTATGGCTATCATTACTACAATATCAGGTGGATTCCCATTAATATCTCTAAACAGCATCTGGGTGTGAAGGCTAGCAGACAGCTTCATTTCATGAAACTTTCAGGAAGGCGAGTCGGATTTCCTTCCCCACATTTTTAAAGATCTGATAGACTGAGTAAATGCTGAAACCCCCCCAAATGGAGGCATCTGTACTCCATTTGCCCTGTTAGATAAGATCATATTTGGCACAGACATCATTACCTTTGGGCAATATAACCACATGGCCACACTGCTAACTTAATTTGCTCTGACAGAAAATACTGCCCAAATGGAACAATGCAGCTCACAATACTCTGTGGCATTATCTCATCTTTGAGTTCACAAGTTACTACAAGCAACTGAACAACTGGAGAATAATACAACAATTGGAATAGTCACAACTCTGACAGATTTACATTCTTTGATTATTTTCAGAAGACCGGAAGAGATGGTACAGGTTAATCACACCAAGATCCAGGTTCTACAGAAGCCCATTTGAAGGTTTCACCCCCCACATGTCAGCCAGAAGTGGATTTAGACCCACAGATGGGACAGTGCTGGAATGGAACTGGCTAACATATTATCAGGAAATATCCACACTGGAGATTTCATGGAGTTTCATATCCAAATGGGAGAGTTCCTGATGAGGAAAGGGCCAGTCCCATCCCAGCACTGCTATCCCCTGGCTGACCTACAGTCACAGCAATAACAGGCTCCACGTAATATGGAGCAGAAAGCAGGGCTGCAGGTACCAAAATGACCACAGTAGTGCAGAACGAGTTGGGGACAAGCCTTTAGTCCTGAATCCAAACCCATACAGCCCACCCCAATCCCCCAAACAAAAAATGCAACATCAAAGTTTGCACCACACTGCGAGCCTAAGCTACACCCTACTACAAAGTTTGATGACAGCAGCGTTCACTTAAGATCCTACACTAAGTATTAGAGCCTTAGCAGCTTCTCCCACCTGACAGCCCCTTGTGGTCAATTTGAAAACAGGAATGATGATTTCATTGACTCACAGAGGTACAACAAGAAGCAGTACACTTTCCAAAGCATAAAAATTCCTCTCACCTCAGAATCAAATACCAGAGTCCCCTTGGAGACAGCCAAGCAGCTGGAGGAGGAGATTACTTCTGACACGTGAACTCTGAGTAAATCCAGAGACACGCGGCTGTGCTGCAGATGTTAGGGGGAGTCAGCTTCAAAACACATCGCTAATGCCTCATCTCCACCACAAATAGAAAACACTGCTAAAAATAGAATCACCCGCTTTTAGGGATACTAATCAACAATAACACAGCTACGCACAAAGCAGGTGGGACAGATTACCATTAAGGTGCCGCAAAGCGGTTTATTATCTATAACCGTGCAAAAATTAGGGAGTGATAGTCTAATAAAAGGGAGCAGGGGTTCTGGGACCTTGTTTAAACATAGCCCAGCAGCGCCAAGTTGTCTTGGGTGAATGTGGTCATCAGATGGTATTAGGCTCCAAACATGATAGGTGCCAATAAAAGTTTTTTTTTTTTTACTGCAGCTCGTGATCCTCGACAGCTCGCTAGCTACGCTTTCCTGTGTTCCATCGTAATTCTACCCTGGAGTAAATGCCAGTATTTTCATATACCTAGGCAGCATCTACAGCATATTTGACATATGGCAAAGAGGAAGATCGCTATAATTAATCTGTACTTGTCTGACATTTCTATCAACTCTGAGCTGTACACCCAGAGTACCAAAACACAGGCTTGTATGATACACTCAAGCCACCAATGGTATCAGGCCACCTTTACATTTAAATGACAACAAGAAAAGCCTGGGAATAAAGTGTGACATGGATTATGTCTAAAATTTTGTTTTTAATTGGATTAATGTATTTTATTGCTCAACGGGGAAAAAACAGGGTGGAACATAATCCATGGTAGCATCACTTGAAGGGTATCCACCGGCGCCATTGAAACACTGACAGCAGATGCTGCATGAACAGTTAAGGGAGGTGGCAAAAATATGGCAGGTGGCATGCATGTGTGCTCGACCACACTAATAAACACATGACACTGCTGTGATGAGCCAGGCCTATGAATAGGACTTAAATTTCTTTAAGCTGCGTGATCAACTTGACCGTAATTTGGTTCAAACAACAACTGCTACGGATGAGTGACAACTACTCGACCTACCTTACTCAGTAGGTCATGAATAGTAAGCATTCCAAAGGAAGTGAGGGGCTTTTGCAGTCTAGGAGTGATTCAAACATGACAGGGAAACAGGATATGGACCTCCAACCTCCAATGTCCAACCGAGATATCTACCCCAGATCACACTTAAAACCTCCACATGGACAGACTCGGACACAAATAATTTGTTGCAATCAATTCCTCCAATCGGCCCTTTGTTTCCTATTTATAGCCCGGTGCTTTGAAAATGCCATTGCCTGCCATGTGCAATGAGAAAAAAGCAGTATGACCTTGATGCTTGTCAGAGTGCTGGTGTGCCCGTCCTTGATCTGCAGTGATGCAGAGGGGAACGGCTACAAACACCAATACTATTATATCCTGTCACATGCCAAATGATGGCAGGCTTGCTGGCCATCATTTGCCCATAATGGAAGTCACAACCACCTTACAAGACATAGGATCGTGGACAAGACATAGGATAGTGACCGAAACAGCATCCTGGTACAGAGGACAGGAAGAGCTTTTAAGAATATTTCCTGTGGATGTTGAGCGATACAACTTTATGATTGTGAATAACCTTTGAGAATCAAAGGGTCCATGGAGAACTGTTTTATATAAAGCATAAGTGATAGTTTACTAACCGGTTTACTAATATGATAACAGGCAATTCACTGCATGCAGAGCATTACATCCCTCCTGAGCAAACTGTCAGGGAAGTGAGAATTTAATAAAAATTAATTGGCTTTAGGAATTAATGCCTTTGCTTAACATCTGCCACTCTGAATTCCCAACACAAGTGACTTGTGTTGGGAATTCAGTTTAATTACTAAAATTTTCCACTTAACCAACATGTAATATAATTTCATAGTAATTTAAGGCCCCCTCAGGTTAAAATGATTATTTTTCATATGTTAAGGCTTCCAGAGAGCATGTTTGCCTTAATCACTGTTTTGACAAAGTCAGGTGTCCAAGATTTTGCTGCGCTAAAAAAATGTAAACAATTATGAATGAAAAAAATGCATCCACAACCACAACTGTATGTGCTTTTTCAAAGTAATGTACATGTGGTAAAGAAGCAGGTCAGCTTCAACTAACTCTAACAGGATGTTCTCAGAACAGCTTACAAATGAGGAGGACTTCATTTGCTTTTAATCTGTTTCAATATCTGTGGAGGAAGGAAAGGTTCCCTGGAAACTGTGTTTAACAACACAACAGCTGGTTGATGATATACCACGTGGAAAAATCCAAGTCTAAATTTAATTTCCCTGACCAAATTTATAGCTCCTAAGCAGTGAAAGAAAAGCTTAAATAAAAACAGCCCTGGTAATGAACAGGCCTGTCTGCAGATGAAATACTCATTAACCTAGATTGCAGTAGAGGGTGGAGTGATACTTTAAATAAGCCCATCCATGCACGTGCCAGGCTCTCCATTCCTTCAGAAGGCTCCACGTTGGCGCAGGTGCTGTATGCTACCCACAGAATCAAACACCTTAGTTTTCAATAGCAAGACACTATTCATTGTCAGTAGCGAGTACATACTTTAAGTGCCAAACCAAAGAGAATGTCCCAGATGCAGTGTAAGGAGGAGGAAGCAGCAGGGGGATGACATGTGTATCTAGTGCTGACACCCCAGAATCTAGAGCTTCTCAAAGCCTCTTATCAGTTACAACACTCCACATGTGAACATGACACTTCATCTGACAGATTTATAAATACCTTAGGGCAATGCATGAAATAGCACAGGTTGGAAGGGCTGTACTCCTTTATTGGAAACCAAGTCACCAATAAGAACTAGAAGACCATTTAGAGGATGAAAACATCTCTGTTACTCATTTTATACAGTCACATTGATGTTATATTTCATTGATCTATGCATGAGACAGGGTGAAATACTGATATTACTTTTGGGTCAGAATTGTAAATGAAACTAATTTTATTAAACTGCACCAATTTTGTGGACTCTAGTTAGTAATCATGAGAGCAACATTAGGAAGCAACCCAGATTTGTCTTGGAGGAAAATGAACATTCATACGATGCTAGACGGGCCATCGAGTTCAGTGTTTGTGGTATACCTGACCAAACACTCTGGGGTTGACTGCAACTTATTTGCTTTTAACAGAATCATGTAATTTCATGCTCCAATTAAAAATGTGTTAATACTGGATTGAAACTCCCTGTTTTTTTTTTTTTAACCCTGGATTTGAACCCTGGCTGTGGCGGTGCAATTTGCAAACGTGTTAACCAAGAATGCATTTGGAGTAAAAATATTTGGAAAGTAAAAATGTGTTCAAATGTGCTATAGAGGACAATTAATTGTTTTTATACTTAATAATGGCTGTATCTATTCAAGACACCATTGGTTACATGCTGCACTGTTAGACTGTTGGACAGCATTCACCGGACATGAGCCCATTGCTTTTAAGACACTCTGGACTGGTATGTGTTTCATGGGTACTGTGACCATGGACCATGTTGTGCACACAGCTGAATGGAATAAGATTCCAACAGAGAAATACACACTGTTTATGTGTATGCAAGGTCATCTGCAGCCATGCTCTGCAAATAGCAAACAAACGAGATATTGAAAATTTGTTTTACAAAGAGATCCCCTTATTTGTGTGTTTCTCCAAAACTAAAACATTATGTAGCTTGAGCTACTATACGTAACATACCAACAATTAATTTATAAATGGAGTCTCATTCTTTTCCATTATGAAGATGGAGTTTGACAAAGGACTCTTTGAATTGAAGTGGGTCCTTTGGGCAGATGCGACAAGTATACAGCCATGAACACCTCCCGGCATCAGAAGCACCTTGTAACTACCATGAAATAGAGTGCTGGATCACTGATGCTATGGGGTTATTTTACTACCACCAGTCAGCTGGCCATTGTCAAGATCAATGGCAAAATTAACTGTGCAGAGTACAAGAACATTTTAGCCAATAATGTGGCTGAATCTGCCAGCAGACTGAGACTTGGCTGTGGTACGACTTTCCAGCACAGCAATGACCCAAAACACACCTCAAAATCAGTAACGAAAAAGCTTACTGAAAGCAAAAGCAATGCTTTGTAATGGCCATCCCAGACTTAAGCCCAATTGAAAGTCTGTGGTTTTCTGACAAAGAATTGAAAATAGAAGGCCGTAAGTATAGGCCTAAGGACATAAAGGATTGCAAAGATTTCTGCAGGGAGGAATACGCTCTCCAAATTTTTAAATGATTATAAGGTGCCCTACTCTTGCCAGGGGATAATACTAAAAAATAATGGGCCCAATAATTTTCATATCCATGTTTTGCTTAATATGTAATATGTATTAATAATTAATAATACATAACAATATGTATTTTATAATGATTGTGTTAGGAATGAAAAAGCTTTTTTGATCATCTTTATCAAAGGTAACTATAATTTGTCAACTCACTGTAACAGTTTTATACAGCAAAAACCCTGTGACGTAAACCGGTCAAGACAAAAAAAAAATAGCTTCTGGCCAAGTTCTTTTCAGTTTCACCATTTATGAAACTGCACAGTCACACCGAAACCCTGAAAGGCCAAGCCACATTACCAGACCAGAATGCAGGAGTGCACATCACTCTGCACATCACTCAAGTCACTCTTGTCGGACACTTGGCACTGATGACTGGTAAGACTCACCTGAGTGCTGCAGGACTTTCGGAAGCGCCTCAAGATCTTGAGCTCTATTGGGCTGAGTCTCTTACGAGCTGCTTCCTTCCTCAGAATCCTATGGATCTGCACGGAGGCTTTGCGCTTGGGCTTTATCCTCACTTGGTGGTTGCCAGGCTGTCGCCACTGGAAACAGAATGGGCAGAGCACAGCCTCTGGCTCCTTCTCGCCTACAATAAAGGGAAAGATAAAATATGTCCTCACAAAACCATGGACACAGGAAACATGTGCTCCTCCAAACTTGACAAAGTCAGGGGTTCTCTCTACATAATAGGAAAGAAACAAGTCAACGCAGGCAAATGGCCCCACCTAATAAATAACTGATAAGAATGCAAGGACGTGGACTCTGACAATAAACCTCAATGTTTCTACAACCCTGAAAAACAAATCCCCAAACAGGCTGGCATAGCTAAAAAGAGAGGGCACCATAGCCCTTCCTTTGGGTTTCAATGGAGCATCACTGCTAATCAATGGTAATAAAGTTTATATTAATCATTGCATTCCAATTCTCTGAAAACTTGGAGAACTCATGAAGAACATCCTACTCCTCCTCCAATTCTTACATTAACAGCAGGCGGCCTGGGTTGGGGGAGAATCAAGTTTAACATTTGCTGCTGGCTGCGACTTAAGAGCTGTCTGCCTTTCACACCACAAATTTTGGCAAACTTCTGCACCTGGCCAGCTGATCCCTCCCCCATTGACAGACACTTGATAATGCTTGAAATGTAAGGCTCTGGGTTGACAGCATTCCAAAGTCTGGTTAAGACAGCAGCATGGAACTCAAAAATACCTGTGAACTGCATGCTCACTAGACCTGAGCTATAAAGTGGTTTGGCAGCATAGCAGAGCCTAAAAATGAACCTGAAAATAAGTGAAAAGCATAAGGCCTCCTGTCAGTTCAGGTCTTTGTCCTTAGAACAATGATGGGCTGACCAGTTTCCACTGAATTTTTACAATGTGAAGTTTCAGTGAAACAATATAGTTAACCACTGCATCAAGCAGATCAACAATTTTCTTTTCCCAACAATGTATGCCTTTGTCTGCTGCACTAGCTACATAGTCTTCTAAAACACTAACTGCAGCAATACTGCTGGCAGACTGGACAGTAAAAAGAAGCAGTTGGTTGGAGGATGTGTGATGTTTTGGTTGGATGTAAAATGCTCTCATCTATCAAATCACCCAATCAGCAAGATGCTCTTCCCTTGTGGCAATGCAAAATAAAATGGACAATTAACATGTACTGTACTTAGGAAATCTGTCAGTGCAATACCCGCAGATACTCCAAAAATGGAAGTTTGCAACAGAGATTATTGCACTAACATACTAGTATCAGCATTTGATAGAAATACTAAAATCATCATCCCATCCCTACTTAGCTGACTCACCACATGACTAACCTAGCTAATTATTGTATTTTAATACACTGAATAACTATCCAGAAAAAAGTTGATGAAACAAGCTATGCTGCCATTTGTCACTTATGTGAAACTGTAACCCTTGACATACTACTTCAGTACTTACTGTAAGTATATAAATTGGACTTACCTTTTGTACTTTGCTGTATTTTCCTGAAATCAGAGAAAATTGAAAAATTACTTTTTTGTAGTTAACATTTACACAATCAACAGGAGGGCAATCACTGTTACATACACTGAATGGTGTCAGGAGTGTGACTGCAGCATTGTTCAAAACCATTCAATGATAATCCATTCCTGTGATTTCCCTGACAGTCAACTTACTAGCATGTTGAGAGTGGCAGGAAGGCATGACACATGAACTAAATTTTAAAAAATTCAAACAAAAATCAGGGACACAATAAACAGCAAAATCCCTGTGCATTCAGCATTAAAACAATTTATAAAAGTAATTTCTTTCATTTTCTTCATTTCTTTTTTTTTTCTACGACAGGTGCACATGGTTTTAACTTTCATAGGTCTACATTACCGATAACTATAGTTAGTCTACAAATCTAAGAATGACTGCGAAGAGTGACACAGGAAATATGGCAAATGCACAGGCAAAGAGTGGAGGCTTAACAAACAAGCCTGTGTTGATCCATCAGGGATATCCTTACTCCCGGTTATGGGTTCTCTGCAATCCAGGACACAAATGTTGTGGCACTATTACACGTATGATAGCAGAGGGACAGGGGCCGAAACATGCACATAACTGCTCATCCAGTTAGAACTGGCTAACTAGTGACCAAGGAATCCTCCTACTTTCCACTGGCCCAACCAAAGCGTACCCTGATGCATGACCAAATATGGCCAAAATATGGGGCAGAACCCAGAATCCACCACACAGAAAAACAATTATTGTACAGATTCATTTACAAAAAAAGGATATAAACATGGAATTGATGCTAAAACAGAGTTGGCAAGCAGGCTATACATTTTACTCATTTGCAACACTGTCAGTATTCGAGGCTCTTTGCTAACTTAAGGTAATGGTCACAACCATACATGGTGTGTGAGGGGCCATGGAAAAACAAAAAGAAATCCTGACAACAAGGAAGGATCCAGTAAAAATCACACATTTTAACCAAGAACAAATGCATTCAAATTATGTGCTTTTTTAACTATCGGACTGGCTTTATACGAGTAATTCTTCCTCTCTTTTTCAAGGGAAACAAAGATGTTTTACTTTATGCCAACCACACTTCAAATGAATTTCCCTGTGAAGAAAGTATACTTCAATGCATCTCAGTTACAGCAATCTGATTAAAACAGTCTTCATACATTTCCTTTTCAGTAGAGTACAGCCTTTAATGCGATAGCATCAACAAACATTTGCCTTCATGGGCAAGATACATAAATTACAGTAAGTTACCTCTGTCCATCAGATAGAATTAAGGAAGAAGGAATATCCTGTTTACTCTTGCATACCGTAGATGACTGGGACCACAAGCACGGCTTGGGCCCTGAAGTGAACAGCTTAGATTGTGGCTGCAGAGGCCAGTGACGGGTACTTCAGACAGTGGCCTGGAAGTCAAGCAGCAGCACTGAGCTTCACAACAGCTGCCATGAACGAGACTCACGTTCTTGCTGACAGGGGTCATTGAGAATGCACAGAGGGGCCTGTATGGGGGGGTTTGGCTCCTAATCTGTTTTAGTCAGGTCAGACTTCTGCATGGCATGCATAGTAGACTAATCAGCAAGCTTGCCATAAGCCACGCAACAGAATGACTGCTACATTGAACGATTGAACGTGAGCCCCTAAATATACCGTATAAATATACCCCCCCCCCCACACACACACACACACACACACACACACACACACACACACACCTGCTCTCAAGCACTGCTGAGGATACTGTGTCAAAGTGATGGAGCTGGCTAGAAAAATCTGAACAAAAGCTAAAAGAACAAAGCAATTACCAAAATAATACTAATCAACAAACTAAAAGACACTCAAATACTAATCTTGGCTCCAATATGTAGACCTTTGCATGACACTGGATGTTATACTGCACAACCTTCCTTTATTAAGTGACACTGTATTGCCTTCCAAAACTGAGTCTTAAATTACCCATAAAATATTTCATTTAAAGCATGACGCAGGTCTGCTCACATGCCAAACTGTGGGTATTTGAAAAGAAGTCACCGAGAATTATAATTATCCAGATTAACAGTGCACTAGAAACTGATTTACTCTGTCAAAGAAGCTGTGGTCAGAGCAGATCATTGACTGGCCTCACAACAACAACAACAATAATAATGTTCATTAATGGGTTCACAAGATGACAAGGGAGTGAACTGGAAAGCTTTGTGTTTTAGTTTTGCCTCACAAGGCAGCCAACTTTATCGGAATTATCCTTGTTTAAGACCTTTGAAGGGCCATGGTCATCAACAGGGCATGTCTTCTTGTATTCAAACAGGCCCATAAAGTACTGTACGAGACAATCAGTTACAACAGAATACGTTACTCGTTAACACGAAACTCATTTGTGAAAGCTGAGTATCCGTGCTTTGTATAAAGCGTTTGTTTTGTATACAAAATTTGAAGTTAATGTATTTTTGAATTTTAGCTACGTGCACAGGGACATGTAGAGCAAGACAAAGGCGTGGTCCGTGTTCTCTGAAAACGTGGCTGTGTTCCAAATCGCACACTCTCGTATTAGTGTATCAAGTAAGGAAGTTAACGGTCATCTGATCCAAGTGTGTCCCAATCTCAAGTATACATCAAAGCAAGTACGCATAGAATTCACCGAAAATTCTCTTTGCGTACTCGGGAGGACCGAAAAACTATGCATCTGAGCATACTATTCCTTCCCAGTGGCAACTGCGTTCTCAGAACTGACAGCGAAAAAAGAATTTAACGTTTACAAATAAAACTATATCAACAACCGTTCACCAAGCAACAACAACAAAACATGTACTGAGAGACTTTTTTCAGCAACAGCATCGCTACTTAGCCATCAACTAGTCGCTGCTACTATTCTAACCATTACCGGATGAATTTCTCGCAAAGGTCAAAAGAGTTGATGTGTTAGTAAAAGTAGGTCTCAAATTAACGATTTTTAACTACTCTGTGTACTTGCTTACCAAATAGTATATACTAGTTAGTGTACTTGGAAGTATGTAGTAGTACGCAGATATGCAATGTGGGAGACAGCCTGGGTCTGGGTTGGTGCTGCCTACCCGAGGAAACAACAGCTCATTACACCAGTATTGAAATGTGTCGCATGCTGAAAAACAAACGTGTGTTTTCTTCAATGCAGAAGCGAAAAGCTTTCTTTTCATCTCAAACCAACTTACATGAGAAAGCGGGACTGTTCCGGACAGATGTCTTTATACATCTGGGAGGCCTTCTTTAAAAATTTAGCCGTTTGTGCAGACATTCTTGCGAAGAGAGCATAGATCCACGTGGGACATATACCAAAGGATTTACTGAGTCACTACAACGATATGTTACATTCGTTATCTTCACACTATATCATAATTAACCTTACATACGATTGCTGTGGTACTCCTCAAAACAAATTTAAAAAACACGTAACCAGAATTAACCACGTTCATACACGCTACTTCAACGGATTTGGTCATAATTCCCCCAGCATGCCTCACTCACAAATACGTACCCAGGGTTGCCAGATTGGAGCTTCTAACCATATGTTAAATATGCCTTGAAATTATAGATTAGCCTTAAAAACGGTGTGTTTTCGCAATTTTTTGGACTCTTGGTGATTTAAGATATTGCTTAACTACAGATATTTCTCACAATTGTATTGTCTTTTTGTCTTCCACTTACATTATTTTGTCAACAGAAACAGTGTTCATGTTCTCAATGGATGGCTGTGTCCCAATACTCTGTTCCTACGCTTCCCATCCTCTCTGTGCAATGTAATTTGAAAGGGAGATGAGAGGAGAACAAGAGTGCGGCGCAGGACAGAGATGCAAAGGAAAAATGCACTGTACACAATCCCGCATTTGCTGAAATGCAGATTAAGTGTCACACTGGACCGCTTTCCGCCCTTTGTAGGATACAGGAAATGAATACAGTTTATCAGTATTTTCATACATATGCTCTACTGCTGATGGACAGCACAGTCTTGAGTAATGTCTGTTTTGATCTTTTGATTCCCACAATGACGCCTCTGTTTATGTCGTTGATGAACTTGTATGTATTTATTGTTATGCAATTGTTCCTAGATAGACTGGCTTTGAGTTGCACTGTGGGTAATTGATTAGAAATTAATAAGGACATGTCATGATAGTAGGAAAATGTTTCTTTACTTGTACCATTTAATTAATATGTAAATTTGTTTATACGTCTTTACTTTTACCTTTTAATGATTATGTAAATGTGTTAATACGTAAATTGGATATTTGCCAATGAAACTGATCGGAAGCACCTTTACGAAGTCATTTCCTGTTAAATCATATCAACGTGTTTACATTTAAACGCAAAATATGCATTGAAGTAAATGGCACATCAACTGTATGTAGCCCAATTTAATGTAACAATCCCATGTAACATCTTTATTTGTTTTGTGGCATGTAGCTTTTGTTTTAGGATGAGTTAGTCAGTTTAAAAATGTTAAATCTGTTAGTTCTTTATTACCATGCTAGAACATCATATCCCATGGTTTCCCCTAATGAAATTAGATGCCTTTTTTAATAAGTGACCAATGCGCCTTACTTTCAAGAGAGATACAGTAAATGTAATGTCAATAGGTATCCGACTAAAATTTTAGACTAAATATGTTTGTGGACATATTACCACATTCCAGAGGAGACCTATGAAGAATAAGAGAGCTAAGATTAAAATCTTCCAAAAATTAGAGCTATACTGCAAATTGAACAAATTTGGCAAAGTATCTTGGTGAGCCAACTGTGTGTATACTCCGCTGGTTCGAGAAACCTATGGATTTAGTTTTGCTGATGTCTGCTCGAGTCAAATGAGCACTAAAGTGTAGTTATTTTTCTAACACAAACACAATAGCTGTAGCAGCTCATTTATATCTCAAAGTGAATACATAAAGCGAAGTAATCTTAGGAGAGGTGAGGTAACGTTTTCTCTAATAGACGGAGGGCATTGGATAGGAGTATTCTGCTAGTATGACCTGGGATTGGAAAATTAAATTGGGGATAGAATATAAGAATTAAACTTTGAAGGATACAATTTACTCAAAGATTGTAGGCCGGGTGTCAGGTGAAACAGTGACGGAATTTTACACATGAATATTACTTGTATAGAATGTTTGTTTGCATACATTAGAATAACCATATTATAATTCGTAACATAGGACTTTCATTGATAATTAGCAAATTTGTATTCATGCAGGCCTAAGTGATCATGGAAGTAATCAAAAACAGAGGTACATTTGAAATTCTTGGCGAGGATAACTACATAGCTGAAGGTTAACGTCTAATGGTTTCAAGGGAACTGATCGTTTGGGGAATACAGCAGTTTTATTTTCTAATTAATTACGTATCCGAAAAATACCATCGTATCCACAGTTTCAGAAATTCACCGCGGACTACGTATTGCTATGGTACGTTCGTGTTCCAGCCCGTCAGAGTCAGTTGACTTATAAAAAAAATGCCCCGCGGCGCTGCGTCGATGAAATTGGATATTAAACGGAGGAGGCGGTTCACGTTAACTTCGCAGACACTCACAGAGAGGATGGAAATGAAAGAAAGCAATCCAACCTGAAATGGACCCAAAATTCCTCCCTCAGTTGGGGCATAGGGACGTGACTGGAGAATAAAACGGGGCGTATGGAGGATAAAACTGAGATGCAATAATATGTTCAGATTATATTCAGGTGACGATTGGTAATGAAACGTATCAAAGTAAACTACCTGCTATGACTCCACCCAGAATCATACGCTGAGCGAGGGTATTGCAAGTGCATCTCTGGGTTAGGATGAGCGTAGAAGACTGTGATTTACTCTCAGCATAAGAAGCCTTGACTGACCCGCCAGGTAAGTATTATTTTGATCTCAGCCCACTGTGTTTTACGTTTTGGCAAGTAGTTTCTTTCGTTGTTAACGTTCTTTTCTTTTTTAAGTTATGCCAAATACACTTCTATTTTCAAATTGAATGGAAGAATAATTTTAATGTGACCTAATATTTTGATTAGTACAATAACATAATGCTTAAGAAATTTAATCACTTTGCCTGACAAATTGAAAATGAATGAAAAAGGGATTCTGTTTTAAGTGGCATGCTTCTGTCAAATAGGTTTCATGCTGAATTTAGCCTAAGTGAAGGAAACGTTCACAACCTTGTTCAGGAAGTCTTGTGGACATTCGGAGAATTTCGTGCAGTATAGTCTGTAGTACAAATGAAGGCTATTCACAATACAAATGGACATGATCTTAAAGCCTAGCTTATTTCTCTTCTTTTTCGATAATGACTTCAGTTTTAACTGAAGGTTATGCCTTGAACAGGCGATATGTGCCTGCTCTCCTTTTATACCATGTCAAGGGCACAGCTGTCAGATCTTTACTGTAGTACTGAGTGTTTCGCCGCTGTTTAAATTTGCATTCTACAAAAGTTATTGGAAATATAACCAGGAACAATGCAATAATTCATGCATTGTTCCTGAAAAGCAAATTAATTCAGCGTATCTCCCATTACGAACAATATCCATCCATTTTTCCATGTAGACCTATAATCTACATCGTGGACATTGTTTCACTTTTTAGACCAAAGCATTTTACTCAGTCGTCTGGGTTTACATACTACTGACATATCGGAGTAGATTAGTTAAAAGGGATCCTGCATGGATTCACGACTCTCTCCTTGTATGAAAGCCTGTTTCAAAGTCATAAGTAAATCTTAAGGGAGGTTCTCATATAAGCAGTCTGACTCCACCAAATACACAATTCAATCCATGTATTTTGTATAAATTGAGTTTAAATCACATTTAGCATATGGAGCGTAACTTATTATCCCTAAAATTAACAATAAAGTAGCAGTGGTCTTTTTGTCTGAATTCTGCATGGAAAAATGGCCAATATGTGGCCAATAGATAATGGTACCGATCTGGTGTCTTCCACTTCTTGGAGTACATACTTTAAAAGAAAATAATAATAATATCATAAGAAAATGAAATTCATTTTATGTCAGAGTATTTGGGGTTAAAAGAATACTTTCACTTAGTTGGATTTAAAATTCTTGCCAGGAAGACTCCATCCAATGATGAGAAGGATAATGATGAGGAAGGTGGTGGTGATATATGCATTGGGGATGGTGGAAAAATGAGCTTAAATGTGGTGAAGGTGGTATCAGGACAGTGATAATGATGATTACTTTATTTTAACTGTTGTGATTCAGGAGGTAACAAGTACAGGGATTACAAAAACATATCAGCTAAGAGAGTTGTCATAATTTCTTTTGCAAAGGTGACCCCTTAAATATAGTTTTGAATGCGTACATTTTTCATATTTTTTTCACATACATATCAACATATATGGGGTAGGAGGGCTTCCTGATGTGACTGTCAGTGAGGTAAAGCCATGTGCTATGCTGCTGGAGACTAGGATGAACCTCAGGAAAACTGGGCAGTCTACAGCACAAAGTCAGCATGTCTGTGTGTGTGTGTGTGTGGGGGGGTATTGAGCAGCAGCCATGGAACCAATCTGTACAAAAGCAAAAACCCAGCTGTGTTGAGAGGAGGAAAAGCCAGCAAGAGGGAAGTAACTCTTGTTTCTGGACACCATTTTTGGACTGTTTGCCTTCATTATTCCCTGAGGGTACACTTTAAGGATTCTGACATTGAGCAGTGTGCCATAAATGTTAGGTTTCATCACATGGACTTGTGTGGAGTCCATTTGAATTCAGATAAACACTTTGGGTATGCTTCAGTTCTGATTTGAGAGCTAATAATGAGAGAAAAACAATTCTGGGGCATTGTAGGTCTGTTTGGATAAAATGTATTGCAATGCAAAGCTAATTTTAGCAGTCTTTGTCATTGCTATGATCTTGATTCAATGTAGGTATCTGATTACTCCTCATGATTGCTTGAAGGTTATAGAATATTTTATTCTCTCAGTGCATTATCATTTATGGGTGGTGGTGAGGGGGGGAGTGGCTAATCATTTTAGCCTGGTATAAATCACCCGAGTTTGTCAAATTGTGTTCATTGAGAAAAAAAAATGAACAATTGAATTTAATTGTGAGTCAAATAACAAATGTTTATTGAACCAAGGTCTTCCTACAAACTCATTTTTAATCTTCAGGTCAGAACTTGAGGCAGTGTTCGCAGCGTTAGCTTACATTACCCTTTTGTCTCATCCCACACTACAAAAAATAATTAACAACTTGTGCTGGTTAAGAAACTGTGGGCTTGACTTGTATCTCTGGATTTCAGTGGAGCCAGTTTGTTTGTGAGGATAGCTTTTCACAAACAAATTTTCATGTTTTATTTTTCGAAATAGACAAAAGCACTTTTCGGAAATGACTTTGAGTCGCTCTGCTATTTATCACAGTAGCATAGATACCTTGAAGAAGTTATGATCATCAAGATAGACTAAAATATACCAAAGATGTTCACAACGGTGTTTCAGTCATTTCATTTTTAGCATCATCTGCCTCATGGGGGCCTGTTTGAAATGGTTCCCCAGGGAGCGTCCCATTATGAACACTCTGTTGGAAGTGCTGGCAATCACAAGTAATGGAACCTTTGCTGTAGCAGAGTATGTTTACAATGGATTCCAATGATGTCCTCTTCATTCCAGTGAAACCTCACGTATCAGGAGGGCCATTACATGATATTTATTTTAGAATATACATAAAGGCAGTTCCATTTTACCTTTGACTGCTGAGATTAAATACGATGGCATCTTTGACTTTGTGGTAGGTTCAGTCAAATATATTTACTTTGCCTTGAAAAATATGATATTGAAATGTAATTCTGTGCCTCTCCTGATATCCCAGCATAAATTGGTTGAAGAGGCATGAAAGGGCAAAGATACCTACTTTATAAACAAGACAGAGAATTAATGAACGGATAATGTCCAACCTGTCCTGGCTTTCAATTCCTCTACTGTGGTTTAGAGAGAGAGCAGATTTCATCTTTGATGGAGGAGATATGCCCTTTCAGTCATGAAGTCCATTGCATTCATTGTGTAGCACTGTTTGGTGATCTTGTTAACATTTATAAACAGTAATAACTTCATTAAGAGGGATTGTAATCCTGAAATCAATCGAGAGACTATACATTAGAGGTACCTAGCCAATCATCACTCACTCAGAGAATGGGTATTCATACTGTTGAGGTAAATATTCTTTTAAAAAAGTATGACTTGGGAATAAAATCAGTTTGTGTAACCAATCAGATCCGGGGAATGATTAGATGACAGGATGTGAAGAGCCAGTTGTATGAGGGTTTGACCAGGAGATCAGGGGCTCTTTAATGACCACAGCGAGTCAGGGACTTGTGAAACACTGCATTGCAAGGGACAGCACATTCTACAGCACAGGACTGCCATCACTGTGCAGCGTTACAGGATTGTGTTTGTTTCATGATAATTACCAAGGTCAAGCCAAGATCTTTAATTTTCAGATACATCACTCCTAGTGCTGGACTTGATACTCTTTTGTTTTAGCATGCCACAGTATCTTATTGCAGCCACTGATAATGGAAAGGCTAAGAGATGTGAATAGATTCCTCTTGATTTGGAAACATCACTATGTATACACACATTGCAAAGCAGACATTCTTGCGCACAAAATAACATTTTTAGTCTTCTTTTCCAAATCATATAGTCATGACTGACAGGCCCAATAGCAATAGTTCAAATAATTCAGTAGACAGGGTTAAAATACCCATTTAATTGTTCGCATACTTGTTCCCTAAAGTGAAATGTAGTGGGCAGATACAATTGATTAGCCCCAGTGCAGCTCTGGGCTGAGAGGAGATGGGACTGGAAATGTAATCTCGGGCAAGCATATGGGGGATGTACGTTCCTGGTACCACGGTGGGATGCCGTGAATGCTGTCCCAGTAGTGTCGCCAGTTCAGAGTGAATGAGGATGCATTGTTGGTCCTGCGGACACTATGGACGCATTGTTGTGTGACAGTACAGCTGGGGGCAGATGGTCTCGGTTTGTGTGGAAGCCGTACTGACAGAGCACAAGTGCCTCATTCTGATCTGGGTCCTGGCCCACGCTCTTTCAGATCAGTGCTTTGTGCACTCAATACGGTGGCAGTCGCTGACAGCAGTTTCCCTGTCAAAGGAATATGTTGTCCTGTGCAACTTGTACATTTACATTCCACAAATGTGGCCCCCTTCTGAAAAAAACATTTCAAAGACCCAATAAACATTTTTTGTGTAGGCAAACCAAGGCTTTCCTTTTTAACTTGATGAATCAGGACCAGTTCAAACATTTGAGAACAGACAGCACTGTAGAAAATGGACCTGCCAAGCGCTGTGCTGTTTGTAGTTAGGCTGTTTTGTTTAAACTAGTTTCTTATTGGTCACATGTTTTCTTCCTCTGTTCTTCTTCCCTGTTTCCATAAACTGCCAATACCAAACAAATTTAGTGTTTGGTATTGGCAGCGCAACTCAGTGGTGAGGGCTGACATAAGAATCCCTATTAATTTATGTAATTATTATGAAATATTCCTCATGTATGGAGTTGTTAAAACTTATAGGTATCCAGGGTTTAAAATGAGGGTGGTCTGGGGTCTGGGAAGGGGGGTCCAGGACCCCTTCATGAGGCACAAGGGACACGCCATAAGAAAGACAAATGTAAGCTTTGGGGCACCACATTTTACTGTTGTACCATGCTGCGGATGTTGTCCCATTTACTTTTCTGTGCAGAATCACAGAGCGCTATGTTAGAAATCACATTAGTCTAGCAACAATGGGTAAGATCACACATTACAATTATAGTAATTAGTAATACTAACTGTAATTTAGACCTCTTCTCCAGAGCAACTTACACAAGTATGTTCACGTTAGGCAGATGATTACAAAGAACAATGATAGGAAGCAAATATTTTCACAAAAATAGCAAATACAGTGCCTGGATAGAAGATTTTAGTCAGTGGTAATTTTGTACCCTGTACATATTTTCAGCTTCATTCAGCCTTGCAATAAGATGTAGTACTGTATATGAGGAACTGGACAAAATGATAAATCATGGTTTATAATAAGCCTTGAAATGGGAAAATGTGATGCTGGTTTAACCATGATGTTTGTGAATGTGTTTTACTTTATGCACTATTTGTAACATATTTTGAGAGGCTCCATCTTTTAGAGGAAATGGGATGGTGCAATCCGAGCCCCTCTGTTCACCGTGAGTCACTGTGAGTCATGGCATCCTGACTGCGCTCGTGATGATAGCTAGCATGCTGACGCGTGGACAGCCATCTTCAAGTATCCATTCTGATTTCTGGAAGCGGCCTGACATTGCAACAACTTTCAGATCTTTTCTCTTTGTCTTTGCTGCGGCTTGATTTATGAAACACTGAAGAATTTTCCCTTCTTTTGTGTAGTGCTAATGTAAGAATCGATAAAAACATGAAAAGAAGTCCATATTGTTGTGACAGAGAGACCTTCCTGTCTGGCCCTAAATAATGAACATTGACATGGACTGAAAACCTTTTAGGTAAAACATCACTGGGATTCTTCTTGAAAGTATGTTTCATTTGAACACAGCTGTCAATGGCTTGTTTTGGAATTAAGATAGATCAAAACAAACTGTTAAAAATGTATGTCCGGATGGTCTGCTAAGACACAATGAAATTTCACTTTTAAACAAGAAAATAAACAAAAAACTAATTCTTAAAAGGCAAAATAGTGTCACCTAAAATGGAAGTAATCCAAAATGTTTTAGGCATGGTGATGAAGGCTTTCCTATCCATCCACCATACTCTCTTAATACTATATTATTAATAATTATAATAATAATCATCATCATTAAAACAAGGTAAACATATTGTGAATTGTGCTTCTCTAACTCAATGTCAGTATGAGCTTAACTGGTGGACTGCAGAATTAAAAGAGGAAACAATGAAAATAAGTGTCAAGGAGTCCTTAAATAATAAATGTGAGTCCAGACCTTATTTTAACCTCTTATTTTTAAAGGACAGCATGCTAAGGTTTAGCATACTTTAGTACAGGCAGTTTATGACATATTCTCTCCATGAAGTCAGTGGCACACATTATACAGCCATGTACTCTGACACCTCTGAATTCAACACCATCTATTTTTACCATTATGTCTTAATTTGGCAACTTGCTTTTTCAAGAGACTCGCTGTCTCTCACTCTTCTCTTACCTCTCCTCTCTTCTTTCACCTTGTCTGGTTGTCCTTGGCAGTGCTCAACACAGAGTACACATTTCTGGTGCCACATAAGCTGCCTGGAACAGGTCTGGGTAATTGCTTTCTATCACAATGATGGTGAAACACATTCCCCCTCAAGGAGCGAGATTACAACAGGATATGATGGGGAAATTGTTGGGAGAATTCCTCATGCTGGGTTGTGAAGTAGGAAAAAAATCATTAGACGAGCTGAAAAATGTATAGTGTTGTATAGTATGTATAGATGATAGTACTTGGCTAATCAAAACAGTGATTGTATTTTTCAGTTGAATATCTATTTCATTCAATTTAATTGGATATGATCAGTATTTGTAATTCTCCCCCAAGGAATAATTTGTAAACCTTTTAAAAAATCTTTGGTCATAAACTGACTGTATCCCTGTTCTTCTCTTGAGCTGTGTTAAATGAGCAAGAAGGCAGGGGACCCTTTGGGTCTTAGTAGACATAGCTGATCAATTTACTGATGACATCTCTCACAATTTTAAGTGTGACTAACCAGTGCTAATGGCAATGCTAATGGCAAGAAATGACTTTTATACCGGGGCTCTAATCTTCAGATTTTGTTTGAGATATTGAATGGTAATGATTCATTCAGTAATCACATAAAATACATGGCAATTATGCAACAGGAGAACAGCCAATGTGTAGCTGGCCTGCAGCACATGTGTGCAATTTAACATCTCTATCATAAAACATTATTTGGCCGAAAATGCTCCCAAAGGTAGGCTAGTTATTTCCCAAGTATGCCATGACACATTTATGAATGAAGCAGTTTCCCTGTGGCCAACTATTAATTATATTGGCTGCTGGTTGATATTTCATAATTATAAATTACCTGTCATGTGTAATATGTGCATAGCCTGTCATGTGTGATATTTACTATTCTATTGCATTTTATCAATGAGAGACCCATGTCGATTTGTACATGTACTTTCAGAATGAGGAGACATCTCTGGAAAGATGAAAGAATTCCTTTTATGTTCTGAACAAAAAAGGTTGACAATGCCTTTGAAGTAATCTAAGCAGTCCTGTTTTGAATTACTTTAGTGGCTGGCCCAAGAATGTGGCCAAGAGTGGCTAAATGAAATTAGCAATAAAACTTCAAAAAATGAGATGGACTGTAATATAAATTGGAACAAAATGTTCAGCCATGCCTGGAAAAGATGAAAAGGACAAAAAGCTACTGTTAGCTTTGCGGCTGCACAAGCACACAATGGTGACATTCTCTCGAGTACAATAACATCACGTGTTCTGACACCTCGTACTGCTGGTAATCATGCAAAACGCATACTGCTCTAATGGCCTCCATGCATCTCTAAAAGCGTCTAGGGGAGTATCTGAAAGGCTGACAGCCCAGCATAGTGGCTTTTTCCATACGATGGCGCATGCGTGGTTGGGCCTCCACCTCGGACGCGGGATGAAACTCGAATGTTATTTCAGCCGCGATGATGAATGAGGGGCCTTTTTTTTTACAGAAAAACAGGTCTTTCTCCCTTTTTTCCTCAGGAATGTGGGGCATGGAGGCTGAAGGTGACTTGTGGCTGGGGCCCGGGGCTGCAACACAGGACATGGGAGCTCTCTCTCCCCCTCGTGTCTTGTGTTGCAGCCAGTGGAACGACTGCCGATTAACGCCGGTGACTGTGACCAATCCGGACGTGGCTCGGTAGGCGAACCCAGAGACAGGTCGGGGGATGGTGCCAGTGGGGGTCACGGCCATGTGAGCAACATGTATGGTAGATGATAACAAACTCCAATGGCTAACTCCCATCTGCATTTCTGTGATAATCTCTGCAGAGATATTTGAAAGTATAAACAGCTACCAGGAGCAGGGAGTGAAGACTTGGCTGGGCAGGACAATGGAAGGCTTTCACCTCTACGTTCTGCTCACTAGCACACAGACCTCAAACGATTGGGAGAGACAAGGTCAGCATTAATGAACTTGCATCAGTGAGGCAAAGCCTACAAACACTTGCCGTCATCTTGCCCAGTATTAACGATGAATGGAGCTGGTGACAAAGCACTAGATTTTTTCCACTTGTCTTCATATCTGTTTGAAATTTGTCCATCCCATCAATGATGTAACATTTTTGAATGAAGCCATTTTGTCTCAGATGTGAAATGTGAATTTGAATAGTGGCACAGTGTTGACTGTGATGCAGGCTGCTGAGGAGGGGGATCCGGGTGCATTTCCACAGAGTTCAGCATAAACATTATTGTCACCTCTTACTTCTGTTCTTACTCTTTTCCTCATGTAAATATTAATTTCGAAATATGAGTGTGTACACAATGTAGAGGACCAATATTCATGCATATTGTATTACAATGATCTTTTTATTACAATGTTTTGTCTTTCCTGATTTGGTACAAAGCATTCATTTGCTCAGTAAGGGACAAGCTAATTTCATCAGCACTATGCAAATTTCACATGCAAGATTGTGTTTTTAATGTGCATCAGAAGGTGCTCTTCTCTTACCACCTCATTAAACTTCGGCAAAGTGGAGTTGGGATGAAGGACTCCTTGGTAGCTGCAAAAACAGTTCAGTCCTTGGGACTCAGCCATGAAACCAGGCGTGAAATACCCCCTTTCTCCCGCGGGTAAAAATGCCCGTATTTCAGAGCTGGGAAAGATTGGAGAAGAAGCGAAAGAGGGAGGGGAGGAGTCCTTGTGCTTGGGCATAATTTGTTAAAATGGTGTCAGGCCGCTCTGCCGCACCAGCTGCGACCGTTGCCTGCCACCGATGGATCCTCAGAGGATGTGTCGAATCTTTGAAGAATACGCTGAAAAAAAGTTACAGGGCACGCTTACAGCGGGAGCGTATTCCGCCTAACTGCCTGTGCCCTTGAACAGACCCTGCATTTATATTTAAAAAGCACAGCAATCCTTTGACAGTCCCGTCTAAAGTTGCTTGGCTGCGGCCCTGACAAAATGCAGACAGCTGTGGTTTTTGTAGGCCATTGGAAACGGGCCTTGCAAGTGCAAATATTCGACTTTGGTGATGCGAGCCCTGCACTCTGGAGAGGCCGATGACAGCAGTTTTTGGGTGAGCACTGAACAGAAAACCAAACTGAAAGTTGAGAATGTGCAGGAGACTTCATAATGCTAGTCTGATGAAAAATGGATATGTTAAATTATCAAATCCAAGTCAGTTTTACATTTTAACAGATGCCACAATCAGTCACAATGTAAAAATGATAAATCAGTGCAACTTATTACTGTTCTTCTTGGAGCAGAGGCTAATAATACCACAAGTTAAATATTGAGAACACAAATGCTTTGTCTTAAACACTTCTTATCTGTAAAAGCTGTGTATCTTCATAATATATTATGAAGCATATAGGGTGGATAATTACACTTTTCATCCTACTTTACCACATAAGATGAGATTATACATGTATTACATATCTATATATAGCATTTCATGTGTTTATGACACATTTCACTGACATTAAAGGATCTCTCTACATTTTCACATAGACATATGTGTAATGTTTTCTGAGGGGTTTGGTTGGTCATAAATCTTCACATCAGCTACAGCCAGTCTCCTATACACATTGCCATCTGCCTTGGACCTTGCCTGAATCAGAGCAGGCTTTTTCATGGACGGCAGCTCCCAGGGGGCTTTGGGTTTAAAATGAGCTCGTCAGCTGCCACAGCGTCGGTATTTGAGGTGAGTTATAGGACACAGAGTCCAGACAAGGTGAGAACCAGGCCCCCACTCTGTCCCAGGCCACGCGCTGCTGACGAGAATTGGCTCAAGGCTAAGGCTTTTATCATGATTTATTCATCTCAGTCATGATGTCACCAGGGCCCCTGCCAAAAATCAGCAAGAAATGGGGGCCAAATGGAGATGTTACCTTAAATGTTATTTTGTATTTATGACACAAAGGGCCAATGAATATCCTAAAGTAAAGCAGATCAGTGATTTGTGAAATGAGTGTGCTGCTTCCCTACAGCAAAAAAACAAACTTGCTTATTTTTATTGTCAAAATGTCAGATTGTTTCCTTCAGAGCATTCATGCTCATGAAAAGTTCATTTTTTATTAATGACATGCCCTTGTGCCATTGAAAGATGTTACAGAAAGAGTGGTCTTGTGGCAATTTCACAGCAACAGAAAACTATTCCTTCAACAAAATTAAACTGCAAAAGGACAATCAACCCCCCTCAAGAACCTCAGAGTAGCACATGCCTTTGTACAGCTAAGAGGGATATTTATCTATTTGGGACATTCCATTCATAATATCCACCTATAATTCAGTAAATGGAGTCCACATGCCTGGGGTACTGCACTTCATCCTGGCAGGTGTCTTTGTTTGAGCTCTGTGGAACCATCCCTGCTAACTGTGCCCTCCCTCTCCTGGTGTCTGTCCATTTTTTGTTGATGGTAGTTAGCATCCATGTCCAAACTCGTGTGCTAGCCCTCCGAGGCTCTTATTGTGCTGCGTACATGTGAGCTTTCATCTCTCCCTGCATTGCTGCTTCTGCCCTTTCCTCGTGTACAGCTGTCAGCCAGTGTGTCTGTCTGTCTGTCTGTCTGTCTGTCTGTCTGTCTGTCTGTCTGTCTGCACATCCCCTACACAGCCAGGGCAGATTTTCCTCTGAGCCCTCAGTGCAGTCGGAAGTGCAGCCATGAAACAGCTGAGTCACCTGACCCTCTGTTCCCAGCCCCAGACTCGCCTCTCCTGACCTCATCCTTGACATAACATTTTTTGTAGGTTACTTTGAATAAAATGTTTAAATGTGTAACATACCCTCTGGGTATTATGAATGGTACCTTGTCATCAAATGCTATTTTTGCTACAGTTGGGATTGGTAAAAATGTGTTTAGTTGCCTTTCAGACTGAAACCTTAACCTTTGTTTTTGTAACACCCAATGTTCCTGCATACAAGAAGACCTTTTAAGACCAAAGCAATGACTTGACAGATAAATAATGTTAAAGGGTTTAAATTGAATGGCTATAAATATTACTTGTTTAATTTTACATTATGTGCAGAGTAATGTTCACAATGGAGAATATAATCAGCCTTTTGTCACTGCACAGAAGTCCCCTTCTGTACTGCGTGAGCTATGAATGGAGACTTGATTTATAACACTTTCCAGCAAGTGAGCTGGGAGCCTTCCATATGACTCTTTGGGGAATGTAAAGTAGTAAAGAGGAATGTAAATGTCTTTCAACTCGTTTCTTTTTTAAAGGGGAGTGGCCAAGCTACCCTCCTTGTGTATTTTCTTTCTTTATTTGAATGATGGGAGGGCTGGGGGTTGTGGAGCTGGGACTTGAACCCTGGTCTCCCAGTTTGTGATGTGTGGGTGACACAGCTGCTCAGTGGACTGGCCTATCAGGTCTCTCCAACTCATTTCTTTTCAATTGCTTGTTATTCTCAAAAAATTAATTGATTCAGTATCCCTTGGCTTCTTGAACTGTAGATTCAGATGAAGAATCAAAATTCTACACCATCAGGTCAAATTCTACTCTAATACTGTCTTCGTGCCAACATTGTGCACATTTCCCAAATTCATGAGGTGGATCATCGTTTATGAACATGCTCAACTCCTCCAATCCAGAAAAATGAATGTTGGCCCACATGTTGTAGTAATAGTATAGCTAGGCCTACTGTTTTTACTTCATAAACATTATTTTTGCATTATTTATCGTTTATCTTTTAGTACCATCTTGTAAAAACAACTGAAAGAATGAATGACAGAAAAGCAAGCAAAAATGTTCACAATAAAGTCCCTTTGATGCCATCTTGTAGAATGTTGTAATGATAATACAGTATTCAGCTTCATCTCTGAGATTGGATCTGTCAAGTAAAATAGCTCAATAGTGTCTAGGGCTATTTGGTCTGACCCTATTAGGGGCTGGGTTTAGCTGGAAATTGGATGACTGACCTGCAAAGAAAACTAGGTTGCTGCTGGAAATGGTTTTGGTAGGTCAATATATGGCAATCTTCCTCTTTTGACCAAGTTGGAAAAACGAATCCCCCTATGCAATAATACTGAGAAAATTGCTGCCTTTTATATGAGATATTGAGGCAAGGTCCTGACTTAGTGGTTTTTAAAGGTCTCATGGTAATTACTGTGAGGAGTGAGAGTGTGTCCTGGTCAAATTCCCAATCTACCTCTGGCCATCTGGTTGCTCCACTTTATTTGGCCGCCCTTAAACTAACCCCCTCAGGACCCCCTTGAAAATAAATGCTATATCTCGAGGGTTTTGTGGTAACCCAATGTCTCTATATCACACACACACACACACACACACACACGCACACACATATGGGTCATTTCATCAGAAATCAACCAACATCCCCGCATGCGTAGTTACCACTATGTGTTTGATGAAAAAAGAACCCAATTTAAAGTTCTTAGCTTTACTATTTTTTGTGTTATGTCCCTCTGACCCCATGGGGGTACCCTCAATTTTAGCTCTTTTTAGGCAATTAGATTTATAACCATTTTTTGAATGTTGATTATTTAATCACTGATAGACATAAAGCTGTAACATTTTCAGAGTCTTAATCAATGGCTCAAAGTGGTTCAGAAACAATGGTTCAGAATGCAAATAGTTTTTCATATATTTTTAACTGGCAATTTAAATCTGAAATCAGTAAAAATGTAGTTTTGCATTGTGTTTCGGAATGCGTATTGAAAGCATATGAAAAGCATATAAAATGAAAGGACCACTTTTGTTTTATGTCATTTATATATTTTAAGTTGCACATACATACATTTTCACAGTGAACTCCACAGCTACCTTTGTCTCTCAAAGACCTGGGATTGCTCACAGCACTCATTGCCCTTGAATGAGTTGCCAGGACAACCGAATGGGTGCTGGGAGAGCAGCAGTGCAATGGGGCTGGATGTGAATCGGGCTTGGAGGACACTGCAGTCCAGGGACGCTCTGGATGGGTGCCCCATGCCGCCTGCTATCCAACGCTGGTGCTGAGACCATAGCAACCAGCAGCGGCTCGGCTCCGTGTCAAGAGTTTATGAGTCTCCTGTGACCCTATTCTGCTTCAGAGGCTGGGAGGCACAACCTGGGCCCAGATACTGCTGATGGAGGGATTCCATCACGCTCATGTAATAAAATATTTGTGATTTCTGCACGGTCTGTCTTCAGGCCTGTGAAATGTTCTTATACAGTAGGTTTAGCATATGAATAAAAGTGTCAAATCAGCAATCTGAAAACAGCATGAGATATGTTTGGTCATTTTACAGTGTAGTTTTATAAATCGTCTGCGATTCCCAAACATATATCAGTTCTGAAGGGTGGTCTTTAGGTAAAAAATGGTACATAACAGAAGAAAGTTTGGAAAGGTAGCGTTTCCTACATTTCACACCAACATACATCTTGAATTGTACAATCAAAATCTTAATTTCATTTCATTACAGAGCATTTGATTGCATCACAATAGGCACTTATTTTCAGGAAATGCATTAATTTTTAATAAATGTTTATAATATCCTTTGTCAGTCTGGTTGCTGAAGATTGCAGGCAATTGAAAAGCCAGAGAAGGCTCTGTACTGAGAGGAAAACATACTTCAGCTGTAAATCAGCACACATTTAAAAAAGCCTGAGCTGCAAATTACAAACTATATCCACTAGGCGGCACTGTTCGCATTGCTAAGAATTTTAAGCCTCTACTTACTTGATGACGTGGATGCTTGCGGATAGCTTGGCACCTCCAGACCCGGAAGTTACCAAGTCGTAATTATTTAATGATTATTTAGCCATTTCATTAAGTAGTCTCAATCTCAATTTAATTAAGATCTCAGTAATTTGATTACTTCTTAGTGCCTTCACAACCTATCTGACTGTTGATCCAAGAGACAGCAGTTGGCTGTTGAAGACAAAGACGTACTTAGATAAACACTTGATTGAGATTCAGTCAACGTTTCCATTAAACTTTCAAGGCTATGTTTATATTAAGTTACATTCTGGCAGATATCAATGAAAATGTTGTGTCAAAAGTAATGACACAGGAGCTAGCAAACTTTACATTAGGTATTGAAATCCTGAGTTGTTTGAAGGTCTAAGAAGAATGACCATTTAAATGTTTTTTTTACAAAGATGTCTGAAGATTTGTCATAAAAGCCAAGACGTGGAACAAAAATATTTCATAATTTGATTACCTTCCCAGAGCTGTAGTGACCAAATCCTCACATTTCCTCTCTCAAGAATGTAAAATATTTAAAAAGCTTTTGAAATTTTAAATTAAATTACAACTGTGTTATATCTATTTATAAATGTGTTATATCTACAACTATTTATCATCTTTTCTGTTCAGTACATTATGTATTCAAGAGTGAAAAAAAGTTGTTAGTTTATGCGTTGCAATGTTGATACATATCTAAATTATAGTTGCATATGAGTTATTGGAGTTCCCATTGAAGCAATCAGTGGAAGTCTCATCATTGAAATGGAGCCCTCAATTCCAACAGCAGGTCCTTGATTAATGAGAGCACAGGGGATACAAGCAAAGCGATGGCTGAGGAAAAGAAAAGGCCTAATGCAGTATCACATGTCACAGGTGTGTGCCAGGCAGGCACACAGGCAGCTCCAGTGGCTGGAGTGTCACGTAGAAGGAAGTGGCGAGACAAAAAAAAAGGCTTTCAGCTCGAGCTGGCTGGGTGTGAAGCAATACAGCGGACGTGTCAACTACGCTCTCCACCCCGGAGAGTCAACAGAGCTGATGCCTCTAGAATTAGTCTAAAGTAAATATCCTAATCTTCATGCAGATACAAAATGTAGCTTTCCCTTAAAAGGCTATGTACGGCTGCACCATATTTAGCATTCTTGCAAATATTTTAAATTGCACAGTACATGGGTTGAAATATAATAGGTGAAATACATATGTACATGCCATATTTGTGATAAAAATGATAATTGATGGGCTTTGCATTATGTGAATGATTGAAAATTGAACTAGTTAATTGCATTTATTTTAAACTTTTAAATAGCTCTTTTTAAACTTTCCATTAGAATGGCGAGCAGAGACAAGATGATACAATGTAACGAATTGTAAACTTTTCATTGCTAAAATTCACTTCTCAGTATGAGAGTTTTCTTATCTATCTGGAGTGTAGTGACTTCATAAATAACAATTTCAAGAAGGCAATCCTATCTAGTGTAACTTTCAGAGTGTACATTTTTTTGTATTAGACAGCTATGATATTTCTACAGATTGAAGTCAAACAGTTCATTTTAAGTAGGTGTTGCCTTACTCAGGGGGCCACAGCAGAATTCCACTTGGGTTTTGAACCTAAAACCTGCTGATTATGATCCTTGTTTCCTTGTTACAGCACCACACTTATGTTTCCCCCTTGTATTGAAAGAACTTTCCATTTTTGTCTGGCATGTAGGCACACGTATTGTAAACAGTACAAAACAAGTGTGCTACATTATCCCAGTCACAACATCCCCTTGGGCATCTGCTAACCACAGAAACTGTAACCACATGCAGGCTTTGTTATTCTGAAGCATGAATGAGACTTGGGAATGAAAAGCAGTCCAAACTATATCAGTCTGACGGCTTTGTAGCTAAGATGTTAATGTTAATCTTCAAGAGGAGTTCGAAAAATATTTATGTGAGCTCAGCCCCGCCTTCAAGAACAGAGAAGTGCACACACGCCACAGCAAAACCCGCTAATCTGAGAAGCATTTTGACTGTTTGTGGTAGTACAAAGTACATAATATTCTCCCAAGGGCAGTCGTAAATAGATCATGGGATCTTAATCAGCACAGAATGATCTAATTAGTCCAGTGCATCCCTCAGCTTGAAAATATTCCATTGTGTCACAGTTCTGAAGCATGTAAACCAACACTGTCATGTACATTCAATTAATTAGAGAGATCTGGGCACATAATCTGTTGCTCATGAGGTCAATTATATACAGCCATAGTGTGCAAACAAATTTACCCAAAAAGTACTTAGGATTTATGAATAAATAATATCCTGGCCCAAGCAGGAAGCTTTTTGTAAATAAGAGGAATCATGTTTTATTCAGAACAGTCAAACTTTGTGATGACAGACATCACAGACAAAGCTATCATGAATAGCTTTGGAGTGAGTTCTTCCTCTTGGCAAAAGTAAATCATATCATTGTTGCTATGACTGATCTGGGACAGTGAGCAAATATTCTTCCCGGTGCCACTGTCTTATATATTATGTCCATGCACAATAATTTCATTGCCAGATAAAATATTGCAATAGTAAAGATGACGAACTGGCAACAGAAGATCAGACTTAGCTTTACTGCATGAAGTCACTCTCTCTTATCCCTGAAGTGAGTATATAAGTAGGCATTATAGCTAAACAAACTGCTAAAACACCTATATTTTTGACAGTTCCTTAGCATTTTTAAGACAGAATCGATACAGGACCAAACCAGAGACATACGCTGTCGTTATCAGAGACCATCCAATCAGAAGCTGGAATTAAGGCATCCACCATTCCACAAGCTTCAGTTATTCACCTTGACTGAACAGTCTGTTTGTACTGTGTCAGGGCAACCTTTGGCAAACACCTGTTTGCTGTCCCACCCTGGTCATATCCTTGATCCAGCTTTCGTTGTCAAGTTGTTGGGAATTAACATTAACTGGCATTAACTGGCAGCCACGTCATCGATCTTCATGCTACCAGCTACCCATGAATGTATCAAAGCATCAAATCCAAACATATTAAAATACCAGTATAAGCTAATCAATGTAAAGTTGATACTTAAAATGTTATTTGTCAGCTGTATTTGTTTAATTAGTTAGCAATGATTGATGCAAGGGACACAAATACTCAGACATCTGGGTGTAATCACAACCTTGATTTCAATAATGAACAAATCATCTGTACATATGATCTGGACTTCATTCTAATTTAGATGCGAGGATTATGCAACTATCTAAAATCAGCCTCCTTTCTTTCAATATCCTATCAAGATAAGAGTAAACAATTTCACAGCAGTGTTTGTGGTTATCCAGGATTAACACAGACGCTAAATGAAACATGTCTGAGCTCTTCAATGTAAGGCACGCCTGCACCAGTTGCAATCTCTCCCGCAGCTAACATTTACTTAAAAGATAGGGATTATGCCTTAGCTCTTGCCTGAAGGGTAGGATGCAAGTTTCGTTCAGCTTCTGCTTCTTACTGAACTTGCTTTCTGCCAGAGCCACACCTCTTCTCTGGGGTTTATTAAAGGACAAAAAAACATTGAGGAGCATGTTCTGTACGCTTTCAGAAGTCTGGCATAAACAAAGATCACTGAACTTTTGTTGATGCTACATTACCACTGGTACAAGCAAGCATAAATACTACAACCAATTTATAGCAACTAGTCCTCAGACAGCATGTGACATATGATGCTGAGCAACTAATGTAATAATTCTTTCCATAATCTCAATGCATATAATATCATTTCACCCTTAAAAACGGTTCATAATGATCAGGTATGATTATTATAAGGACACAAGACTGCAATTCATTTTTTCTTTTGATTTCAAAACCATGTACACTCTGGATTCAATCCTGTTGTCCCACCTTGCTGTTTGATCCCTTGCTGTTTGACCAGTTAAAGGTGCTGGATTCAAAAGTACAAACCTGTGGAGCCAGCATGTCTTATTCTTAATGCAAGGCCTGGGGTCAGGTAATCCTTCTACAGTTCAGAGCATTTGGCTGCTCCTATTTTCTGCCACAGAGCAGGGATTAATGTGGACAGTAAGTACCTGCTCGTGGCAGGCCAGTTGGGGGCGGGGGTGGGGGTGGGGGCACCTTAGCGACTTCATTCAGTGATAGGTTGCATTGACGAGTCACAGGTCAGGGAGGTGATATTTTCATCCAGTTTCCCCTATCCCAAAACTCGCATAACAGTTCAAGACCTTAGAATCATAGGATTCTCTAAGGGTTTTTTGGTAATGTTTTGATATACTGAACTTTTGAGTTTTTAAGTCCCATATCATACCATTGTTCTGTATTTTATATTTTATCTTTGCTGTCTTACATTTTTTAAAAAGCAATATGTTGTGATTGAATTATTATATTACACAAAGTCATTACGAAAGAGCATCTCCATGTTACCAACTCAATTTTGAAAGAAATGCCAGGAATACCTTTCCATTCTAAGCCTTCTGTTGAACAAACATACATTGAAGTAAATAAGGTTACTTCTATGTGAGGTAAAGAGGATTATCAGCCTGTCTGAGGGATGTTGCCTTCACATGTACCACAGTAGTTAGGAAATATTTATGTAAGATCCAATTGCCAATTCTGCCTCAGACCTGGGTCAACTATCTCTCTGTTGAATAGTTGAGTTTATGGGTCAGTAAATGTTTGCATCTGCACACCTGCTGTGCATTTTGAATCAGTACAAAAGAACTGATCATATTAAATGCCATACCCAGGCATGCAGAACAATGTTTGGAGTCCAGATTTCCTGAGATATATGTACAAGATATGCATAATATGGGTAATTAGTTGAAGAAGAAGACTGTATAGGAAGAAAAATCTATTTGGTATAGAGTTGTGGGTTCCAATATTTTAATGTCTATTTGAATGTCTAGAATGTAACATTATATGGATTGACAACTTGCTGTTTTAATTATTTACTAATTAAATGGTCCATTTAAAAATTGAAAAAGCTTTCAGGACCATGTTCATTGTTGGTGATTAATTTCATGATCCAAACCATGTCAATTTACAATACATTTCACCATGTGCCAGTGGAATGATATTTTTACAAATATGTATTAAACATTCAAGTGATGGTTGAACTCAATCAGAAAACAATGTACTTCTTTTCTTGCTGTGCACAGGAAACACAATTATCACAAGATGTCTACCAAAAACAACCTGACATGGAAAATCAAACAACAGTCTTCAAAACAAAACATAACATTTATGCACAAAAAATCAATGTAGTCAAATTCTACTTGTATGGCTGTATACAATTGTATCTTGGCCAAGAGAACCAATATTATGCATGAATATACAGAATGTAGACAGAATATTGGAAACCCAGACAACATGAGCATTTATTAACTAAAAAGGACTTGGGTTTTGACTTTAGAATAGTATCAGGCCTTCTTTAAATGCTGTTATACAAGTTTTAACTGTATCTTGTGGGATATTGGACTGCTCTTCTAGAAGGAGACCATCTGTTTCCTTAAATACAGTCCAAAATCCAAAGTTGGTAATTCCAAATCAAATTCCTTGTACAAAAGCAGGCTCATACACACCACTGGTTCTCAAACAAACAAAGGCAGCTACAGTAACTACTCTGAAACCTTACTCCCTTGCAAGCACTTTTTTCACCTCCCAATACTTTGAGTCACACAGAGAGAATGAAGCTGTTTTACTATCTATCCGTCTTAAGTATAGGAAGTTAAAGTGTCCCCACTGGTCCATGATTGGTCACAATTGTCCACAGGGTGGAACCTTGATTGCTGATGTATCTTCCTTCTGTTGTCAGCCCTTGAACTGCTACTGCACAGTTGCCACATAGATTAGATCCGGTGATTAAAGTAGGCCCTCACAAGGTGATTGACCTCAACCTGGTGTTCATGAATGCCACTCTTGAATGTATTCAGTAGTGTATATGAAGGCACTATCATCTTGGAATATGGGAACACCTTAAGGAAGCCATGTTTATACTGTAGGTGCACCTGGCCACCATTTGTACCTGCCTTTATTGTCCTTGCCTGTTGCCTGTAATTCTACCTTGCAGTGGAATAGGAAAGAGACTAAAAGGCAACTGATCTCACCATATCACTTTTTTCCACTGCCTGCTCAGAAGTCCAAGTGTGCCCATTGTGCCCGATTATTTGTTGTTGCACATTAGCTTTGGTTACAAGCTGTTTCTGAATGCCAGCCCTGCAGTAAATATCAGCTTTGTGAAGCTCATGGGATACTGTATTTGTTTAGTCTGGGTCACAGATCAGAGTACATTCTGTTCTGTGGCCATTGTTTTTTTTTTTGTATATATACATATATATATCAAATATCATGTTAAGTGTTTAGTTATCCCTAGGGTGAGCTTTGACTTGTTCCACTCTTCCTCTTTTCTTCTGCAGTTTGCTATTTCAAAAATATGTAATAAACCTCGGATAATTGCACTTTTGCCCTAAAGTTATAGCTATATAGAGCAGCACATTAGAAGATACAGAAAGATTATCTACCTGTATATATAAAATTAAATGCCCTTGAGATAAGACACTGTATCACAGTAGCTACATACCTCAAAATCTTTCATGCATCACCTGGTTATGTAGCCCCAATCAATCACAACAACATGCTATTGAATGCGATATTGCAGACCTAGATGTCTTGCAAAGTATAACTGCAGTAATTATTCTTGAGTGGCATAACTTGTCAGGGTCATACACCAGACTATTGCCTCCTATTGGGGCATGATGTCACCCAATGTTAGCAATGTTCTTTGCTGATAAACCAATGGTTAGGCTGTGATTGTGGCAAATCACAATCTTTTGTAGACTGGACTTGAATTTACAGCAGCTATTCAAATAATGCTGACATAAGCAGACTAAATCCACCCTGCAGGCAGTTCATCCCTACAAATCAGTCCATGTTTTCCATATGCGCTATCGGAGTTTGAGCATCTGGAAATGAAACTAATGTTCAGGGAATTGAAGTGAGGAATTTCTCAGCAATTGTTATATTTAACGAAAGTTGATACAGTTGCCGTTTCTCAATACACCGATGTCCATTGTGTGTATTCCGCCATACTCTTGTCACGTGATCAATTTACAGCGAGCAAAACTTAGAAACTTTCCAAGGGACCAAAAGGACAGAAATGGAAACTTAGGAGGAAACGTTTAAGGACGCACGGTATTTAAAATTAAGACCTAGAACACTATATGCGCTATCTATGAAACCCCTACGCTGCGTAATATTTTCAAGTACAGACCCGGAACAGCACACGGTGTTCACTGAGTTGAGGCTAAACCAACAGACCCTTACTGGGCAGTAACGTTACTGCTACTTGACGAGGTCCTCAGCGTTAGCGAAAAATTTCCAATCAACGTGGAGGAGGATGTGGTTATGCTGACATTCGGAGCTAGCCAGCCACCAAACCAGTTTCGTAGTGTGCCATTTCACGTATGATTGAAATCACAATTTTTACACGATTCGGAATGTAGCAAGCAGCCAGGTAAGAACGACGGTGAATTACTATTGCGCTAGCTAGCTGTGGTATCATTGGTACTAACTTGTCGGGGTTGTTCACAGGCAACAGAAATTTAGTAGCTGACAATTTGTGTGAGTTTTAGTATATTATGAAGTACAGAAAGCTGGCTAGCTAAACTTGATTGCTAGCTTCGCTAGCTTGTTGACGTTTGAAGGTAATCGTATAATATTGTTTCCGGAACAGTGAATTTAGAATTTAGAGATTACAATTTAATTATAAGTATATAGACCTGGCTAGCTTGATGGTTATCTTGCCTGTAACCCTGGAACGTTTAAATGAATTGTTTATGCTGTCAGTTTAGCTATCTACCAACTTACTAGATAGCTACTAACGTTAATGGCTAGTGATAACTTTAGCTAGCTTGGCTGTAATGTCATCAAAGTATAGTTTGTTCGGTAGTCAGATTATTAATTGTTGACTAGCTCGCTAACGTGAAATAGATAACATTAATCTAACTAAATTAACCGGACAGTAAACTAGGCATTACAATTCATGTTTAACTTTTCGGTGAAGTTGGCTGAATTTGCAAGAATATGCAGTGGTGTGTCATGTTTGGACCGGGTTGGTCACTCTTTGTTTGGTTGACTTTCACTTGATAGCTAGCTGTGGGGAAATGCACTCTCTTTCATGTCCATGTCAGTAGCCACAGCCACCTGTTCATTGACTGCAGCTGGCTAGGTAACTATGTCACACTGGCCCTCAGCTCTGGTCTTGGAGAAGGTACCCTTGTGTACGCGGATTTGTGCTCCAATCTCTTGGTTAACGAAGTTATACACATGTGATTTTAACAGTAGCGATATATACATACATTTAACACAAGTAAAACGGTCACATTTATTTGCTTTGTCTTTAAACTGTTCATTTTCCACCAAAGTTAAATAGTTTCAGTGGCTAAGTGACTACACTTTAATCATGTATTATTCAGCTTTGTGTTGTCAACTGTAGCGATAGGTATATCAACCTAAAATGCCAGGTGAACCTCAGAAGGAACCTTTGGCATGTCTCAATACAAAAGATGAAAGCGTCAGCGTCTGAAGACTGACGTGACTGATTAAAAGCCCTCATTCCATGGATGTAGAATATTAATTATTTGTAACATGAATATGTTCTGACCATTTGGCATTGTGTGCACGTTGACACTCATTATAAATTGAAAGTGTTTAATTGAAAGCAATCAACAGTTCTTTGTAGTTTAGGAATTGCAGTTAATTAAGGGAGTGATTATATGGGGACTGGGAAAGGCCTGCCACTCGAGATGGATTGAACTGGGCCTGCAGCCGCCATTCAGAGCCCATAACGCTCACTGATCATTAAGGGTTGAATTAAAACGATAGCTTTGTGGAGTACATTTTCAACCAGTCAGAAGTTTCCTGTTAAGCTTTCATGAGAACAAAACAAATACAACACAGCTAATGTTACTGTTTTTTCATCTACTATTAATAACTTAGCCAGAGCATGTAGTTTGAGCATTATCTAACGCATTACCTACATCTGAAATTATAAATTAAAGTTGATACTTTTCTCACATTATAATCCATTCTTTGCTCGTTTTTTAGTCTCACTGTCTATTGTGTTTTTTTCCTACATGCTAGTACAACTGGTACTGTGGAATTTCATGTCACGCCTTGTAGCTAAACCAGACATTCAGACTAAACCCTGAAAAATGCAATGTAGTAGAAGTGTAGTTGACCCTGTTCCGGTTGTTCCATTAGCCTGTTTCTGTCATCTAAAGGGAAAAGAAGTCTTCCCCTTTCATTCATCATTTCTCCTCCCACATGTTCTCCTTCATGTCAGTTTCTTTTGTTTGATGTCATGAAGAAACTGAAATTAGCAACATGACACCTTTACTTGCCTCTCACAATTCACCTGCTCACACCCACATGTAAATATACATCATCACCTTGGTACAGATTTGGTGAATACAAAGAAATAATGTATTGACTTTTATTAAGCTTATTGAAAACTAGAGGAAGTGTCAACACAGGTGTATCAAAATATCTTTGATTAAATAGGGGGAAAGGTTTGCGTATTTGACAATATTTTTTGAATTCTTGAACTTTTTCCTGTTGTAAAAGTAGGCCTACCTGTTTATTGAGTACCTCTCATTTTTCATAGAGTATAGCTGGGAATTTCTTAATATTTGAATCCTTCTTTTTTTGCTTGGACTTAATTTTTGTGAAGGTGAATAAAGCATGTTGCTTATGTAGCTTATTTCATTTCGTTTTGCATGATCTAGCAGTGTGAGGAGTGGAAAGTTGCGGGAGTCCTGTTTGCATGCACTGATAGGGGGTTTAGATGGAATCAGATGCTCCTCTGTTGAGCATGCCTTCAGAGTGGATACCTGTCTCCCATGCTTTGTGTAAAGTGACACTGATCTGGATAGACAGGGAAAACAGAAGATGTAAGCTCTTAATGATAATTCTGTGCCAGCAGGTCTCAAATGACAGGGTTTTAGATAGCTGTGGTTTCCTATCTCCCATAATATTTTATAGAGAGCATGAAGATTGATATCTGGATGCAGGCTGTAAGGTTTTTCATGGTGGCAGGTTCATCCAACCTAAAGCTGAGTCAGGGGATGAACCACTAGTTTCCTTATGTTAAGATGAAGCTGTGGTTCAGGGAAACATAATTATGAAGGAAGAATCCAGCAAGATTAAAATGTTTAACGTTTAGGCTAATTTAAAAGGCAAAGAATTATTTTTATGTATATTATATTTATGGTGTGTGGTAGAAGGACATTAGTAAGTCTTTTGCTGTTTCTTTTTTAATTTGTTTATTGTATAGGGTATGTTTTTAACATAAAATGTGCTTTTTCAAAGAACAGATTGCATGGATAGCCAAGAAAATTTGTCTTGAAAGTAAAACCTCTTCTTTAGAGCTCTGCAATGGTGTAATGGCACATTGGTGTGATCATTCTGAACATAGTGACATGCACTTTCAGCTTGAATTGAATTCTGACCTAGCTATAGCACATAATTGTCCATAATATCTCCAAGGCAGGGAGGTTTGTGATAGGTAGGTTATTATCTGACTCATCACTCAACACTGTTTCCTGTGGTTTGCTTGTATCAGCTGCAAAATTTGTTCTCATGCACAGATGCTTTTCAAATCATATAAGAATACATATCATCCTGAAATGAAGCATTTGGTTGAATGGAATTTCCATTCTATCCCCGTTGAGTGTTGTTAACAGAAATTTGTCAGCACACTATATCTGTGAAACAACAGATGCCAGGTCTATACACATGAGTGTTGTACCGGCTTTATTTTCCATGATACAGTATCCTTTAGATGCAACAACAAATGTGTCAACTGTCTACGGTCAGCCTTAAAACGCTTTTAATCAGACATCATTACCTGTTATCACCTAATACCCCTTTAATTTGAAATGGCTTTTTCAGTGTCATTCTGACGATATATTCATAATACAATCCAATAGTTTGGCTCCAAGAGTTGACCCCCTCTCAGGACTACTGCAAGATGTAAAGGACATAGTCTTCTAAAGACGGCCTCATTCCTGGATTCCCACTTGACCGTCCAGTGCTATAGCATTTCCCCAGACCATTGAACTAAGAGTGGAAGGTGTGATTGATACTTAATAAATAGACTTTTTGTCTGTGGGCTTTTCACTTGATACATCAGGACTCCTAGACCTTGGCTTTCACCCAAAGCTTTGAAAGAATTGGCTATGCCCTCACAGCAGAAAAAGAATCTCACGCCTGTAGACTACAGCACATCTAGTACTGCAGAGACACAGTGTCCCAAATTTACATTAGATTACATTACATTACATTCACTGTGTTCATGTTATAGCTCTGTATTTTGGAACAACATTGATTGCCTCAACAAAGTACATAGATATTCAAGGTTTGCAAAAAATAACCTAAAACCAATAAGTAATTAAATATACAGGGGTTGTATGGAATAAATGGAAAGACCCAGAGATGCTGCATTTATGTATATGCATAAAATATTGTAATTATTTGAATGTAAAGTTGGGCTGCTGTTTGTCTTCAGAACAGCCTCACAGCCTTTTGACTTACCGGGATATTGGTCCGTGCTTCCAGGAGGAAAAGCTTCAAGTGTTTTAGGAATGCCTTACATTCCACAATATCTCATAAAGATTCACTGATGTTTAGATCTAGTGTTCTGGGGACATGGATCGTGCATGACTGGTGCTCATGAAATCATTCATTAAATCTTTTTAAATCAGTTTGTGAGGCATAGTAATATGGGAACATCCAAACAGTTTTTCTGTCTTGTGCATCTGGGTACTTCAATTTTGTCAGCCAGCTAGAGTGCAAACTGGCTAAACAAAATTAAAAAGGGAAATGGATAAAGCTAGCACGTTAAGTATAAGAATAAACACAGATATCTAGTAATTTATTATCACAAAGTCATTCATTCATAGAAATCAAACCATATGCAATCTTGAGATACTTCTCTTTCCATAGTTTGCATGTTCAAGCATGTATTGAGAAGCCAAATTTAGCATAACCTAATTTAGTGAAAACAAAAGTACCGACCTACTATTCTGTGTTATTTCCTTTTGCTATTTTAACTTGTTTTGTAACCTTTTTTTTTTTAAAAGAAAAAGACAGTTTTATTAGCTGTTATCAACTACTGTGTGTACTTAAGGTGTGACCTTGCATTAGTTCACAGTAAGCCCTGCTGCTGTTTTACGTGGCAGCAAAATGAGAAAAATTTGCATAAAAGTAAGGTGACAACAGGCAATAATTAGTCTGATTTAAGTAACTGTTTCAATCAGCAAAGTTTTTTAAATTGAATGTTAGTATCACTTTGAGTTATTGAACTTTATGAATTCCAGAAACACTCCCGTTCCTGAAGTATTTGTATTTCTGACATTTTGCCATGAATGTCATTGTTTTTTTCCCAGTAGAATTTTTGTCACACTTGTCTTGCCCTAGATGTATGAAAGTTTTGTTTAGTCCACTGCCCTACCTGCTGTTGATTGGTATTTTCAAATCCATGTCTGTATTTATATGTTACACAAATGCCCATGGCTTTAGCTGTTGTGAAATTGACACCCTTTGAAGGAAAAGAATCATGTCAAAAGCTGGCAAGGAATGAAAAAGCAATGTAAACACAGTGACTTTTTATTTTGTTACACTTCATTTGCAACATACAACTAAATTAATGATGTATGTTAATTAGCTGTAAGCACTGTTACAGTTTGTATGTTGGTAATTTTGCAGTATGATTGTGTAAGTTACTGGATAGATCCTCTCTCTGTTGTCCTACCTACAATCCAAGTGTATTCTCCCTGCTTGACAAGGCCCTTTGTTCTGTTTCCATTTCATAGGGAGAGTGGCCTGGGCAGACTGAGAGGCAGCTGTGAGACATTGGCGCTGCGATGAGGGTGCGCTTTTCGCGGAGGCTGGGCTTCCTGGCGAAGACCTGCCTGCTCGTGTCGGTTATGTGGCTTGCCTACCTCTTGCTGGAACGTTCAGCATCCTCTTCCGTTGGCTCAGAGGATGACAGCGGTATCCGAAGTCGCCTGGAGAGACAGTTTTCTCCCCTGGAGGAGAGCATGGAACAGCTGGCCAGGCCAGTCTACAGCAAGGCCCCTCCCGACTCCAACGCCCCGGGAGAGTGGGGGAAGGCCACCCACCTTACCCTCGACACTGAGCAGAAAAAGCTGGAAGATGAGTCTGTGGAGCGCTATGCCATCAACATTTACGTTAGTGACAGGATCTCCCTACACCGTCACATCTTGGACAATAGGATGCATGAGTGAGTAAATGACTTTGACTTCTGCGCCTTACATTGTCTTCATACAAACATACACTGTGTTGTGCTATATCTCTTATGTATTTTCCACAGGTCAAATGTGAAGTTTTACAAGTGTGCACAAGTTCCTTCATTTTATACAAGTAACCCACCTCATAGCCTATTGGTTTTGGTTGAAGAAGTTGTCACAAGACCATCTGCTCAGAGCAGTGGGAATACATATCATTATGCAGAGCAAGATAATGAGTCACCCTCAGAAAGCACAGTGATGGGGAACATGTGGGTGATACCTCTAATGTGGCCAGTATGCAGATCTCTGGAAATATGCAGCGGTAGTTACTGCTTTATCTGTAGTACCCTGAATTAATCATTTCCTTTTACTTCACTTCCTCTACAAAGTGTGGGTGTACTGGTAAGTTTGTAAGAAAGTTAATTTTGTTCAAATCTTTAATAGCTATGCTTAATTAACACACACCTAATTATCACATTTGGTTGATAATCTACAGTAGTGTTTGTTGTAGGTAAAGAGTTTTTGACGTATGTTGAATTTTGAAAGTTTTGTGTGTGTTGTTGTCTTGCACCAAGAATAAAATTATCACATTTCAGTTTGCCTATCCATCAATCTAGAAAGGTCAACATGCCCACACTAGTAAGTACAGCTGCACCTACACTCTTGATAACATGCCTCTGATAACTCCTGCATTTGGATGATTGTTTTCTATTGTCTAATCCTCCCAATTTACTGTAGCGCTCCATTTTTGAAGAGCGGCCTTTGACGAAAAGGCTTCACACGGTGTAAAGAATTACCATATTCATTAAAATACCAAGAAATACAATCTCTCTTGTGTTTCAAAAAATAACATCACGCACTGTGAGTTGAAAAGAAACACATGTGCGTCCATTTCAAAGAAATTGCAAACCGTGAGGTTTAAAGGGAGTAATGATTCTTGTTATGTCAGAAAAAAAAACAATGAAACATAAAAAATGTACAAAATATGCTAAAATTTGATGTTTTCTTTAGCCATGATGCTTGGGATCTTGCTGTGGTGCTGCCCCACAACAGAGTTCAGTCTGATTAGTCTACAATGAAACCCCAAATGAAGTCCCCAAACTTATAATGAGCAGCAAAACCATGCTGACAGAATAGAAGGTTTTACATAGGCCTACCATCACTGAGATGGTTGGACAAAACATTCTGGAGCCATATTTAGTATATGGGTCATGAATTAGGGTAAACCATTTCTGCACGTAGTTATTTTTCAATAGGATTATAAGCCTCCTTTGCAAAGAAAAAAGTGTCTATGAAAATGTCTGCTCTGGCAAGATGTTTACTGCCCATTTGAAAGATGTGTGTTTGGTCTGTCCTTTAGGAAATGAAGTGTTTGATTCTGTGGTTTTTCATGAGGAAACCCTTTGTACTCACGCTTCAAAGACTTGCAGTAAATATTAGCTTGACCTGTGGTCTACAATGAATGGGGCCAGCATCAATTAAAGTGATGCAGTGTCCTCCTCCATTTGCATCATGCAGACTGCCTGGACCCCAGTGTCCACCGCATCATTCCCAGTGTTAGATGAGCCCAAAGGCTGCCAAAAGCTCTTCCTCTACATCCATTTTATTTTTGTGCTGCCATTTTCAGAACCACAGTAGTGCCTCTGAGGCATTATTTTAGAGATTTCAGGAATTGCAGCAATTTTAGTTGTTCCTGTCAAAAGGCAATGAAGGAAAAACTTTGTTCTCTATTCTTATTACTCATCAGTATCCCACTTTTGCAATAATTAGGATATGAGAGCAGATTTCTGTTATCTGACCATTCATAGCTTTGCATTTGAAGAATTTTAATGTTTAATGTTTTCTAATGAAATTGTAGTTGTATAAATAAAATGAAGATGACAGCTTCTTGGGTCTAGGAATACATCATGGAGGGTGTTCTTGGTAAAAGATTTATGAAAAAGAGTTACATGTAAAATCTATATTTTATACTGTTTCTCTCAGGAACAGTGAGTGACCTACACAAAGCCAGTCACTAAATATGTCAGTGACAGTGACTAAATGTGTGGGGGGGGGGGATGATTTTTATTCCTCCAACCCCACACAATAAAACATAGAAAATATTGAGATATGAATTTTGTCCAGCATTACCAACAAGTCATATTTGGTCAGACAAACACAATTGGGTCCTACTACCTTGAATGTTTGATCGCTAAATAGGTATGTGTTGTCTTCCCATTTGGAATGTTAATATTGACTGTAAGTCTTCATAGTTTTATTATTTGTTTATGTTACAGATGTAGAGCAAAGAAATTTGCATACCGCAGTCTGCCAACAACATCCGTGGTCATCGCTTTCTACAATGAGGCGTGGTCCACCCTGCTCAGGACCATTCACAGCGTGCTGGAGACCACACCTGCAATTCTCCTCAAGGAGATTATCTTGATTGATGACTTCAGTGACAGAGGTAGTCCAGTTTATCCATTTGTACTCCTATTGCTTGTATGATATGGTCTAGTTGCATTTTTGAAACCCTGTTGGAAAATTCCTATTGAAGCGTTTTAGACACCATTGTTGATTTACATTCCCATGTAATTACATTGCTGCACCTGGCAATTGTGCCACATCAAGTTTGACAAACAAATGAAGGGGCACCATTTAATCCTGCTTTGTTTTCAATTATCTTTGTTGAGGAAAGAGAAAAGGCACATTACATTTTCACTCCTGTTAATGTGGTTCAGGACTTTTAATCCCCATTAAGAGGACTTAATCTCTGTCCCAGTCCAGTCTAGACATTACATAGATACTCCCTGCACCAGCACACAGTGTCAGTCTAGAAAACCATTTCCTCCTCTCTTGCCTCTCGCAGTTGTTTGATTTTGTAGCACACCTCAGGGAGCAGCTCCCGCAGTAAATGTGGATGTGTGATAGGGAGATAAAGCAAGGTGCTACTGCGGACAGAGCTGAGAGGGAACTCTTCACAGCAGGACGATAATGCCATCGCAGGGAGAGGCGAGAGAGTAAAAGGGGCTGTGGAGATATATACGGACTGGCACTTAGTATAATTGTGTGAATTACAGGCTATCTCAAGTCCCAATTGGCAGAGTACATCAGCAACCTTGAGCGAGTCCGGCTCATTAGAACCAACAAGAGGGAGGGACTGGTCCGGGCACGCCTCATCGGGGCCACCTATGCCACTGGTGATGTCCTGACCTTCCTGGACTGCCACTGTGAATGTGTCCCCGGCTGGATCGAGCCACTCCTGGAGAGGTAGAGCTCTGTCTTTCAGGACAAAACTGCAAACCCAACAGCACACCTCCCTAACATGTACTTTATGAGTCACATGAGTATCCACTGTGTCTGTAGCAGTGACAGCAGTCAGTTGAAGTAGCATCAAACCTCCTTTTTAATTGTCTTTGTGTCTCCCTACAGAATTGGTGAGAATGAAAGCACCATAGTGTGCCCTGTGATAGACACCATTGACTGGAACACCTTTGAGTTCTACATGCAGACGGACGAGCCGATGATCGGTGGATTTGACTGGAGACTGACATTCCAGTGGCACGCTGTGCCTGAGGCAGACCGACGCAGACGGAAGTCGCGCATTGACCCAATTAGGTGGGCATAGCAACAGCAGACGCTTGATAAAACATTTAGTAATATTGTAGTAATATTTTTGTATTATACTTTTAATACAATTAAGAAATGCAGAATTATCTTACTGTAATTTGTCCTTAAATTTAAAAGAAGAAATGTACTAAACTTTGCTCCTCTGATAGTATTCTTTGAGATGTTGGTCTAATAAGTTGCAGAGTAGTAAGGATCTGCATATTGTAGTCCGATAAATAGTGCATAGCCATTATTTACTTCAGGTTTTATTCTTATGCTAACCCTCCCTTTGTTTTTGATCTGCTGCTCAGCATAACATTTCTTTGCCAGATGTTACATATAGTGAGGCACATGAGGGATGTGTTGACCCTGTGTGTTTGTTCTGACAGATCCCCCACAATGGCAGGGGGCTTGTTTGCTGTGAGTAAAGCCTACTTTGAATACCTGGGAACATATGATATGGGCATGGAGGTGTGGGGCGGAGAGAATCTGGAGCTCTCATTCAGGGTGAGTTGTACTCATTTCCCTTATGGCCTCTATCACTCTTGAGTACCACAGATTTGTATTTCTCTGTATATTTATTTCTGTTTTTTATTAAATAAAAGGAAAGATAGGATTTCCCCCATAGTGATGTTTTATAAATGAGGAAATTAAATACTTTTGGGACTCTTCAAGCATGCATTTATGTTTAATGTTGTGTGGATTGATTTACAATTGACAATCTGAGGTAAGACTCAAAATTGTAAGGCGACCAAAACATTAAAACCTGCCTGTTGTCAGAATAATAAGTATGATTATCATTAATACAGTGTCATTATTAGTCAATAATAATAATGGTCATACAGAGCATTCTTTAATGGAGAGTTCTCAGCCTCATGTACATGTGCATCCTGGTGTAGTGTAATGTTATTTGTAAATATTCCTCAGACAAAGTTTTTTTAAAAAACCATCACCTTCATCTTCCTTAATTTAAGAGATCAAAACAGGACATTTTATTAAATAGTATTACCTTGGAACCACATGTAGCTAAATAGATTTTGAAACGTAGTTGTTAGTGGGAAAAACTGACATCCTTTTTTTTTTTTTATCTGTGATTGGTTCCTTCCTACTAGGTGTGGCAATGTGGTGGAGCTTTAGAGATTCACCCCTGTTCCCATGTGGGACATGTCTTCCCAAAAAAAGCCCCATATGCCCGGCCCAACTTTCTCCAGAACACAGTCCGAGCTGCTGAGGTCTGGATGGACTCCTACAAACAGCACTTCTACAACCGGAACCCTCCTGCCCGAAAGGTACTGTGAGAATTTGTATGAAATGTGGAGCTCTCTCCTGTCTGCCGAACATAATATTCCCCCAGAGCAACCTCATGACTTCTTTTCCCTCCCAAATGAAATCTGATGTCACCAACGGATCCCGATCTTGTTTCAAACAAATGTATTTCCAGTAGAGATTCCAAGGACAGTATCGTTTGGGTAATTTGTTACCAGGCTCTATGGCTGTATCTCAAAAGGCACTGTAAATGTGACTGATGTAAGTGGATCAAGTGTGTACTGGGGTTCTCAGGTTCATTCTGATGGCCAACATATCAAAGTTTCATGTATTGCATTATCTCCCTTCTAATAATTATATTATTAATGCTGGGGATCTTTGATCAAACAATAAATTACCGTATCAAACCCAGCTAGGGAGTGTCAAGTGGGACCAGGGTCCAAATTCTCATGGGAAGGGAAGGGAACCCCTCTGCTGCAAAGCCATGGAGTCTGCAAGTTTCTGTTCCAACCCTGCTCCACAACTTAGTTGCACTGTGTTGGAACAAAAACCTTTCATTTTGTAGGAGCAGCTGGACTATATTATATATTTACATAGAAATTATGCTAATAGGATTAATTCCATTTATTTTATATACCGGTACATGGATTTTTTGATATTTAGTTATAAAGTAACCCCAGTAGTATTAATTTAAAGTGGGACACATTCATATCATGCCATGATAAATGTAAATTGAATCACAAAAATGTCTTCCTGATTTATTTGATTCCAGTCGGGTCAGAGTTTTAACACTCTGAGAAAAGGCACAGGCATTTGCCTGATGAATGGCTTTTTCCTCCATTGCAGGAGTCATATGGGGACATCTCTGAGAGGGTTCTCCTGAGGGACAGACTCAAATGCAAGAGCTTCGACTGGTACTTGAAAAACGTCTACCCAGACTTGCATGTCCCAGAAGATCGTCTAGGCTGGCACGGAGCTGTGAGTGACCCCCCCGCCCTGCTTCCCACCCCCCTGTCAACTGCACGTCAGACCTTCCCATAACTCTCTTTTTCTGCTGCTCCTCATGTGCAGGTCCGTAGCTCTGGGATCCATTCAGAATGCCTAGACTATAATGCGCCGGAGCACAACCCCACGGGGGCACACCTGTCACTGTTCGGTTGCCATGGCCAGGGTGGCAATCAGGTAATTAAATTTTAAACCAGTGTTTTTACAATGTGCAACCCAATGTCTTTTCGGGATTAAGGATCTTCTTTGAGTGACACATGGTATTGGGTAACACAGGTTGAGAGCTCTGTCGTCTCAGCCATTCAGTTAGTGACAAGAGGAATCGACTATAACTTTCATTTGTTTGTCTGAAACAACAGCAATAATTGTGTCAGTGAGTAATGTGATTCCCGTCCAACAGGGCTGTTCAGTTATTTTTGAACAGGAACCCCAAGATGAATTCATTGGCTTTTGAATGTATATTTAATGGTAGCTCTGATGACATGGAAAGTGTAAGCTGCATGTGGACCCATTGCGTGTTTACTCATTGATGCGATGCATTGGGTGTCTCTGAAAATGCGTTATGTGTCACTGAAAATCACTGTTTCCACAACCTGAGTGTAACAGGAACCTCATCCATCTCTTTATAGAACTTAGCTCCATTTAAAAGATACATGAGACTTGAATGGGGTGAATGGTCTGGACTGCTTTGATCTGTGAGAACTGGACTGAGCCTCTTTATAGAACCTAGTTCCGTTTAAAAGATACATGAGACCTAAAGAGAATGAATAGAGTAGTCAGCTTCGGCTCGGATTGTTTCTCCAAACAGGAGTGTGGGGATAGTTCCACCTTACTCTGTTTAAAATGTGTGAGAGATTTAAAGGGCGAGAGATTACAGCTTGCAATAGACACTTGATAGATACATCCACTTGAACATGAAACTAGTTTATTCTTTAAGCCAGTGAGTACATGAAAATAATCCTTTTAGGATAGTGTTAAGTAGGGGTTACTGAGAATACATTTCAGAATATATTGTCAAAGCATTTTTATATATATACTTATCAAAAGCAACTCACAGTTTACATCTCACAAACTCTCCATTTATAAAACTGGATATTTAGTAAAGCAATTCAGGTCAAGTACCTTGCCTTGGGATACAACAAGAACATCTTAGTTGAGAATCAAACCTACAACCTCTTTACCTGCATTACATGACCAGCTCCCTAACCATTATGCTACACTGCTGCTCATTTTGCTTTCCACATACTCATGATCTGCCCAACCCTTTCTGCTGAAGCACCGTTTGCTTCCAATTTTAAATGGTATGAAATATGTACTCGTGCTTCAAAGCCCAACAACTCTGAACTTGACATGAACTTGACGGTGTGCTGTGATGGATACATGTGACGGGCCATTATTAAAACAAGAGTCTTGGTTAGTTTTCACATGTAGGCTCACTTTACAAGGTGTCTTAACACCTTGTGTGCTGTAGGTAAGCTTACCTGAAAAATAAAAGCACTTACCTTTGATGTTTTGTAAAAGTGGTGAGCTAAGGTACTGTCCCATGTAGTTTTTCTTAGTAGTGGAGGTCAGACATTATCCTTAATTGTAATGTTATATTTGAGGGGGTTGTATTGTTATATTTATTTATTTGTTTATTTTTATTGAGAAGTGTAACATGTTTCAGTGTAGTGCTTGTCATAGTACTTCAGATTGTTTCATTTTAAACCTGACAAAAAATTATTTTTCTAACATGTACCTATGTTATTTTCACAGTATTTTGAGTACACAACAAACAAGGAGATCCGGTTTAATTCAGTCACTGAGATCTGTGCCGAAGTCCCAGATGGCCAGACCCAGATCGGTATGAAGTACTGCCCCAGAGACGGAGCTCCAGTGCCTTCTGGGATGATCTGGGAGTTCCGAACAGTGAGTGCTTACTTTATCACAAAAAGAGCTGCACAGTGCTATAACAGACAGTGATTTATAGACATTACCCTCTTATTGCAGTTAGTCACTGCTACATTGTGCAGTGTTGAATGCTGTAAAAATAAATGGCTAAAAGGACGCTGTAGTGACTCACTTAGTAAAGGCAATTTCAGTAGTGAAAGCTGGGCCCCACAGTTGCAGTTTTGAACCCTGGCTAGGTCAGTAGCTTACTGTGATAGGGAGTTCGATACAGGAGAATAAAATTGGCTTCTCCCTGACAGGGTTTTATGGTTAAGTCGGCTAGGGTTCCGTGGGTGACTGTGTCTCCAAATGACACGCCCAGCACCGTTAGCTTCTTTGTTGTTGTCACTGAAAGATATGCACCCCCCTCACTTGGTGATAGCACTCCGGTAGCTTTGTGCTGTTTAATTAATTTTCCCCTGTGAGCAGTGGAGTGTTTGGAATCTTTCATCTTAGTCTCATCCGTTGGTGTATTATTCTCTGCAGGACAGCACCATTTACCATCCTCACTCTGACACCTGCGTCACCTCCTTCCGCCACACGGACGGGCGCTCGGATGTGCAAATGAAGAAGTGCACCCCTGGGGACAAGAACCAGAAATGGACTTTCGAATAGGATGAGTGAATAGACCCCATCCCAAGTGCAATTACTATGGACTGACAGAGGAAAGGGAAAACTCGCAAAGCAAACCAGCCCCTGCATTGTGCCTCTGGGTTCTCTGTGACAGAACCTAAAAACACCCTAGTGCCTGTAAAGAAAAGAAAATGGAACTGGAAGTACATCAGTAGTGCCAAGTGGTTTTTGTCAGTCCTTTTCATTTTTACGTTAAAAGAACTCAAGATGAGAAACAGACATTGGCTGGTCAGCACTGTCACTAAATCAGCAGGACTGGGGATTATAAGAAGTGCTACTCTCTAGTCATTACAGGAGCTTTCATCTGATCTGGAAGGGGAGAATATTCTATTGTTATTGCACTACAGGTATTGTTATATGGATATCACAGTGCCTTTATGGTAATTTTTACTTACAAAATGAGTCAGCGGCTTTATTTAATTATATGAGGAAAAACGTTTTCAGGGGATGGTGTTTCATTTTTGTTTTATTTTCTCCCTTTTTGGTTTACTTCCCTACATTTGTATTTGATCATGGCAGCCATAGTAATTCTGATGTTCACGTTTTTGATAATTTTATTTTATTATTTAACATTTCCTAAAGGGCTCCATTTAGATTTTATTTTTTTAAAGGAGCTGGTCTTTTAAGGAGGGATATTTGTTTGGGTTTTGAAATGGTCTTAATCAGAAATACCTGTTTGGGAAGTCAGTTACCAAAATCAATAAATAAAGCCTGTTGGGTGCTGGAGTAAGTGGTAATATAAACCACTTTTGGGAGTGACTTTAAAACTGTGTAAATGCTAGTGCCAGAGCATGCTGAAATTTCTAAGGCACTTTTTTGTGTCTGACCCTTCTTTATACAATGCAGGACTCCAGAAAACACTGACTGTGTCTGTACTGTGTCTCAAACTCTGAGGCGGTTTTCTGTCTGGCTGCACAAAAATGGACATATATATATTTCTCCATGTATGCTTTTATACAAACAGTGTCACATCAGCCTTGTTTGAACCTGTGAACTCTGCCCTTTTGTATCCTATACAACCTACTCAGTGAGGTAGAGCAGTGTAAGTCTGTAAAAATCAAGGTATAACACTCCAGGTATGCTCTATGGGCCTCATTTATGAAACAAGCATCCAGATTCATTTAAAATAGTTTTTCTATGCCAAGCGCCGAATGAACCGAAGGTCAGGTATTCTGAACTGCTCCTGAACTTGTTCTAATAAGCTGTCCTCAGAATTCCCTTTAATAGTCAATATACACACAGTTAATTAATTTACATGTATCGTATAATAGGACCTGGTGCTCACTCACTGTCAGGTATAATCCAGATAGTTATACCTGTATTATTATGCCACTTACTGATCCAGTGATCCAACAGCAAGAAGTCTGGGACATTCCATCCTCCTCCGTTTGCGTGTTCCTTTTATGTGCGTCTGCTCATTCATTGTGGGCCAGGCCTCTTTTCTGAATTTCTTGGAGTTTAACACCGTCAAACACTGTTGACAGCAGAAGTGGTCTGCTGCCAGGCCAGTTTTGCCAGGACATGTTTCAGCATAAAAATACAGATTTGTATTTGAAGCTGTATCACAATATGTGCATCAGATTTTTTAAGTGCAAGTACACTGCTGAAAATTATATTTTAACAGTATATATGGTCTGTGATATTGGATACAGTTAAGAAGCAATTTCAGAGTTGCATGCCTTTTAAAATATAATTTTAAATATTGTATATTAATATAAAGCCATAAGCACAGATCCAGTAGGGAACGATCAGCTCATGTTAAAATATAGTGTGCTTTGGCTCAGTTTACACAATATTTTGAATGAAAAAAAATGATATGGTTGTTTGATAAGGGTGTGGAAACATATTGATGGATGTTGCATTGCTTTCCATCAGCTTCATCCTGTGATCTTTTGTAGTCTTCCTCTGATGCCAGGCTGTAGTTCAACAGTATGCATTTATTTTGTTAATCCTCTGTTACTTAAAGCCAGCTTCTATGGTGCTTGAGTACATGCTCTTCTGTGCTTTGTTTTTGTGCTGTATCATTCCAGCAAGAGTCCATCTCTTTTCTCAACACTATGCAGTGTTGTTTAGCCTTTGTGGGTAGGTTCAGTTGAAAGGACCATGAAAGACGCTTTATATGTCCTTAAATGCTGTGCCAATGATCTGCATCAGTAACCTGCTGTATAACAAGAGTTTGTATATGAATGACATAGTTGCATTTATTTTGTGATCATTTGCACTAAGGCATTTGAAATGTCAAGTTGTACTCAGAAATTGTTGGATCATTGAAAAGACTCCTGCTGAGATGGGCTGATTTCATTAGTGTGTCTCTGTAAGTAGCATGTGGTATAAAGGGACCCAAATGGGAAGGTGCAAATGGGGAGTGTGATATTTAAACTACTGATTAAGCACAAATTATTTTTCTGTCAAGAGAAGTAAAACATGATTAAAAGAGAACTTGTGTTTGAGTTTTTTTCAGGGCAATTTGAAATATACAGAATCCAAGGTGTGGACACCTTGCTCACCTGTACTCTTCACTTTTTACTATTCCTTTAAAAAAATATTTAAACATATATTGCAATATTTTCCCAGAATGCATTTTCTTCTTTGATCCACTGGGACAATGTGAATGTGTGGTTACAGTAAATCATGTGCACTGTCTTGTTTATGCTTGTACACACACTTAGGTAAGTTATTGCCACAGTCAGCCACTCAGTTTTCAGCATTTTGACATAATGTAAACAAATGAAAACACTTAATTCACATGGTAATTCATTGCATCAGTCAGTGACAAAATCTGATGCAGGAATATTCCAGGCCTTACCATAACAATGTGTAAAACTTAATCAACCAGTATGGGCACCACACTTTTTAAGAAACATTGAATTGCATTGTGTGGAATTTGCCATGCATTATGTTTGGTCTGTCTCTGTCTCTTGTATTAGTCAGCAATGGCAAATGGGAGCAAAGTGCAGACACACTTTTAAACCTAAAAGTTATGTTCTTTAACTGGTTAAAACTTGACAGCACTGTAAAGGGGTTATGGTAGTGTCTTGCTCTTTTTAAATGCATTCCCCAGCCCCCCCCCCTCCCCCAGTTTGAAATTCCAGTCATAATTACATGCCCTGCCCCATCACTGCAAGTTTCAGTTTTGGAGGGTGCACACTACTATGTGTTATCACAATAGCACATGCACCCAGTCAATGGTATTTTTTGCTCTTTATTCTACCAGTGACCCAGCCCAATTTCTGCAGATGGTCCTCTACTGAAACCAGTCTCATTTATTATGTCTCGCTGTGTAGATTAAATGATCATGAATTCATGAGCTGAATGGGTCATCATATTAATGAAGTCCACAATATAAGGCAATGTACATGCTACAAAGGGATGTTTGTAAAAAGCACTGATAAAAGAATGAAAACATGCTGTTTCAGGCAAACATCAGCACAGTCTCTGGCTTTTACTTTAACAGGCTTTTCTTAGGGTTATTAGATTTATAGTGACCTTGCTATTTCCATTTCCTTTCCAAAGAAAAAAATAAGCATAAAAAATCGAGATGCAACGTCAAATGATAACTTCCATTAAATGATTAGCTTTGAAGCTTTTCAGGCCAAAATGACTATTGTAGTGCCATCTTGTGGTTGGAGCAGTCTTATTCTGCACATTTTAGTGAAGGCTGGGTTTTAAACACGCGGACAGATCGGCAGTTGCAGAAATCCTAGTTTGCTGTCGAGTGGTGAGCTGAAAAACGTGAATTGCTTGAATGTGAATTTTCATTTGATAACCCCAAATCTGCATGACAGTTCAGAGATGAGTCAGTTTATTTCATTTCCCTTTCAGAATCATTGTATTCATTCAATATCTGTACAATATTATAAACCCATAATCCTGCAATTTTCAGCCTTTTATTTTGGACAGATATACATTATTTGGAAGTACATGATGGTAATGATGAGTCATACATTTGCCCTTTAGTTTAGTTTTTTTTTTTCCTTTTTCAACAAATATTGTCATTGCACAGTCACTCTGCGAGCAGATACCCCAAGGATATCCTGCAGTACAATGTAGTGAATACAAGCTAAGGAATGTTCTAAAATTGGTTTAACCCACCACTCCCCCACCACCGCTGGGTAGAAGGAAATAGCTATCATGGCAATAGTACCACGACGTATTTGTAATATCTATTGACAAAAAATAATTGTGTTAATGCAGTTAAACAAAATTATTCCAGATTCTTTGCACTGGTGTGATTTGGTCTGGAATATTAACTTTTGAGAATAAATATTTGGATTTAATTCATTCTAAAATGAAGACCCCTGCAGGCTGCAATTACAAAATTCAAAGTTCATCCAGTCTGACTGAAATCGTTATACTGCATCCTGGTACTAATCACTTAGTCCTTTTACAAGCCCTTGGCAAATAGACCAGACCAATCTAGAGATATACCAATATGAAAGTAAACACAACCTTTGCTGAACGAGTTCAGACACCCTCAAAGACATTTTTAAAATGTTTGAATGGTAGATAAGCATTCAAGGGGGTGTTTCAGAAAGCAGGATAGCAAAAAACAAAAATCTGGGGTTTTCGTTTTCAAAAAGCGAGATCGGATTAACTCCAGGTCAATTACTATGGCAATTTACGATCTGAAGCTAACATGCTCGGGATCAGGTTTGCCTCAACTTAAACCAGAATTACTCGTTAAAACACCTGTCGAGCCTGCAGCATTAGATAGCAGGAGATAGTTGTAGGTCATGGTGCGCCCTTTTCTTGGTGATCGTGTCGACAATGAAGCTCAAATAACTATTAGGTCTTTAGGTCGTGATTAGACACCGATTAGATATTTTATCGTTCCCTGTTGATTATCCTTTCAAACATTACACTTCTGCAAATTTATAATTTCTTTGAGCAACATTCTCCGGCCTCGCTTTAAAACGTTACTAATCGTGGATTCGACCTCAGTTCGGTTCAAATTTCAAACACTGCCCTTTTTTTGCATTTCTTTATAATTTCGAAAATGCAGACACGTTAGCATGGCAATGGTTGTTTGTAGGCTATTACTATCATTCGTTTTTTGTGCATTGTAAAGATAATATGTGATGCTGCCCACACTATTACAAATGTGATGAAGTCAAGTACCCAAGCGCCGTCCATGACTTCTAGGGTCACCCCACAAAGGGTATGCCACATTTTTGTGTCAAGTTCCATATCGCCACAATTAGAGGAGAGTGACACCCTGTCAGCGCCCAAGGAAGACCACATTTTTTACATGAACATGCATTCTCCAATCCCCCTCTATTTTATGTGTTTATAAGCAATTTTCAAAAGCTGCTCCTCTCCCTCCCCTCACCATCCTACTTCAATTATTGTGTATGCATTAAGGTAAGAGTGTTCTCTGCTGTAGTATTCAAGACTGGCTGAGGAATGAAGAAAGGAGAGCAACCGGTTTGAAGATTAGTTTTTTTACCCAGCCTCTATCCCCCAAACACCACCCACCCACAAAACAGCCATAACAATACAATTTATTCCACATATTTAAATTTCATGCTTTCATGCCGCATGATTGAGGTGTTAACTTCTCAGCTGATCGCCACATTACTGTGCGACTTAATGAAAGGCAGCCCTATATTAGGGGTAGTGTACCAGAGCATATTACAACACTCAAGTTGCGTTGTTTCTTTGTAGTTTTGACAATAAGGGTACTCAATCAAACAGTGTGTCGCTCATATTACCATCTTACATTGGATAGCAAGTTTAATTATTAATCATTTTAATTTTAGTAAACATTGTCTTTGTTTCACATTTGATTATATGAATGCCGAGATGTAACACATCGTGTCTTCAGCATGCTTCAAATATCCTAGTTCATGCCGTAACGATTATTAACATTATAAACAAAAAGTCCCATAATTTGATGGCAAAATTTCGGACCATATGACCTTGGCCTCAATGATGAAATGATATAAACCCTTGGCCTATGTTTAATCTGATACGATCACCAAGATTAAATTTAACTGGCTCATGTATAACCTAAATATGAATAGGACAGGTGATAGCCATCTTTTCATGCGAGTATAATTGCAAATTACAAATGAGGAACAATTGAGTTCGGAACTTTAAAAATAGACTGGCTACTAATTTTCCATATTTTATTTGTTTATTTTTAAGGCTATATTGTTATAGGCTATATTATTATTATTATTATTATATATTATTAATAAACACACATTTTACCTTTTACCACAAACCTGTGATTTTCTCTTTTGTTACCTTGGAAACTGTGGATTTTAAAACTAAGGGAAACTTTCAAGTTTTGATTGTTATTTTGGCAATAACCAGTTGAAAGGCATTCTTCAGAAAGTTAGTACTAACTGGACTTTGGAGCCTGATAATGAAATTTACGTGACACGTCAATCTGGTACCTGTTGCGTACCCGGAAGCAGTCAATAACATGAAGCAAAATGGTAGTTTGTGTAACGGTGCTCAGGAAAACTATAATAAGTTAAGTTGTTATGCATTATAGGCGTAAGAAGAGCGGAATAGGACTACTCGTTATTTTTTCGCTATTCCAAAAACTGTTCCTTGTTCAGAAGGAAACGACATAAAACTGTTGAACTTTAAAGAGGAAGTTTGGTCTGTGTCAAAATGAATTTGCCTTGGCAAATATAGCTAATCCTCCTCCCCTTGCAATACAGACTTCCTGGATACTCAAAACCACTAGACTCGGTGCAAAGGGGAGGGTGTAGAATTACGCTCTGACTCTCAACTAATTCAGAGTATGTTGAAGATTTTATTTAGGATACTTCTCTCCCATGGTGGCTGTGAGGAGGGCGGTTAAGAATGGGTGAGCGCAAAGTGGATTTGGATTAGCTAGTGAAGTTACTGTGTAACCCAGAAGAGAAGTAGCTGTGATTTGACCTGGATTTTTTCTTCCCTCACTGCTAATCTTGCTAGCCAGCTAGCTAATTTAATCGGGTAAATCCCTCTACCTCTGCGAACACCAACCAGTGCTGTACCTAGGAGTTTCGCGGTAAAGCCGTTTCAATGTGTGGATATGTATATTGACATGAAACAAGGAAGATGCCTTCTGTCTTGAACTTGAAAGTACGAGTTGTTGCTTCGGTCAGCTGAGAAATATTGTGATTTTTCGCATGCTTGCTTTCAATGTGACCTTTATTGAACTTCGTGAAATAACATTCTTTAAAATGCGTGTTTATTTCTGTTTACATTTTAGTAACATTCAGCCTCTTTGGAAATGATCTCGTTTCCGCTCGCATTGATGCTTCAATCTATAACAAAGTGGAAAAATTATAACCATGGAATTGCTCTAAGACACGTCTATGAAGTGAATAAGAGGTACGTGGGACATTATGGCACTCTGTGGGAGAAGGAACCGGTCAAAGTTGATACTTTGTATTCTCGCAGCCTCTCTTGTTGGCTACTTAATTTTTCACAGGAACAATATAAAAGAGGTTGGAGTGGCAAGTAGGCGAGGAGTGCCAACTGATGGGTATTCTGAGGGAAAGGAGCAGTTAAAAAGACCTGTTTACGAAAAACCACTTTTGGATATACATGCTCTTGGTGAGATGGGTAAAGCCGTGAAACTGGACTTGAGTGGAGACGAGAAAAGAAAAGAAGAGGAAAGCATAAAGAAGCATCAAATCAATATTTATGTGAGCGAGAAGATATCCCTTCACCGCAGATTACCTGAAAGATGGAATCCACTGTAAGTTATTCAATTAATTGTGATGTAACCAGTTTCCTGCTTTAATAATGGTTTGGTCGCACCTAAGGAATGCTTTATAAGGGATTCCTCAAGTGCAACTGGCAGGCATTGAGTTCTCAGCCCATTACGCCTCGCTAATTTTCTATTCATTTGAGCAACATCACAGACAAGCCGATAAAACAATGGGATGCAACACAGCGTGACCAGAAAACCATACACTACAGTATAACTTGACCGAAACTAAAGTAAGTGCTGCATTTTCTCAAACATGCGGGGGACCTAAACGACTTGACAGGATAAAACACAATACTGCAGCCCTTGTTTTGTATGAGTGCTGGAACTGTATTCTTAAATTGTCATCGTTTACATTACAATTTACAGATTAGATGGCATTGTCATTAGTGCAGTGGAAGTGTGGCAATCGCAGAGATCTCTGGGCCTGTTATAAACCATTTACATGGGCGGAAGAGACATAGGCTACAAAGAATCTAAAAGATCTAATGTGCTACGACCGTTGGAGTTCGTGAAAAATGAAATATCAAATTTAATTTCACTGCCACATACGAAGGCAATCCCACAAAGCAGCTGACAGTAGAGAGACTCTAGTGTCAAAAGGAACATTGAACATTGCTTTAGAATCTTAAGCAAAAGTACAGAAGCTAACAGTTGATGTTTTATTAATTATCATGACTTTGAATTTATGCGGTCACTGAGCCATCTATTAGGCTATCTAAGGTAGCCTAGTGAACATTTGCTTTCATACAGAAACCGAGTTAATATTTTTATGTGGTACCTTGTGTTACTTGATCTGTGTGAAATAAATTAGCAATGACATCACACATGTTTACATACCTTTGTCGATGTAGTTTCTGTGCAAGGTAAAGAACCTGGCATCCTTCGGTGTAAGAAACTTGACTAATACATTTGTACGTTAAGGTTACCTTTTATAGGATTGTGTTCAACGTTTCAGACATTCGAGTAGAGTAAACACTCTTAAAATGACTAGAATTTCTACATTTCCAAGCAAGCCAGGGTAACCTCCTTAATTCTTTGTCTCTGTAAAAAAAAAAAAATGAACAAGCTTGCGGAGCAGTACAATTATTGAAGCATGGAACAAAACGTCTTCAATGACCAGCGCGACTGGGGGCTAATCGGTGGGAGAAGATTCTGTTGTGCACAGTGAGGCCATGCCATGGCGCTTGGGTACCGAATGCTCAAAAAGTGTCTTCTCCCTGTAGCTGTCGAGACCTGAATTATGACTATCTCAGCCTGCCCTCTACGTCAGTGGTGATCGCCTTCTACAATGAGGCTTGGTCTACACTGCTCCGTACGGTGCACAGCGTGCTGGAGACCTCGCCGGACATCCTGCTGCGGGAGGTCATCCTCGTCGACGACTACAGCGACAGAGGTAATGAGGAGCGCCTAGTGCTGTAGTCACCGCGGTTCTCACACTCTGACACACAGGCCTTGTCAGAAACTATCTCTGTTCAATCTGATGGTAGCCCTCCACACCAGAGGGAATCCGTCCAGAACTGTTTGAGTGTGGCAATTAGACGGACCTACAAATACAATGTATTTGAGTGTCTTTACAAGGAAACTGACATCAGTGCATCTGTGGCACTGACAAACTCACAATGTCTGTTTTACCACATGATTTTAGCACAAATTCTTTACAAGTAGAATCTGTCAACCTTGAGATATAGGTGTTTGGCCTTGGAAGTCTGAAGGGAAAACACTATGCAGTACTTGGGCTCTCAATACATACAGAAAGTTAAGCAATTATTTCAATGTAATGGGCTCAGGTCTAATCACAGTCCATTTTATTTAGCTGATGCAAATTTTGTCCATTGTCAGAATAGTAGACTCTGCATGATATTTAGTGCAGATTAGGCAGAGTTATTTTCCTTGAGTTGGCCAAATCAGTTAAAAGGTCAGCTGAGGAAAATCTGATAATGTTTTGAAGTCGTTTAAGATTGAAATGCATAGTTTGCTTGGTTCTAAGGGCAAGCAGCTTTAGCTAAATAATAGTTTTAAAAGGTAAATAAAGATCCAATAAGGGAATTATAATTCAGTATTAACAGTTAGCAGAATAAACTCCTAGTAGGGAAAAAGATTACAGTACCATAAAAAAGTCCTTTCCTCTTGTATAATTTTCTGCAGTTGTCCAAGGAAACATAAGTGAACTATGAAACACAGTTTATATACTTATTTTCTTAATAAATGAAATTAGGCATCACCTAATTTCCCTGTATGAAAAAGTAATTGCCCCTTTGGCTCACTAGATGGTTACACCGCCATCATTAAGAGTGACTGTAACCAAACACTTTTTGTAGTTACTGATCCATATCTCAGAGCTCCATGGACGAGTGGCCCACACATAAATGCAGAATGCTTCAGCTCAGTGACATTTTGGGTTTTCAAGCATAAACTGCTCATTTGAGGTCCTGCTACGACAGCTGAGTGGGGTTTAGGTTTGGACTTTAGATGTTACAAAACTTACTTTCTGTATGTTCAAGCATTCTGATGTAGATGGGGGTGTGTCTATGCAAGCTCCTGCTCATGCTTCCTTCAATGACTGCCGTTTGGTATGAGGTTCCTTCTGTGTAATGCAATGTTTGTTTGTTTGACAGACACAATAAACCCTGTGTCTGACAACAGTTTGAAAACAGTTTCACTTTTGACTCAAGTGTCTGCAGGTCATTGTAAAGATTTACTACTGTCTCAGCCTTTCTCAGTTTGGGCTGTATAGCTCTGACTTAGGTTCATTTGGAGCCCCAAAACCTTAGAAATCACTTTGTAACCCTGAATGTTGTTCTCTGACTCCTGAAGAAAAACATCTTATTAGATTGCATGTGATTAGTGTGGAAAAACTGCACAAAATCAGAAAGGGGCATATATTGTTTTCATAGTACTATACATACAATGTAAATACAAAGGCCCTTTAGCACCACCTTGTGATTGAGAAAAAGTAAACATTTGTTTCTCTAATTAGTTGGGAATTTACATGGCTATTTCTACATATTAAAATTTTTCTTCTAGTCTGAATTAATTTGATACACTCTTTGGAGTGCAGCTGTCATGCTTCAAATAATATTTGATTTTACAGTCTTTTGATTGCAACTGCAGATATCTTACCTCACCCGTGTACAGTTATTTAATACCATTTGTTGAAAGAAGTTGTTTTCACTAACACACCTCTGGAATGATTGCTGATGGCTCTGCTGGAGTGTTGTTTGGCCTTAAAATATGTAGGATCGTTCATCAGAGCACTACACTCTCTTAAGCTTCATTGATCCAAGAATGGGCAAAGGTGACACAGCAGCAATTTTTGCAGTACAGATTGTAATATCACACTGTAGAGATGTGAAAAAAAGAGTAAAAAAAGACATGAACCTCACTTGAAAATGAAAAGACTGAAAAATATGGCTCCTCATAGATCATCTGAAGCAGCCACTTGAGGACCACATCTCTGGTCTGCGGAAGGTGAGGCTTATCCGTGCGCGCAAAAGGGAGGGCCTGGTGCGGGCGCGACTTCTGGGAGCTTCCATCGCCACCGGTGATGTGCTGACCTTCCTGGACTGCCACTGTGAGTGCCATGAGGGCTGGCTGGAGCCCCTTCTCCATAGGTGAGTCACCCCCTCCCTCCGAGCGCCATGGTGCTGGTTTTCCTCCTTTGCACTTCAGGCCAGCATGGTGGGAATCAAAACAATCAGGTTTCAGCAGTGGTTAGTAATGGGTTTGTGGAAGTATCATGTGTGCAGTGACTATGGCACTGTGAACGTAACACTGTGATTTGCTTATGGAGCCCCAAGTCTTTTCATTCATTCATTCAGTAAATCACAGCCGCACTCAACCTTAAAGTCTGTCTGTAACTGCAAACCTAGGGTGCGTTCGTAAACACTCTGTCACTCTGTTCAAAAACAGAGAGTGCTCTGGGTCAAGCATCATAGAGTGTTAAACTGTGAATGAATTTGCAAATGGTCAAACAGTAAACTGACAAAATGGCTGAAGACAGAGAGATTGTGAGAGCTGTCTGCATGTTTAGCAATACCATGATTTTATTCACATAAGAGAAGTTCTTTGACAAGGAGGATGACAATGTAGTGATGTTTCATTTTCATGGTATGCAGAATATTCATTTTGATAGCTGCAATAACCATAAAAAATAAATATAGCTCTAAGTAAACAGAGCTAACCAGTTTACTTGCATTGGTCAATTTTGTATTCTGTCATAAAAGCATAGGACACTCCCATATCCTCTTCTAGGTCAGTTCACACCTTTATCGCACCTTTGTGGGGAAATGCACATTACCCAAAATAAAACAAAATGTGTGTGCTGTGTGACATTATTCTAACCTGCAACAGCTGTTTTTATGGTGTGTGTGTGTGTGTGTGTGTGTGTGTGTGTGTGTGTGTGTGTGTGTGTGTGTGTGTGTGTGTGTGTGTGTGTGTGTGTGTGTGTGTTATATGTGTGTATATATATATATCTGTAAATCTTCAAAGTAAGTTGTGGAAGTGTGTTCCGATATCCTCCTAGTCAGTGCTGCTACAGTGTATTCTCAGCACATACTGTACAGCACATACTATAACATGTGCAGACCACATTTTCTACAGAGCTCTTTCTCTTGTCTTCAGAATAAAGGAAGAGGAGACAGCAGTGGTGTGTCCGGTCATTGATGTCATTGACTGGAACACCTTTCAGTACCTGGGTAACCCGGGGGAGCCACAGATCGGGGGGTTTGACTGGAGGCTGGTTTTCACGTGGCACCCCATCCCTGAGTCTGAGCAGAAGAGACGGAGGTCGGCCACCGATGTCATCAGGTGGGTGGGACTGGTGCAGGCCAGCATGAGCGGGGGTCCCTCTGCATACTGGTCTAGAGTGTAACATATGCCTTGTAAACAAGACCTTAAAGTCTTACAGTCTCCATTCAGAATCCTTGATCCTGACAGTGTCATTCTTAGAATGAAGGCTACCACTACATAGTGCTAAGAGGCCCAAGATTCCCCTTCAAAGAATGCCCTTGTAAAAAAAGTTTAGGGAGACCTCTGGGGATGTTTTCTGGCTTGAACTATGTTTATGCAAACATGTGTATTTTATATTCAGAATGACATAAGCACTTCCTTTCTCACTGTTCATATCCTGCCTTGCCCCTGGCCCTGGCTGCTGTTTTGGTCATGTGTCTTTGGGGTATTGATTTATTAAAAAGGGTTTGATTTTTGTTGTGTTCAGAACTGTTGCATTCTGACATTGCCAGAATATGACAGAGGTCTAATGTCAAAAAACAGCTATTCTGACTGAATTTAGTGCAATCCAGGATGGACCACCCATTTAGATGTGTATGTGGCCAGGAGAACCACAAGGTAATGCATAATTGATCATAGCATTTTCCAGGGAAGATTTTGCACTTCCTATTGCTCACCACAGTCTCACAGGCCGCGTGCCTGTGCTAGCTGCATGAGCTGTGCTGGTCTGCACCTGCACAAAAGCTGCTGCAGCTCTGCATTCATATTACAGATTTGAAAAAAAGGCCTGATGGAAGGAGGGCGTTACAGTTATGGGATGGGCCTACAGCTATGGCTGGGGTGGTAACAGGTGTAGAAAACAAAACCTTTGATGTGATGTATGAAATAGTCACAAAGTGTAAGGCCTGTCATGGGGCTTATCTGTAGGTTTTATGATGAATATGTCAATTCCCCTGTGTTTTGTATTTGCAGAGAATGCCCCTTGGTGTTCTTAACATGGAAATGTGTGGTGTGTCTGTCTCTCAGAAGCGTCTAGCTCTTTCTTCTCTCCTTTCATTTCTTAGATCTCCAACCATGGCTGGGGGGCTGTTTGCAGTCAGTAAGAACTATTTCCAGTACCTAGGAACCTATGACACAGGAATGGAGGTGTGGGGCGGAGAAAACCTGGAGTTTTCTTTTAGGGTGAGATATTATCTAGTAGTATTTTTTGCTGGTTGCCAGGTGTTATTTTTACTTTTTTTTTATTATAAATGTTACACAACCAGTAGAATCACCTGTGGTAATAGTTGATCTGCAGTTACCATCTCTGTGTGAGATATTCAGCCGTTTCCACCAGGGACTATGACAGTAATGCACATTCAGTGAGACACTAAATGAGTGGCAAAAGAAAATGGAATGCCTCTGTGTTTAGGTCTCACAGTGAACAAAATCAAAGGTCTGCCCTCTGTGTAATGCCATGGATAGCTATGGCCATCATATTACAAAAAGTGATATGACAGTTGAAACCATGTCTGAATCTGTAAAGCTGTTTAGTAAGTGGTCATTTATGTACAGAATGAATGTGAGGAGTTTGATGTTGAGTTCACATCACCACATGGGCTAATTTTGGTAACCGTGTGATAACACATACAATACTTCACAGAAGCAATACAATTTCTCATAGTGCTACAATAACCAATTGACATGAGGGGCGACAATCCCTCTACCACACAAAAACTCTGCAGCTGTTCTATCCTATTGCTGTCACAGAACAAAATAACAAGACAAAGTGGATTGAGTCCTCTGTAAAGTACATACATGAAGACATACTAAGTGAGCAGTTTCATTTATAAGCTGTGTCAGGCTGTGGTTTATGTGCTTGCTTTGTGCTGTGTTGTTCAGATATGGCAGTGTGGGGGCAGCCTGGAGATCCACCCCTGCTCTCATGTGGGGCACGTGTTCCCAAAAAAGGCCCCCTACTCCCGCAGCAAGGCCTTAGCTAACAGCGTGCGTGCTGCTGAGGTCTGGATGGACAGGTACAAGGAGCTCTTCTACCATCGAAACCCCCATGCCCGCCTGGTAAGCCCCCGTCTGCCTGACATTCCACTGATCTCTGCTCAACAGCATTTCATTAGGGCCTAATCTGATGGAATTCTGAGAAAGGCCCTCTTTGTTTGTTTGTTTGTTTCTGTGTGAGGTTGAATGAGTATGTGGCATGTACACTTATTAGAAATATATAAATTCAGTTCATCAAATATATTGTTCTGCTGCCAAATTATTTTTTATTGGCACCTAAATTTATGATTTTTTTTTAAACTGAGAGTTGAATTTAGTAATATAAAAAGTAAAATCCACCCTAAAAATGAATAATCTGGGAACACAAGTGCTTATACATCTTTGAACAGGAGGTCAGTGTGTGATCGCTTCATCGCCTGGCACGTTCACTTTTAATATTTGATTTAGTTTCCTCCTCCCTCTTCCCAGAGTTGTTTACTTCCTGATCTGAGGTCAGTGTTGCTGAGGGATGTAGGGAATCTGAGGAGCTGTTTGACACACAGCTTGGGCCTCTTTCTCTGAAGGCTGCCTCCAGTATATTAGAGCCAAGACATAAGCTTATTCACAATCACATTGCTCTCCCCATATGGAAACTGACAGTGACACCAGGTCAGAACACATTAAGTCATGTTTGTCATTTTGTACTTTCTCTGTTATCAATGTTATAACTTCATAGATGACAACACACTGTCCATTGTAACGTTTTAAAGTTAGGTATTGAGTGTTAACTCAGAATTTGAGGGCCATATCTGTCTTTGTGTGGAACAGGTAAAAGGCATTGATTGTAATGCAACTGACAATGTAATAAGGACAGACACTAACTTCCTCTGGCATGGACCAGTGCATTATATTATTGCTTAAATGAACAGTACTTTCTTTTTAAGTATCTCTGAAGTTTCAGCCACCTTTGTATCACAGCTTCTGTTTTAGCTTATTTAGGTGATGGACATAAATATTTGTAATGATGAAGAACATCCTGTGTAAGCATTTTTTTATTCTGGTAAAATATTTACCAGGAACATAATTAATTTACAGTGTAATGGTTTAATTTTTCAAACATGTAGGGAAGAAAGATCAAAGTATTAAACCTGAAACTAAAATATAAAAAACACCACATGTTTTTACATTTATGAAATGATTTTTGAAGGCACAGCATTGCTGTGAATACACGTGCTGTGCGTTCACATAGCCGCTCTTTGACTGGTGACACAGGTCAGAGAGGAAGTGCAGGTGAGACAGCAAGGTGATATTCCCAGCTTGAGATTACATCAAGGTGGCCCTGGCGCCCCGCTGACACGTAACCATCCTGGGGAAGGAGCAGAGCGTGGCTGCAGTGCCAACAAACCACTTCAGCCGGGTGCAACCACCAAGGGGTGCGGCCCACTAAGGCAGGATCAAGTGGCACTAATGCCCTTTACTGGAGCTCGCCACTGCAGCTCCGCCACACCAGTACTGAACCTAATCTCTCACTGGGGCTGGGTTACGTAGCCTCACGCTGCGCCGCGGTCCAGCGCCAGCGCACTGATCTGTGCTGAATCTCCCTCCACTCGTAAGTGGATCTCAGCTGGGTCGCATCTTTTATTCAAAGCTGCAACTGCCGCAGCTCATCCAGAGGGGAACACAGCTGCCTTCTCTTACTGCCTTCAAGATCTGGTGCTAAGGGGGAATCTGATACTTAATATTTGGTGTGCTCTTAAACCATGACTATTTTTATACATTATAAGGCATATGTGTTTGTAAAAAGTGAATATCTAATATTCTATTCTGTCTATTTACACAGTGCATCAGTTATTGCCATGTTCGGGTTGAGTATTCAATGATTTACACATTGCAGAATATATTTTGCTGTTTGTAATATCACAATGTGTAATACATAATGTAATATGAATAATATGAAAGCATATCTACAGACATTCTAAGAAATGTGTTAAAATTTGACAAAAAACTCATATAACTGAGGTGATAGAAGCCTGTTTCTGGGTGGTGTTTTATGGTTTCTGTGACTTCATCGATGATTTTCCTCTCTGCTCTTGGGGAGATTTTAGCAGGACAGCCACACCTTCGAAGGTTCACCACTGTTCCAGTCTTCCTCCATTATGTACATTATGGCTCTGACTGCGGTTACTCATATAATCAGGTGGATGCATTTAAGATCCACTTTGCAAGTCAATGTGGAAAAGAGTGTCTGCTAAATGATTGAAATGGAATGGCTACCTCCAATCAAGTGGTGTTGCAAATGGTTACTGTTTCATGTAATATCTACATATGTATTTGAGGAGGAATTCTTTAAATGTACAAAGCAATTGCCTTTGACTGTCCCTTGCACTGCAGTGGTTTTGAGATGTTAATACCCAGGACAGCATATTCCAAAACCAACCACTGTCTGTCCATGATGGATCACTTCCTCTGTTGGGTGGGGTTTCCCTCCAAAAAATAAGTTGATTAATGGTCAATTAAAGACAAGCTCCTTAGCCATGGAGCCATCCATCATTTCTCTTTGCCGTAATGCTGCCATCAGCCTGGTGTTCTCAACAGATGTTTTCTGCAGAAATATCATCCCTGTGAGTCTCAGTGGGTTGTAATTCATGAATAATGAGCCCCATATCCACTGTGGATTTCACATACTGCAGAGCAGCCTCTCCCAGCCCATGGGCTTTGGTGCAGCTTGCTCTGGACTGGAAATGCTTCTTATTAAAACATGCAGGTTACTAAAAATGTCGAACACTCTATGCAAATGTGCCAAGTAGTTCTGTTCAAATTGCATGTTATTGCAGAACAGGAGACCTATCGACAAAAGTCTTGGGATAATTGTGTCCGTATGACCAATAGATGGCACTGTTTGTTGCCTGTTGGGAATGGAAACGTTGCTGTTCACGGTGTTGTAGTAACGTTGAATACTGTATTTATTTTAATGTTGATACTGGACTACCATTTAGGAATAATGAGATAATATAATATTTTTATGACAAATAAACCGTCAGTCATCAACAAAAACCTCATGTCTACGTGTGCGTGTTTGTGTGTAAGAACAACTATGTATTGTTCCTCTATGACAGAGCTTAAAAGTGCTTAACACTTAATGAAAGAGGCATGATTGAGACTTTCTTGCTTATGTTGAGTCTAAATAACTTTAAGCTAGATTGTGACATATGGTGTCCTTGTTAAATGTAGTCATTTTACTGAATATGTCTTTGTGCTGAAGCTGGTGATGCTTTCATCTGTAGGGGCAAGAATGACCTTGTGTGTGGTAATGATGTGGGCATACCCTTACAGGAGGCCTATGGAGATGTGACAGAACGGCGGAAACTCAGAGAGCAGCTGGGCTGCAATAACTTCAGGTGGTACCTGGAGAACGTCTATCCTGATATTCATGTCCCAGAAGACCGGCCAGGAATGTTTGGGATGGTGAGTGACTGGCCCTCCAGTAGTGCTGCACGGTGTACCAATACTGGAGAGGTATCGCAATACCCTGACTTTAAAAATGGTGCTGTACCCCATTTTATTAGTGAAGATACTTCAAGAATGACAGTGTTTTAATAAGAGCTGTATGTCTTATGAGTTGCGTTGATGTGCGACAGCAGGGCGGTGTGTGTGAGCAGTGCTCTGCTTCCACTCCCTGCAGGCATAGTGGGCGTGCAAACCATATTCTTTCTCTCATATACACACTGCAGCTTTCATAGTGACAAAACAAGAGGCATGGCTGCAAATACAAGTGCACTTGTCGACAAAGCAGACGCGCAAAGTGAAATCTGGCATTATTTCGCTTACATAGCTGACAGTCAGGGCAAGCCCATGGACACCACAAGGCCCGTCTGTAAAATATTTTTAAACCCTACGCAGACCAAGGGAGCCAACACGTCCAACTCGGCAAAGCATCCCTTCGACAGACATTCCGACCTGTTCAAAGAATTTAAAGAGTGACAGGTTAGCGAATGTGATAGATAACATAATTACATCATGCCCATGCCCTCAAATACAAGTCAAACGAGTGTTATTTATTTTGTGACAAGCAAATTTCTGTAAGTCTGGTACTTCATGGTGATGAATCTCAAACCCAGGATTGTTAGCCTGTACACTACAGTTGTGCACACAAGGATTTAACCTTTTATAAGCAGCAGTGTGACATGTGAAGGTGGAGAGATATGAACATGTACAGAGCTGATCTTAATTGAAAGTTTCTCCAGTCCTGGTTGGATATTAAAAATTATGAACACACTATGGTACAATAATTCCCTCCTGTTGTTTTGGCTTCTTTTCACACCCTTCACTGTCTTGCATTGACATTGTCAAAATATTTTATGTTTTTTCAATTAATAAAGTTCCATGTGTTGTCATCTGTTATTCTATTACTTTTTCTGATGTTTTAGGTTTTTGCTGTGGTATCGTTTTAGTATCATTATTGAGATATTTAGGCAGGTATCGCAATGAAGGCCTAATTTTGGTATCGTGACAACACTACCCTCCATTAGCCTCATTCAGCTGCCTCTTCCTATAGCTGGAATGCCCACAAATCATTACTAACTTATTGTGGAAATGCCTGTAAAAGCTCTCAAACGGATTTATTATACACAATGCAACATGTTTATAAAGATGTATGATATCTTCCCTCTAGCTGAAGAACAGAGGAATGGCCAACTACTGCTTTGACTACAACCCACCAGATGACCACAATGTGGTGGGCCACAGAGTCATTCTCTACCCTTGCCATGGCATGGGACAAAATCAGGTGTGTTTCCATACTCTTTGCCTCACTGATCTATATTTGTTTGTGTCCAAGATTAAGTGTTTACTTTATTAGAGCACAAAAGGTAGGAGGTACCATATTTCTTCCTGTAATGGTGTTATTTGCATGATTGTTCCTTTTTTATCTTGTATTATTTAGTAACTATGGACAAATCCAATATTGCATATGATTGTCTTGTCTGTATTTTGCTTCTGAAATGCTAAATAATCTGGCCCTATATGACTTGTTCCAGAGCATTTTAAACTAAGAGAAACGCTTACAATTAAATGACACAGGGCCAGTCTCAGGTGGTGTGTTTATCTGAAGTTGTGACAAATGCGTCTGGGAGTGATGCAGGAAAATGCTTATCTTTCCGTTGTGTTGTAAGAGAAGGAAGGGTCTCATGTCATGTGGGAATTCATTGCCTGTCCTATTGTGTGTCTGGCAGTGTTGACAGCAGCCATTAATGCTCAAATCTATTCTTTTTGGGTTGCTGTTCACACAATACAACCCAATTCACTTACAAGTGACTCAGATTTTTGCATCAAGACAAGCCACTTGTGATCATTCCCTGAAATTTCTGCACCGGTTGTTGTTATTTTGGCATGTTGTGTTACATGGGGAATGAGGAAAAACACTCTAAAAAGATTTCAGCAGTCAGGCTGGAGTTGAGTGGACTGGAACTGGATTTCAGTTGCCTTTGAACCATACATGAATGGGGTCCAAACTGGATTTGGAAAAATGGGATTCCATGTAACTGTTTGCTGTTGAGACTTCAAGGATGAGATCAGATACAAATTGAGATGGGATAAAAATCAGACTTGAATAACTCCAGGCTGGCTGTCTAACATATTGGAGGACTGTCTGCAGAAGCTAGCACAGATCTACTGGTAGACTGCACGAAATATCATCCCTGTGAGTCTCAGTGGGTTGTAATTCATAAATAATGAGACCCATATTCACTGTGGATTTCACGTAGACTGCACCAAAAAAAAAAAACAGGCTTATAATTACAACAGGCCATTCCAGACGTTGAAGTTTTGGTGATCTAAGTGAAATAGGGCAGTCAGACTCAGTCTGGTAGTGTATGCCCATTTTTATTACCGCCAGACAAATACTTCAGTTTCAGAGACCAGGTGTTTGCAGTTTTACCACTTGCGAGCCCATTGGTTTTACCTGTCACTCTACAACTGAATCAACTAAAAATGTAACCTCCTTCTTATGGAAGCATTTGCCATAAAGCACTCCTAATGGGAGGCACCGCTATTTCTGACAGAATGTGAGGACTTCTAATCAGTAAGATAAATGAATGCTTTCATTCTGTAAATTATATATGAAGACATTACAAGTGTCTGATTACAAGCAATGAGTAGCTTGTTATAAGTAAGGGGTTGCAGGTTTAGTTGGAACAAAAAACAACCTAAACAGACATCCCCCAGGACCATGTTTGAGAAACACAGAAATACTGGATTAACAATGGGGGAAAACCTTCAGATTTTTATGAAGTGCTGCAATAAAGCTATTTCTTTCTAAACTCTTGAGTGTCCAATCTTATCCATGGAAAAGACTGTGTCTGCAGTCTGCTCAACCTACAGAAGCACTTGCAAAATTACAATAGCCTGCACATTTCCAGAGTAATCCTGCCAACCAGGTAACATAAATCTGAGTTCTTTTCTAATCATGGGCCTTGAAGCAAATAGCTGTAGAGCCCTTTTAAAGGATTTTATTTCAGAGCAGCCTGTTATTAAAAAGGCTTTGGGCACATGTTTGTTTCTCACCTACATTTCACATTTAATGACAAACACTGCTGCTTTTTTCACTGCCTGCTTTATTTCCGGAGGCAAAATTCAGTTTGCCTTTCTGGCAGGTAAGGGAAAAATGAATGTTGTCTCTTTCCTGCTTAACAGTGCAGTACAGCATCTGCAGTGTAAATAGCCAATGAGCTTTTTCACCATCTGCAGAGGCTGTGCTGTTTTTCACATTTACACTTCAGATTTATACTTTCACAGTGTGCTTTGTGTGACTAACAAGATGTACTATTTTATGAGACGACAGGATTTCCAGTTACTTAAAAGCACAAAACACCTTTATGCCACATTATGAACTTTTATATTGCTAACAATAATGAAAACAGGTCACATGGAGGTAAAATGGCTAATGCTTGCTTACATTCCTCAGTCTAAGTCCAGGATAAAAGCTTTGCAGTCTGATTGAAGAGAGGCTATAGTTGTACAGACACGTAACGGACGCCCCTGTCAGCTCCCAGTTTGTCACTGTCCACTTGCATCCCGTCTCTCCCCGACAGTTCTTCGAGTACTCCACGGACAATGAGGTCCGGTACAACACGCGGGAGCCTGCGGGCTGCGCCGCAGTGGATTCTGGGTCGGAGTACCTGACTATGAGTCTTTGCAGAAAGCCCAAACAGGCAGTGCCGGAGGATCAGAAGTTCGTCCTAAAAGAGGTACTGAATATGGGCCTTTTCTCATTACTCTGTGTCTGTGGGTCACATGCATTCTGTGGGGATCACATGGTCGTATATTGTTCTGTAAGAACGCCCAGATGAAGGGATTAATGGCTTATGCTGATCAAAGACTGTGAAACAGTGCCTGCATAAAACACTTTGCTTTTAACAAGTGCTTGTAAGGATTCAAGAAGAACATTTTGACAAATAGGGTTCTTGTTGTGCATGTTAAGACTATGCACTTACACGTCTTTGCAATTGTTTCAGCTTTTCTTTTGTGTTACATAACGTGATGGAGTTTAAACTTTCTGCTCACCCTGGAAAATGGCATCTGTCACAATACAAATTACAGTAATGGCAATTCAATGTTTTATTTGACAAAACATTCTGCTATGCTAACTCCTGTGAATAACTACTTTTTACCTGCTGGCACTAGCTGATGGTAGTGTTTGAAGGGTCTCTGGAGAATCAGACACACCTGTCAAGTTAAGTTTCAAGCAGCACAACTATGTTTCAGCTCTGATGTTACAGCGTTTAATTTACAATCTCCAACAGAGAATAAATTTTAGGTTTGCCAAAACACATTTTTTGTTGTAAAATATGTTGTTATTCTCTGTGGATTTGATATTTTTCCAGAGCAAAATACAGAGTGAGCACTCAAAGTTATGCCGCTTTTCTATTACTGATAAAGTGAGGCTGCTGTAGTCCTGCAGCAACAGTATAATCAGTGGAAAGATAAAAAATACATGATGCCAAATCATTGGTTGTTTGCCGTATTTCACAGGTGCACAAAGTCAGTCTCTGTAGGTGTGTAAATATTGGCTTTCGCAAGGCTCTTGTAGAGTTTCTGAAAGTGCGAGTCTCCTGACTGTTTCACCCTAAGGCGCCAGGGCAAACTGACAGGGCATATCAGAAATACCGACACACAGGACCGACTGGCCTTTCCTCTGAAAACACATCACTTTTCAGACTACTCTGCACCTGTGTGCCAGCGTTGCATCTGCAGACCTGACTTCCCCTCTGACAAAATGTCTCCTTTGGATAATTCCATTGAGTTTTAATATCTGTATGGTTGTAGGAGGTGGAGAACAGTCCACAGTTTAATTTGTTAGACATGACTGAATATTATAAGAGAGAGAGAATAGTGAGGATAATTATCTGTATAAGCCCTTGTGCCCTTCTGGCAGTACTGTATGTAATTTATTGATGGTCTGCATTGTGACTCTGGAACCTCAATCAGCAGAAACACTTGTGAATGGGGGTAGGAGTTGATTTGGATTCCTGAAAGTTCAATGCTACAGAGAGTAATGTCAGAACAGAATTTAAAAAAATTTAATCCTTTGATTGAAACTGTCACATAACTGTCACATTATTTTTAAGTAGGCTACTTATTTTCTTGCTCACAACAATCAGACCAACAGCAAGGGTTCCTGTCAACTAATAGGTATACACCTTATATAAAAGTAAAACAGTAGTTGATAAGTGCAACCCAGGAAGTGTTGCTCATTTTTGGTCTCAAAAACAAAAACATTACAAGCCATCACTTAAAATGACAAATAGATGTAACATATATTTGCATATGTCAGAGAAACTGAAAGCTATTGATCAAGGAAATTGCTTGAGGAACAGAAAGATAAGTGTGACGCTCATTTAAAAGTGAGCACCGTTTAAATAGGAAGCATCAGTGAACAAATATAATGATTATCACAAATCATACAATGGCTGTATTTTGTGTTTGTATTTTGTGCTGTTTGTCTACTGGTTTATTATAGCATCATATTTTTCTATGTCACAATATAGACTGGGCTGTTTCTGATTTCGTCTCTTAATAATGTCTCTGATTTAAGAAGTCTGCTTGTCTTTAATCATGACTCTCTCGCTCTTTCTAGGATGGGTCCCTCTACCATGTCCAGACTAAGAAATGCGTGCAGGCCATAGACAAGTCTGACAACGGTGTCCCCGCCCCTGCCTTGCGACCCTGCTCTGGCTCTGCTCACCAGAAGTGGTTTTTTGAGGAGAGGTCATAACAACCTGCCAGACTGCAGCAAGGGGTTGGGTCTCAGGGCAGGGGGTCCTGGACTCAAATCATTTTTCCCTTTAAGATCAGTGAGAAAAGGGCAAATCTGATATTAATGCACATCACTGTGGATGCTGTTGTCACTTTTCCCCGTCTATTCATTTAACCTATTCTCCACAGTTCACCAGCGTTTACAGAATGGTTCTGTGGAGAGAATAAGCTGCAGGCATTGAAAAATTGAAGCAGGTATGCAGGTTCACTGCCTTTTACTTGGGAGCGGACGTTGGCGTTTGTGACTTGGTGCAGTGCACTTTGGGGGTTGATTATTTAGGTTCTTACAGATGGACAGCATTGTCTCATGTGTTGCTGTTTCTTTTCTTCATATCTTTGATGTGACACAATTTCTGCTGCAGATTGTCTGTGTGAACCCATTACAATTCTAAAAGGGTGAAAGTATGCTATATTTCTTCACTCAGATTGTATATGGATACCCTTGCAACTGCTCCATTTAAACCCATTTTTACTGTTTTAATGAATTTTTATTTCCTACCATCCCCAAACCACTTGTCAGCCTTTTATAGATATATCTGGCATTGAAGTATTTGGAGGACCACCTACTGCTGTAGTGGTACCTAATCACTGGATGCTGTTTCTTGTTCCTGCCTTTAGGTGTTCCCACTTTTATCATTCACCTTCATGTAATTTGCTGCACCTATGGCAGAGGTTCTTAGTAGTTCCACTTCAGGTCATTTCATGAGATTATCTTTTCATTCATGGCAAGGATTTTTTGTTTTATATTTACAGAAGTGCTAACTACTAAGTAGTCCAGCGTAATAGTGTACTACTGAATCCTTCAAATAAAACAGTAAAAATATATGCAGTGCACTTGCAGAATTTTGCAATGAGCATGCACATCCCAGACTTCCGTAGTGAATAGGAAATCCTTCACATGAACTGCCAGAAGTCATCTGTCGAAGAATGTCATATTATCTCAAATTTATGAAAATTACATGGCTTACTAAGTTTTTTTCAATGATGCTTCAGCACAAACTAACATGACCAACTGCTTTTCATAATCAATAGATAAGTAATCATCTAAAAATATGTTATTCCAATATCAACAAAACCATGTTTTCAGTCTTATAATGGTCATTATTTGCATACTTCTGGACACTTTCCAGGCTACTCCCATTTTTGCTGTTTTTACTATGCTTTTGTCACATTGCAAATGAAGTGCCTAACCTTTTGGATGCAGATTGCTTTTGGTCTGTGAAAAAGGTTCCCATAGTGTTGAACAGAACGGCCTGTGCTGTATCTCTGCATCGCAGGCGTATTCTGGCAGGTTAATCATGTGGCTCTTTCCTACCTGTGGTGCACCTGTGATAAAGCTCTTATCTGCTTCGAGATCCCCTGTAAAATGCAAGCTGCTGCACTCACACTAACTGGGGAGTGACAGGTGACTGACAGGAGTGGAAACCAGTCAAGCCGATCTCACCAGGCTAGGACGGCTGTCCCTATCTTAGTCGAAACAGGGCATTCAGACCCATCTTGAATCTGTGTCGCGTGCTGGTAGGGATTGTCGTGCATTGCACTCTTGTTTACAGCTACTTATTTCAGTGGGAGATGTGGACGGTTTTCAGAATTTCCCTTCCTCTCTCCCACCCTCTGTCTCGTTCTGCTTTCCTCTCTTGTCCCATTGGTCTCTCCCAAACCAGTCGGAGTACTACAGCGCGCATGTGATTGAGCACAGCATCACTGACTGAGTTGCTGTGCGGGTGATTTACACTTGTAGATGTAAACGTGCAGGTAAATGGTAAATTGTTATGTTAACACTACATGAGTACCAGTTCCATATTCAGTTTCCCCATTGCTAGCTCCTTCTGTGTGGCCCTTTTATGTGGTGCTGTTAGCAGAATCAGCGAACCACAGTATGCCATACAGCAAATTATCATGCAAACCAGCACTCCATGAAAAGCCCCATTATGTACTACGGTGTTGATTCCATCTAATGACAATGCACTCCATGCCTGAATTTAAGAAATGAAGCAAGGTTTGACCTTTTTTCCATTTATTTCACAATGCAAGTCAGGGGTTTACTGGAAATAATCAAAACATTATTTATGAAAAGCTTTCCTAAATTGTTGCTGAGGGCAAGTTCATTGCTGTTAGATTGAATCTCAGCCAAGGTATTCACTATGCAATGTTTTTTATGAATATTTATAATATGAAGCCATGGGCGTGATTGTCCATTTATGCTTTTTTGAGGTTGTGCTGGCAAACCTATGCCCATGCAATTTGAATAATTTGAAACATGGATAATAATTGATCTCTATGCTGGAATTCAATTCAAAGTGGATTATATTCACTTTTATTTATAATTATTGAAGTTGCCTTAACAAACATCAGGAAAATGAAGGATTTAACTATTTTTGTCAAATGAAATGGTATAAAATATTGCTGATTTCAGTCTAAACATTTTTTGTCTTACCATTTTGTAATGTTTAACTCTTGTTTGTGGGAAGTCCATTTTCTAATGTATTTTTGTCTTGATATTATTTTGAATTTAACATGAATAAAATTCAAACCTCAAATGACATTCTGTATATGCACTCTTTTCCCAGCATGCTTGATTGTGTTCAAGTTTATGTTTACCAGCCAGCTCCTCAACCTTTGTATACATGTCCATTGCAGTTTTAAGGATATTACATATTTGATTCTGGGTTCTGGTTTTTTGTAGCACTGGAACATAACTGGCTTAAACTCACTTGATCAATAGAAATGAGTAAAGTCTCCTAATATGAAACATCTTGCGATGCAAGAAGCACTCATCATTGTGTCACAGTAGTCTTTTGAAGTGATGTTGATCATACTCCACCTGGTAAACTCATGTGGTGATACTGGCTAATTTAGTTTATAGACGAGTGGTGTTAACATTTGCACTGTTGTTTTTATGATATCGACACAGCTTTCATGACTGATGCAAATCTTGCAATCTAATCTGTTTCATAAATTGGCTGAGAGTGGATACTTAAAGTAATTTTTGTTCCTTAAAAGATATTCCCTTAGATATTTAATGGTGTGTGTTTGCTTTCTGCTATCCAAACACCAATTCAGTAAGGGAATTTATCAAGCAATTTTATTAAAAGTGAATGTTGCCTCAGGTATGCCTGCATTGTGACAGTCTTATTGGAATTTTCCATAGAGCATTGCATTCTGCACTGTACTGTGAAAACTGTCACGTCTCACCCTGTCATCCACCACACTGGCATCCCCAGAGAACAGTGTGAGATTGGCACGCACCCAGCTTCACATAGTGATAGGTGCATGACCAAAGGATGATCTGAGAAAGAATGAACAGAACTTCTTAAGTACTTCTCAAGTTTTTAATTCTTAAGTACTGTAGTTCATTTTAAGCACATCTTAAGCCATGGCATTTTGTCTGCATATGTGTTGGTTGCATGAGTTGAGTTAAAACAGACTGTTATGCAGATGAATATGGACATGTGGTCATATGTGTGTTAAAAGTTCAGTTAGATTTGGATGGGGTGTGTAGGCTTTATCCTTGTTCTGTGGCCCCAGGGGCCTCATGGTAGCTTGGACCTTGGCTCATCAGGGCTGTTACCCACTGTTACACAGTGCGGCGGAGCTTGTTTGTGGAGAAGGGGTATGCGGTCTGGACATCTGTGCGTCTTTGAGTACCTGGGTCCCCTGCTGGGGCACAATGAACAGGGTCACAGGAAGCGTTTTTGTGCGCAGTCTCCAGTAGAGAGTCCCCATGGGAGAGAGGGCCATTTCCTGGCAACCAGGTCTCTGTGACAACCCCCAGCTGGGACTCCCTTTGCTGCCTTCCTTGCAGATGGGTGTGAAAAAACTGGCCTACTGGGACCGAAAGGGCAGCAAGAGTCACACTACACAATGTGAAGGGGTCAAAGGTCAGGGGGTTCATACATTAAAACTATCTCTGCCGACTAACTGTAACCAGTGCTTAGTACATTAATTCAATATATTATTTAACTTATCATAAAATAAAATCTATGACATGCAGTGCCCTCCAGAATTACAATTTACATTTTCAGTTCATATGTAATTCATAACTCATGCATTTGTTTTGATATCCTCATATCCTTTGTGTGATAGCCTTAAGTGTTCAAAAATGGTGGTTGACGTTATTGACATGTCTTGCTGCAAAGCTTACTAAGTGTATGTTTTTGTAAAATTTCCAATTATATTTATTTTATATACTTTGTGTGACACATTGAGATTGAGACTTGCGGTATAAGTCATGTACTCTGTCAAGTCTACAGCGTCTTGCATTTTGAATAATCTCAGTGGGCTATTCTGGAATGAATCAGGTTTAACATGTTTTACTCCGGTGTAGATTGGACTGCACTGTTGACTAAATAATGTCAAGATATTGAGACAGAGATGGAATAAATGAATGGAAAATGATAACTACTACCACAAGGCATCGAGATATAGATGGTTCATTCTAGGGTAAGGTTTCTTCTGATTCTTTTGATCTCTGGGGAAAAATCCCCAGTGAGATCCTGTAATGTAACTGTAATGTATCCATCTCTATGTTTATGTACAGTGGCAGCAAAGCGAGACTATTTTGGGATTTGTTCCTCAGATCCTTCATATCTTGAAATTTATTCATCAACCATGTTTATTTACCTCACTATAGCAGAATGAAAATAAACTTTTAACAATTACAAAAAGCCCATTGAACAAACACAAGAAGCTGCTGTCTCAGCTTGATAGAATATTTGAAAGAAATGTACCGTGAGCCTTATCATCTTGATGGGCCTTACCTGAAATAAATACATTAAACCTATTTTTATACCAAACAGAAAACATAGGAGAACTTATAAAAGCTTCACAAAAAAGGTGTTAATAGCTTTGAAGCAAACAGCATATAGTAATTTATGCTCTTTTGTACTCAAAACTCAGATATAAATATGATGTTGTGAGGAGTTTTGTTTTACAAACCGTTTCCCTTGACAAACACATTAAAGTACAGTAAATGTGACAGTTAGATCTCTGTCATTGTAGGCACTCTAGTATGAACAGTGCTGGTTGCAATTTTGTATTGCAACATCATAATTTTACAGGTACCCCTACAAATTTTGCTTATATTTCACAATTCTGGGAACAATCTCAGGTTTTATGATTGTCGTTTAAAAGCACAGAACCAGAGATTCAGTGAACCAATCACAGTGCAGAGTGGTCAGCTGTTGGGTGTCTTATCAGCTCAGTCCCATCCTGAGGGGGTGGGAGTTTTTGATGACTGCGGCTGCCTGGAGTCATGGTAAGGGAGAAGGCGGGGGGGCACCAGTGCTGGGCAGAGAAGCTGACCTTTTTTAAAAGGATCGATACCGGAACATGCTCAGCTATGAAGCAGGAGGCAGGAAGCTTAGAGGCCAGATGAGGCTTTAATTGCTTTAAGTTGCAGATTCCCTGCCGTTTCAGCAGGTGGTATGCCCCAGCACCCCCGTGGGCTTTCAGGGAGGCTCTGCCACTGATGGGCACCTGGGGCTGTTTACAGGATATTCTCTGGGTCAAATAAGGATGCGGTCATTCTTCCTAGCTTCTCTCTACACCTAGTAGAAAGACTGAACTCTCTACTGAAGAGAGCACATACATAAATCCTATTTCCTCTTAATGGCCATCAAGTAGCATGAAACTGTAGCCTCCGGATTCAGTGGAGTCATGGAAACGAAATTCAGATTCGTGACATTCTTATTTGGCAAAGATTAAGGAATGGAGCATGATTTTCATATTGCAGTTGGCTGTCACGGCTAAACTCTACTTATGCTAAGTGTGGTGAGTTTACCTCACAGTCTGGAACTGAAGTCTGTCTGTCCCAGAGTTGACAGTGACCAGCAGGCATTTGGGGTCATGCATAATTATCCTTAGTATCAGCCAGGGTTTGAGGTTTCAAGTGACAGGGTTATCCTTGCCTTATTGCATGGCAGGAACTCCTTTAGTTGACTGGATACAGACATTCTACATGCTTAAACAATCTATGCAACCTATTTTCAGCCCCCTGGTGAAACTCAGATGGTGGAGCGCAATGTAAAAAGAAGATGTGGGCGCTAGCAGGTTATGAGATTTAATCAAATCAACTATTTTCTTGTCACAGTTCAGTCTATGTTTCAAAGAATGGAACCAAAACACTGGACAATGGAAAATTGTAAAGCACTTTCACCTGAACTGATGAATCCTAGTACTGGTTTCTTGCTGCTTTGATAGGAGGAACTGGGCAGGTGTCAACAAAGTGGCTGGTGGTGACAGTATAATGGTTTGAGGTGTGCTTTTGTAGCACACACGACATTGACCTTTATACAAGTACCATAATATTTGGGTGTGACACGATATCTGAGCATCATTGCCAAATCCAGTGAAATTTGGAAAAGTGATCCACTACCAGCCGATATACAAAAACTATAGGAAACCTTGGTGTTGGCATGGGACAGAATCCCTGTGCCATACATTTGACACATTGTGTAGTCCATGTCCCAACAAACTCAGGTTGTTCTCAGGGAAACAGGGTGACTGGCTCACTGTTAGGCATATGTACCTAATCGAGTAGCCCCTCAGCGTATGTGTATACATGTTTACCTGGTCACCTAAAAATCAAAATCAACACACATTCCCATGAAAATGAGTATTGGTTGACTGACACAAAATAAATACATTTTTCTTGTAGTTGGACGATATTTTAGTTGATTTCAGCTGTAACATTACAGACAGGACCTGTGAATTAGCACATTTTAAGTTCACGTGTAACGTATCTGTCTTGATAACGGTGTTGAATGTGAAGACTGTTCACTGCCTCTGTCCATACAGGGAACTTGGTGAGGAGTGAGGAGAATGCGGCAGTTTAGTGAGCTGTGGAGCATCTCACTTAATGAAGTGCGTCTGGCAGGTTATCGATTGACCCAGGCACCTGATGCGTGGCCCTGGATCTGAGCGGGATAATGGGATAGCAAGCAGAGAGGAGAGGGATGTCATAAAGGGAGTGAAAAAGAGGAAGAGCCCAGAAATAGGCCATGTTGATGTTATTTTAGAATGCATTTATGGAAGAACAGAAAGTAGAATGAGGTGAAAACTAATTATCTCTTCTTTTGGGTTATTTGTCTTTGATGGGTGACACTTTTCCTGTCTGACCATTAAATATGAATGAACTCCTGATTTGCTCATCTATCATTCATGACTCATATTAAGTCATCTCTCGAAAAATAGCAGAGCATGTGCTCAGTTGATGCTAAATTAGAGTGACCCTTTTTATAAAATGATGATATTGTTGACACAGGAAGAGACGCCAGGTGTAAAACTGTGTGCTTCCAGCATGGTTTTCATGTGTTTTGTGATGATCTTCCCTTTGGAGAAGGTTTTAGGGGTACTTTCAGGACAGATTCATGACATACAGCATGGCTCTTTAATTCATATTTATGCACCTTCATATGTCTTACTCATACAATAATAGTATATATCTTTGGCATGGGGTCTTTGGGGACATCTACGGCCATCTACTGATTTGGCCCATGTGGCGATAATGTTGTCAGTGTCACTGCAGCTGGGAGTCTCATTGGGCGATGCACAGCTGGCTCCACTGTCACCCAGGGAGGGGCAGGGGTTCAGATGGCTGCTCATCGTGCAGCAGGGATTGCTCTGGTTGAACAGAAGACTGCCTGCTGTCACGGCCTCTGCCCATAGCTGTGTTATATATGCAGGCCTCTGGTGCCATGCACATGCAAGTCCAGCTGGTGCACTGTAAAGAAGAAAAGAAGCAGCAGCTGGCAAAACTTACTTGTTTTTCGAGACCATTCTCCAGAATCAATTGATGATCTTGTAACAACAGCTTTACAAATGTGGCTGGGCATTATAAATTCTGGAAAATAAAATTCAACACAATTTGGTTAAAAGGTTATTGAATATAAACATTACTGTTCGCCATGTGCATATTGGAAATACCTATCTTGTAACTGTCTGTAGATCAATTGAGCATAACATCACACTGTCCAGTGTAAAGTGAAGTCTCAGTGTGTTATCCATGCTCAGTGTAATACATGACACACATGTAGTTCCCCTGCTTTTTGTTCAAACCCACATACATCATCTTACATTTATCTCCAGCCACTGCAACAAACCAAATCAGCATTTTATGTGTTAGCTGTAGGGGAGGCATGTGGAGACGTTCCTTGAATATGTGTGGCCTTAAGAATATAAACTGAAATTGGTAAAAGGAAACTCATTACATATACTGATGACACGTAAGCAATGGAAATCAATACTGATGGTATCTGTTAGGGAGAGGTATGCTCTTGGCTCCCATTAGCTTGATCGGTGTGAAAGGGAACTGCTGTGTCGCTTCTGCGACTCCATCAAACTCGCACTCTCCCATGTATAAATCATAGTTCGGCTTTTAACCTTTCAGAAGTAAACACTCCTCTGTCTCTGCAGGTCTGTCTCACTCCATAATTAATGTTGGAGAGTTCCATGTCCTGGAGCGAAGCTTTATAAAATGGCAGATTACTCACGCACGAGTGCCAATCCCATTGTCTCTTGTTAGCAAAGAAATCTGCTTAATTCTTCAGAGTCTGAAAAAAACCGCGTCGTATCTCAGAGGGATTATGGCGCACGTATGCGTGGTAGGATTATTCCCACCCACCGCAAAATGACTCCATTAGTCTCAGGATCTCCATAATGGTTCTGAACAACAATTCAGCTCTGTCAGATATTCATTGATGAGTAATTTCAGTACAGCAGTTGCCATGGGAACATGAAGAAAGCAGTGGACATTGTAAAAGCGTGTTTCAGCTATATTTTTCAGATTCAAATTCATGATTATTCTATTCTGCCTCACCTGGGACTGCACTAACTGAAGCCCTGTCTCTTCCTGCAATGTCAGTCAATTACACTTGAAAGTTCTTGTAACCCTGACTTGCAGTTACCTGCTGGAGATCTGAATTAGTTGCACAGCTGGTATAAGTACATTGCAATGCTTGATCGTCCAGTGGGGGTGCTAGTGACTGGTGATTGGGAATACGCTAGCCATTATAGCAGGCAACCTGGCCTGTCTTGGATTTTATTACGTTAATTAATGGATGAGCCACACCACACCTACGTCCAAAGGGATAATTATGAATACATTACATTTTGAATATTCATAAATTATAAGGTCATAAGATCGAGACAAAACATTCCAGAACATGCAAAAAAACCTCAATTTATAATTACAATTAAATTCTTGCAATACTTAATATTCAGTTTTAATGACCACTACAAATGTAACCGCACAGGGTGAAAGGTCAGGTATGTGTTTTTTGCAGTACATGTTTTTGCAGGCAGGTTTTCTGGTGTAATTGTGTACTGTGGTTGTGTGCAGTGAGCATCTGTTGAGCTCTCTCATGCCATGATTCATGGTTCATTCTGCATATAGGGAGCCTACTCTGCAGGCCGTTGCTGTGAATTCTCCTGGTGCCTCTATCATTGAACTAGCATATTAAACCTGTGCGTAGATACAAACCAATTTTTAAGGATATTATTTACACTGATCTACAAATGAGCAAATGTCCTTTTCTACTTGTAGCCTGCAGCTCACCTTACTAGGGATTGGTCAGTCATGTCCATGTGATCGCATGTAACAATGAAAGTTCAAATTATTTGAACATTAGCATGGCTACATACAGCTTATTTAACTCTGCATTTAGCATGCACCACATACAATACCCAATATACGTAATTAGACTGGTAAGATAGTTCATCTGTGGTGGGGAAAAAAGGGATGGCTACCAGTGATAGAACATCTTCTTTCACTCCAGCTCTGATCAGAATGCTGTGGGTTTTGAGACAGGTGAAACGAGTCATTTGCCTGGTATCGTATCACTCCCAAGTGGTCACCCTGGGATCAATGGTTTCAGGAATAGTAGCAGTGTTGAACATGTTCACTGAAGACTCCTGGGAAAAGTGCTCTTTTATATACTGTCAACAGAATGTTCAGTTAAGTATGACATTATACTGATATTATATTATCAAGAGTATTCAGGGTATCTGCGTTTATAAAATTGTGATATTAATACAATAATTTGCATCCCAAACAGCACATGCCACTCTATATAGGCATTCCATATACTTTGTGTTATACATAAAGGCATTGTTACTGGTGGAGACTCATCTCTGGCTTCCAGAAAGCTGTTGAAAAATTTTGCAGACTCATATTATATACCTGTATTTAGATCCATTGTGCTAACTCTATTTTGGTAACTCTTGCTTTGGTCTTTGCATCTCTGCTGTGTGATGAGAATGACCATTTTTTGAATAATCTGAGATCTAATTGTGATACGCTATTTTGCTTGTTGGGCTAATTAAGAGCATGATGAAGAACTCCTGTGATGCTTTCTGCCCAAAGTCGAGGAAATATTAATGTCCTGCAAGTCTGCCATTGGGTAGTTTTGATTTTCAATTTTAATATTTTGCACACACAAAAATACTTGATGTCATTAAGATGCCTAACATCATCCATCCCAATCGTGAACATGAAATTCCAAACATCACAAATATTAATACGTTCAACATTTTTATTCATGAAGCAGAAATCATGGCTACATGTGAACATGAAGATAAAGGGGATTATTTCATGTGACATGTTTTTGTGGACATACCAGATTTATGATGAATAGGCATTTAGTTTATTCATTTAACTTACCTCAGACTATATGAACTATTGGCTCATGACTGAACATTTTATGGCTTTATTTCTATGAGCAAAATATAACTTATGGTTCAAAAACAGCAATAAATTTAATTGACCAAAAATAGCCAATGGGTATTAGAGGGACACAGTAGATTTTAATGTTCAAACCTTAATATTTTGTGTGGTTTCCTCATTCTTCATGGTAACTGTACTTAAAAAACATCAGGAGTATCACAGAGGGTCAGGTTGGGACATTTGTTGATTGCTGAAGGAATGAATTCTGTATGAATATAAGCATTTATAAATAGGTACAATAAATAAACACAGTTATGAATAGAGGACATCATCATTGACTAAACATTTAGAGATTGCCATCTTTTTAATTTTTTGACCACATCTGAATTGTAGCATGTGCAATAGTGGCAATGTCAAATCTGACGGCAGGACGTAAATGCCGCTGAACTTCACATTATGCCTCGAGCTTTGATCACATCAGATCTAACAGATCACATCAGTTTTCTCTATTCATTTGACAAGCAGGGGTGTCCAAAAGGTTTTTGGTCAAACCATTTCAATTCATGTTCAAATATTATAACATATTAGAATGACTAAAACACCCACTACCTCACAACAGCACACTCAAGTCAATAAACGTCCAAAGTCAATACCATGACAACTAACTTGTCCTTGGGTTTACATGGACAGGAGATGCTGCTGCTCCTTGCCTTGGTGTGTCATCTGCAAGCAGAAGGTAGCTAATGCAGCTGTGGTCAAAGTATGTCGAAAATCTGCCATCTGTAAATGTTCCAGGAAAATACAAGGTATTATTACTAATACTGTATTGATATCTACCCAGCTCTCAATGGTTTCTGCATGCAAAAACTCAGTGTATAAGCCATTTTAACAGCATGCCAATGCATGTAAAGAACAGTTTTTTTCTGAGGTTTTTTCTGTTTTAATCATTGCTCAAACCAAACGGCATATTGCATGACATGTTTCATGCTTCTAGGCCATGGTCCTCCTTTGCAGCCGTTGTTTTCCAACTGTGACCTATTTTCACACACAGACTTCATTCTTATTTACAGAATAATCTTCCAGCCTTAATCTTTAAGCAAATAAAAGATAAGGTGGAGCAAGATTGAACTGTCAAAAGAGGTCAAACATTGTGGTTGTCTCTGCTTGTCCTTTAAAGAAAGACAATAAAATGGATATCTTTTTCCTTCTCTGTTGTGCCTCATGTTGTTATGATGTTAAACAATGACATGCTACATAGCAATAAGAAAGAGAGATAAAAGGAGAGGTTATTCTAATATGCAAACCTAATCCTCCTCTCTGATCAAAGTCCAGCCTTGTGTTGTTATTAATCTCATTGATTTCATGCCAACAATGTGACTTTTATCATAGAGCCATCTTGATCATCACTTTGGATAGAGTGCATTTTTCATCACCTCTTGCTATTACTATAAGACTAATATACAATTAGCTCTGCGCTCTGGCATACGGGTTAAATAAAAAAAAAGTGTATCCCGATGAGGCTAATTTATAATACAATCTAGATTATTATAATACAATCTTGATAAAAGGTTGGCATACTTTACTAATAGAAATGCTCCAGATTAATTCACACAGTAAAATTTAATTACACATACATTTCAATACAATGGACCAGATACATTTTAGTTAAATAAAATCTTATAGATCTGTATTTCTCATACACAGGAAGGAGGTAAAACACAGCAACATAAAAATAATGGTTATTTAAAGAGTTTTTGTATAAAGATCCAATAAAACACTGAGATGTGTAAAGCAAGATGGTCAACACCACACCTTTGTACAAATTCAAATCAGCGCTGTCTCTTAAAGGTATTGTAAAATCAATTATATCAAGAATCCAATGTTTTATGATATAAATAATTTACTATGCATCTATCTATTCATATCCCATCTGCTCTGTAATTTAGGACAAACTAATGGCTTTGTTTCAAACCCTTGCATCACTGTTTTTACAAATGTCATACATTATTTCACAAGTATTTATTTGATTGTGCTGGCATGTTTGGTTGAGATTTCAAAGTTTCTCTGAGCTAATTGGTTTTCTTACCTCTCTTAACACAGTCAAACCATTTAGTTTCACTAACCAGCTCTCTCCTGCCCACTTAATACACACACACACACACACACACACACACACACACACACACACACACACACACACACACACACACACACACACACACACACACACACACACACACACACACTTAATACTCAATATGTGTCCCCATTGGCTATGTACACTACATGTACATACATACTTAATATGTTTCCCCCGCTGCTGGATACCCTTAAGGCTCACACCCCCACCCCCCTCACCCCGAGCACCAGAGTACTACCCAACAAAAAATAGCAGTGTTGGGATTATACCCCACACAGACAAATGTCACACACAAAAAAATAGAAAGTCACATAAAATTCATGAATAACCCTCATTCTGTTATGTAATGCCTTACAAATATGCGCACTACAGGTAGATAGCTAATTAGCTAACCTTCCAAAAAGCTTAGCTGGCTAGCATGGGCATGGCATGCAATTTGTGAGAGTAGAAGTGAGATATCTAATGTTACTTACAAACTCATACCTCTGTCCATTTGCCTCTTGACCTATTGAGATACATCATACCTAGTAAGGGCCAAAACAGGATAACAGCTTCACTTCATTTACTACTCGAAGCCATATGAATGCAATTAAGAAAATCGATATTACATTTATTTTCTGACGACCAATGTATGTAAAACCCTTGAGGGGAGGAGGGGTTGCCCTTTTTTATAGATCCCCTATCCTTTTTTTTCGCAAGAGTGAATGAACGCTGCAAAAGATTCAAATATAATACAGCATGTTAAGGTAAATGGCTAGGGGCCACTGCCTCCCTTGGGCCCTACCTGTGAGCATGCCTGCATAGGTTTTTTTTTAAACCTGATCTAAGGTTCCAAGTGGGACAATGCACCTAAAATACGCATCCTAATGGTTAAATTATTTGATGTTGAAGGGATATTCTGCTGAACATTTCTCCTGATTTGTTTTTCTGTATAACTGTGTTCTCAAGTTGTTTTGGAAGATCTTTGGTCTACAAGACCAAAACAAATTCAGAAATACTCATTTCTGTTTCAAAGTTCCATGACTTCAAGCTTTGAGGTAAAATAGTAACAACTATGCAAGAGTCTGAATATTTTTGCAAGACACTTTTTTTCCTCATGCAAACTAAATGCTTTCCTGTTTGTGTGTCAGTTTCTCTATATTGAATGGAAAAACTGGATATCTTAGTAAAAAGTGTGTTTACTATTGGGCAATTACATAAGTTTAAGTTTTTAGCAACTTTGAAATTGAATAATTTTATGTAAGTCATGCTGTAAAACAACATTAATCAAGAGTCTTCTTGTTTATGATATTGGGAAACTAATGTTTTTTTTTTATTTTATTTAATTAGCCACATATTTGTGAACCAGGAAAAATTGGCTCAGTTGGTTTAATTTTCTATATTTAACTACATATTCAAGTAAAGTCATCACATTGAGAGCTGGCACTCTGAAATCCTTGTACTCTAAAATATGCAGTCAAAACAGATCGACCTCTACAACTCAATTGACCGTGAGCAGAAAACAATTATGAGTATTTCTTTTCTGCTGCAGCATAGGCTGTTTTTCACTGTGACACGAAGTCGGTCTGTAAGTAGTACGACAGGCTGCTTAATTTATTTTTAGATTATTTTGCAGGTGCATTTTAAATGCTCCTAGTCGTGAATAACTCACGCAGGCTACACAAGTGGGTTAAAATAAACGATCAGTGAAAACTACTACATCTACCAAATAGGCTACATATATTCTGAACTAAACAGAGTCAGCTGTTATATCGTCTGCAGAGACAATATGACTAACAGAGGTGTTGACCGTTATTATTAAAAACTATGGTATAGAGTGCCTTTTAAACGCCTAACTGAACGTAGATATATGTGGTTACGTTAATTCAGGACCATGGATAGCATATATGTGCAAACCTTGCACTGCGGGTTTCTTCGTAACCGAGCCGTAATTAGTATATTTAACTGTATCGCTATCGACCAGTATTACACCAATTTTTTACACTACTTAATAAAATGCTTATTTCATTCTAAAAAGGGGCAGGAAAACACAAAATGGTAACAAAAAATACAAACATACGTAGAACCGGTCGTAGCAGCGTGCAAGAGTTGTGCGTGCCTTGGTGTAAGTCTGATATAGTCGTAATAATTCAGTTGGTATGGTATTGCTAGGTGGCACTGTTTATTAAACATGGATTTTATAAGTACGCCCACACTGCTTTTACATAAACCAGTCATCCTTTTAGCATTTTAAGCTTATAATGATACTAATGCTTATGCTTTGTTGATTTGTTCAAAGTATTGTCAAATTATTTACTAACTTAGGGTTTTCCAGCATACAACCATGTACAATTTCTTCTGTTTAGGGTTTATCATCTTAAATTACCTACCTGGGGACTCGTCAAAATCGTAATCTTTCCACATCTCCGTGATCAAATAATACTATTTTACAAGCTGATCAAGATCTAAATGTACTTGCAATGTCGACAATCACATGACGTAACACTGCATTAGTAAATCATAGCCTACGTCGGCAAATGCATAGTTTACATTATGGCTGGGATTTTAGACGTATTAGTTTAGTCTGCTTTTAAATTTTGTCTCTATGTGAGGAACACATTTTGAACACGAGAAGCTGCCTGTTAATAAGGTAGTAGGCTAAGGTAATATTACCTCTCCCTGTCTGTGGTTCGTACTTGCACAGGAGCGGGTAACATCAGTCCCTTGAGTTTTTTTATGCCCTGCACAGCTCCTTCTCGCGCGCGCTCTGATCAGCAACGGCACTGAGTAAAGTGAGACCTCGCGCTCAAGCACTTCGGCATCCGCATCAGCAGCAGCAGCATCGTCTTTCAGGCTTGGAAGGTACGGCCTCGTTAAAATACATTAGGGCAAGGACTGCCTTTACTTTTCCGCATAGCTATTTTTGCTCTTCTTTTCTCTATTGTTTTAGCTGTCATTCGTTCCTTCATTTCAAATATATCAAACAAACTGGGCGCTGGCAGGAATACATCATTTTCTTTCTGCTATTCGGTTGCTGGGAATATACTCGGATGGTGGTTTTGCACCTATAACAACCGCCACCCTCAAGTGGCTTACTTTTTTGTCATCGTCGAGATAGTGTTTTAAAATTTATCTGCTGATTCCGTACTGACTTTGGATTGTGATGTACTGTTGTGGTCGTACTCTCTGGGAGGTGAGAGGATGGATTGAGTTTGGAAGACATTAGCAGGAGCATTGTGGATCACAAAACCCAGGAAAAGCTGCCCCGCTGCCTGATAACATCTGTCACACAACCCCTTTTTGGTATATTATCTGTGTTATTTCCTGAAATCTGGAGGGTGCCCGTGGAAAACCATAGGGACGCGCCATTGGACGAAAACACTTCGATACCTTCACTGAAAGACGCTGCACTGCAATTAATCTTTCGCGGAACTGCCGTCTTATTAATTAATTAATTTATTTATTTTTACATAATTTATATACGATTCCCCTGAGCTGACTGTCCATCTATAACAACGATTTGCCATGCCAGGGCAGTGAAAGGGTGGATCTGTTTCGTCGTCCTGTACAGATAGCATGGCTTCATCCCAGTGGAAATGCAGATCGGAGATGATCGTGGTGTCAGGATGTCTGCTCCTATTTGTCTGGGGATTTCAACCTGTGTTGTCAGTGGGGTGCAATTACAACGCTGGGCACAACCTGGACAACGCCTGGTATTCGAAGGATGGCGAAGATTTGCCTATTATGGTCCTGATGCCCATGAATGAATCAGCGCTTATGAGTAGCATCAGTCAAGGAATCGACCCCGCAGTCAACCTTGCCATTAAGCACATACGAGAATCCAGGCTATACTCCTTCTCCTTGATCCCAAAAATCTACGACACAGAGGTAACCCACCAAAGCGTCACTCATTATCGCGCCACAGCTGTGGTTTACGGTCATGTCAACGTGACATACAGAGTGCAGGAATGGTGTGCGCATAGGGTACACCGCCAGCAGTGCAAGTACAGTGGCGTTGATTTGGAAACCGGGTTATACATGGTTAGCACATCTACGTAACGCTTACCAACTTAAGTTTATGTTTGTCATTAACATGGAATTAGATTAAATGTGAAATATTTTAATTCTGGAGAGGGAAAAGTTTATTGGGATATCGTCTGAGGTACAAGTACCTTGATACCCCCGTTTTCGACGAATGATTCATTTACACAACATTTGGAAACTGCAGCTATGTGCCAAGATTTTTCGTTGCGACTTGCAGATTTCCATATGCAGTCCAAAGTGTATGGCTGCTACGACAAAGGTTCATAGTGTTTTTTTTTCTGTAACGTGTGCATTTCTGACAAACAGGAGTTAAGCTCTTTGTAAATAGCCTATGTGTGGCGGCTGAAGACCACATTTCTGCGGTACAGAATGGCGCAAGGGAATAACTAGTTTTATCAAAGGGTAAATGGCAGCTACTGTTATGAATTAAAGGAGAGGAACCGATATATCTAGAGAAACCACTATATGCGATGCTCATCTTGTATATCAGCTACAGTTATATGCCGCCAGTATTTGATCCTGTGGAATTCCCTTACTGTTTATCATATAACGTAATTTGTAAGGTCTGTATTAATCGTTTAGCACCCCCTAATGTAATTGTTTTGGATAAGACAAATATTGTTTCCTAATAAAAAAAAAAAAACAAGAGATGTCAGTCACGATTCTCTTTACAGGCTATTTCATAACATGAGCAATGTCGGGTTTCTGTATACCTGAAGATGGCAGTCATTTGTTGTCATATGATTTTGCTGGTTGACCAGCCTGTAATTTGAAGGGCACTGCAATAAGGGATCTACAGGATGTCTCGTTGTTGATGAGTTTACTCTTATTGCAAAAAAAAAAAAAAAAAAAAAAACACCGTGAAGGATTTTTTTCACTACAAAAATAATCATAAATAAAAGCTACTGGTCTTCAATTTTCTCCAAAAGTCCCTCCCATTGCGTCAGTTGCTTGAAGGTCCTTGAATAATTTTAGGCTTTTTGTATAATTTCCACTGTGTAGTTTATCCGCTTGCACCAATTTGTATATTGTGTTGTACAGCTAGTAAGGTGAGTGATCTAAGTTTGATTAAATGAAAACTGTGTCTAATTTCAGACTGTTGATGGTAAGCCTAATGACAGCCCTTATTGGTCTTGTTTGAAAAATCTCTATGATGTACGCTCACAGAGGAGTCAGTTGTTACGTAAACACCACATTCTCTGAAAAGATCAAAGTGGATCCTTTCGTCACTGATTTTAAATTCTTAGTTCACAATGCTGCCGTCTAAGTGTATACTTACATCAACCTAAGGGGATTATCACATTACTGTCTGGAGCCTATTGCTTTATGGTGTGCAATTGCTGTTGCTTGATATTGTGTATGTGACTGGATTTTTGTGCTCGTGATTGTGCCTGTATTGCTGCCCTCCGGCCTGGCCCCCTTTGTAGGCTGCATACAAGGTGCAGCGTGAAAAGCGTTATAGAGATCTTAATCTCCAGGGCAGTTACATTGTAAAGTAAGACACATACAACACTCACGGCACTGTATTGCTGTAACTGAAGAAACACAATGGATGAAATTACAGAAACATCTCTAGAAATATTTACTGAAATATTTTCTGCTTATAACAATTTACACACTTCAGAGGCGTTAGCATGCATCAGCAGCCTCGATATCAATTACACAGGCATCATGCAGCCTGCCATCGCGATGTGGTATTCACACATGAACTATATATTTATCACTGACTGAGTAATTGCAGACATGACAGTGCAATTAGGCAGGAATATTAAATATTTTCATGGCAATCGTAGAGATATGTTAGTAGGATGGTTTATTAGCCCGTGTGGTCAGATAAACGTGATTTCAAGTAACTTAAAATAAGTGGGTAATTTAAATTAACAGTGTTAATCGGTCGGGTGATGAGATCTTTATTTAACTTTATTATCTAACTAATTAAGATGTGCACTCCACTGATCACTGACCAAGATACCTACTTTCAGGTTTACATGTGGACTGGAGAGTTTTTTTTTTTATCTGTACCTGATGCTGAAGACTTTCCCAGCATTGTATGTCTTTCACAGTCATGCTTTAATATAGTATAATTTCATATGAGGAATACTTTCATATGAGGAATTCATTCTTTATCACTGTATCTAAGTGTGTTTGTTGTAACATCACTGCTGTATGCAACAAGAATGAAATAGCACATTTAATTGAAAGGTTTTGAAGGTGTAATGGGTTTGACTGGCATTTTCGTGGGACTAGCACAAGGCCTACTGCAGATGAACTAAGTGTATTGGTATGGTTAAATATGTGACTTCACTGTTACTTCTTTTAACCGGGCTGTGTCTTGTACTTAATTGTTCATCTCTGAAGTTGACATGTTGGTTGATTCAATGGAAATTCATGTTATTTATATTTATTCCAAGTTCATAAAATTATTGGCTAATAATGAATCTCGAATGATTCTGTGAGGATGACAATGAAGGAACTATTTGATGTTGTTGATTGACTAGATAATTGATAATTGTATTAGGAATATTACCTTTCAGCTCAAGTTCTTTCAATTTCTTGCCGATTTGATCAACCTGATCAGCAGATGTTGTTATTACGTACACTTGGTTGTTTTGTGCAGCCATTAATTGTTGAAAGTACACATTTTTGACTTGTTCCTATTCAGGATGATGGGCTGACAAATGCTAAGGCCAAAATGTTAGCACATAGTGTGTTTGAATAAAATAATGAAACAGAGTGCGGTCCACCCTACCTTTCTAATTATAATAATGATCCTGCGCCTTATTCAAATCAGAGAGTAGTTGTCTACATTCCATCATATTAATGCAAATAATGAAATAATTTTGACGTCTGCATGTGTTCAAATATATCCTTCATTTTTCTCTTGCTGCATGAAACACAGGTTTTGCTGTCTTCATGCACTTGCTCGCAATACGGATATAAAATTTAAAAGCTGAGTTTTGTAATCATTGGTCTTGCATGTAGAGGGTAATCTTGTTGGCTATATAATGACCTTACAATCATACTTGGTATATCACTTGTATGATTATCAGGTCATTATATAGCCACATAGCTAAGGATACTAATGCCTTTTTGGTGCTAAACAAATCACTAAAAGATGCACAAATTAAACAATTTCAATGTGATTACTTTTAAATACATTATGAATATTTAAAATACAAACAAGTAAATTATTTAGAGCAGGGAAGGCATTATGTTATAATGTTGCTTGAATATCCTGGGTGACAAGTACAAAAAACACATACAGCAGTACATACTCGATATGAACCATGGATGATAAATGTACAGTATTTAGAGTTTGATAAGTTATAGCATTTGGCATTGCTTATTTCGCATGGATGGAATGGATTATTTCAATTAGCTTCTTGGGACTTTCTAGGGAAGAGATGTGTGCTGTGGATGGAGATGATCCCTGCTTTCAAAATCAATTCACATACAAGATACATGCCTGTCCTCAGTTCCTGACTGTGGCCCAGAGCTACTAGTCCTGCCATTTAGTCAATGAACACTGCTGGGATCAGCTCAAGCCCAGACCTCCATCCGTGTCCGTGTGCAAGGTAGCTTAAAGGGCATGGGTATGAATTACTCAGTTATTTTAAAAGTTATCTTTTCCTTACACACAGTAAACAAAGCGGAGCAGTGGGGACATGCTTTCTGGGATTTACCACAGCAGATGTAAGTAATCAGCCTGGAGCGGCTCTTTATCCCTTTATCCCTTTCAGTGGATTCCCCTGGAGGGCAGGGCCCCCTGTGAGAGCGGCTGGGTGCAGCTAGATCACAGATCACAGATCACAGATCAGGCAGAGGAAATGGCCAAGAGTGCCTGCAAGGCCTGTAAGAATGCAGATCCATGGAGGATCCATGTGGCACAGAATGAAGAGGGTTGGTTGGTCAGATGGTCCGCCGGGCTCTGATTCTGGCCGGCTGGTGTTGTATTGAAGTTGGGCTTTTGGAACTGTATTGATTAGGTGCTCTTTGGTTGCAGTAATTGACATGGGAGCTTCACTGCCTGAATCCTGCTTGCTGTCCAGCTGAAGCGTCACCACATGAGGAAGGTCTATGAGACCCCATTTCCCCAGCGCTTGTGTTTATAAGGAAAGTAGGACAAAATAACTTAAGACAGAGTATAGTTTCATCACACTACACCGCACTCTCAGCCTCATTGTTTCTCCAGGGTTGCCTGAGTTGGTATGGTCTATCCTAACAAATGTGCCTCTTCAATGACTAATAGGTTGCTAATAGACAATTCTCATTGTGCTGATATCTATCCATCTATCTACCCACACTACATTGTCTTTGTCATTTTAATGCCGCAGAACAGAAGTCGTCAAGGTCCAGAACGCTGTTTCTAACTTAACGAATTTGTTGCTAGGTTTTTTTCTGTTCAGACCATTTTAGCAGCTTTATTTCAAAAGAAAGCCTAGTTACAAATATAGCGACTCATACCATTTGGGTAAGTTTAATTGTTTAGATTTCCAATGCATTTGGTCACTTATTTATGCAGCTGGTGCTGAACAACATATTCTTTTAGATGCTTGCAAGTCAGTCAGTGACCCCAGAGCAGCACAGAAGCACAGCCCCTCCCTCCTCTATCGAGAGCAAGAGGAGAGAATGGGACAGCCTGTTCAGGGGGGGAAATGGCAACATAATGACATCACTGATATGCAAGTTAGCATATTACATCAATTTGTAATTTCTAGTGGCTTTTTTTAGCATCCAGTAGTGACTTAAATTTGTAAAAAATTGACAGCAGTGGTCCTCAATAAGGAATGTGGAGATGAGCCTGTCCTTGTGAAGGAACAGTCTGGTTTTCAGCAACATATCAGACATGTTAAAAACTGTCTTCCCTCCTTCATACCAGACCATTACCTAACTACTTTTTTGATTACTAATTTCTCCTACCACTACACTGCAAACCTAAGGGACTGCACCAAAAATGAATTGGGCCATAATACAAGTTACCAATTTCCCTGAATCCTGATACACCAAGAAGCTAGGGCTGTTTATTTTGATTGGTAGGTGACATGCATGAAAGTGAAGCAAACCATCTTGACTTATTATAATAAAATTGTGTTATACACTTTGTAACGTATGGCCTTCCACGTATGCTTGCTGTCACGCTGAAATACAATAGCGATAACCGAATAGCGTCTCGCTCAAAGATGCCATGTAGGGCATTGTAAATATGTGTCAGCAAGGATGCTCGTTAGTGCTGAAATTTATATGTGGCTCATTCTCTGTAAAATTCTGGACCTTTTTTCCCCGCAGCATAAATAATTGGCAATGATGTGAAATCCATACCATAAACTGACTTGCCTCAGTGCCCCATTTTTCTGTGTTAAAGCTCGGGCGGAATTATGAAATGAAACAAGAGTGAGATGTCACTGATAGGGGAGAGAGGGATTTTAATTCCTTTATTAGCCTAGAGAAACGATAGGACATGATTTATTTCCCTTGTCTGCTGTCATAATTCAACAGTATGTATGCACTCTCATGAGATGACATTTGAAGATGGATATTTGATGCTGAAGGCTCACAGCAGAAATATGTTTTATATAATTACTGAGTAACGCCGAGGTAATTTTGTTAGGCTGTGTAAATGCTTGCTATTAAATATACTTGGAAAAAACATATCTTGTACAATGTTCTATGTTACAAAATTTTAACTGTTCTTATAATATAACATACTTTTGAAACAGAGCAACAAAAATAATACTAATATTCCCTTATGCATATATATAATTCTCTTCAGACAGAAGTAGTATTTTGCTCAAGTTTAATGTACCCTGTGCCCAGATAGCACTATTATCTGAGCTAGCTGTCCCAAACGAGAGCATTTGGCAAGCTGGAACCATTTACAAGCACATTTTACAGTGCCCATTCCATTTACTGACATTAGTTAAAAAAGAAAAATACACACTCTAATCAGAGTACCACCTATCCAACATTAGGTCTTAGTTTTGCAGAAAGATTTCTTCATTTTTGATTGGAACCAGGTTGTGTTCTCTTTGCAGTCTGCTGGTTTTATTCTGGAAATTTCTCCCAAAGGCACGAACAGAAATTAAAATGGTAAAGGGTGGGTTTATCTGTTCTTGGTAAGTTGACAGAAGGGCTTCATTACCAGAATATTGGAGCGTTCCTTTGAGGATTTTATCTTTTATCAACATTGCATATACTGTAAAAAATATACCATAATTACCACCTGTCATCCATTGTAAAATTGCTTTTGCCTTTGAATTATGTGTGCAATGTTACAATATGTAATACCTTGTATTTCTTCATTCCTTATTGAAGCTCAGCTCAAGGCCACATATACGCTGATATAGCTTGTTCCAGACAGAGTCGAGATTTGGTGACCTGCAGAAGACCTATATTATTGCCAGCCAACAGGTCTACTTTTATCCTTATAAGTGAATATGAAAGGCTTATGAAGCGTATTATTCTTTATTTTAAAAGCAATTCTTATAGTACTGATTCCAGAGCACTGTCCTGCTGTCTCACTTAGGGCTGTTTATGGACTCTGCAGCACATTTCTGTTTCTGATTTAAGGCCTCAGTTCCTCTCCAGTGCTTGGGTCATTGTTTATGGCCCATGTCTAAGCTTCTGCATCTGTAAGTCAAACCTGCCTTTCAGAAATCTGTCTTCCAGTTATTGCTAGGTTAAGACCTTAAAATGGTCCTTTTGGCACCTGAGTCAATTGTTTGCTTATTGTTTTTCGGAATGGAGAGCAAAGGATGAATTAGTTAAAAAAAAACAGAAATGAGAATCGCTTGTGACTTTTTTGTGTGGGGAAGTTCATTGCTAACATTCCGCTTCTCTCTTGGGGAAGTGGAAGTGTAGAAATTGTAATCATCCTTAAGGCACAGACACAATCAGATATCCCCCTAGAGCCTACCTTTTTCACCAGAGTGGATGCACAGAGGGATGGTGGAAACGTGATATTTCAGGAAGCAACTTACTTGTACAGCTGTATTTTTTACAGTAAATAAAAGCAGATGAAAGCATTGCACCAAACCTGCCCTTGATCAATAACACACACTGAACACGTTTGTGTTCTGTGGTTACTGGTTGCAAATGCAAACTGAATATGTCTCTTGTGATTGTATATTTGAAGGGTTAACTGAATGAGCCAATGAGGCTTCAACCCCTCAACAGTTATGTATGAGATCATTTCCTGCTATTCACTGAGGTGATGTCTGTAACGCTTGATATGATATATTTTTCTGATGCACATATTTCACCTCAGAAAAAATATTTGTGTGAATGTGTATATGTGTGTGTGTGTGTTTGTGTGTGTGTGGTCATGCAAGCTTATGTATGCTAGTGTGTGTCTGGATGCTTTGGCTAATTAGGTTTCATGTTTTAAATGCAGGTTTACTCTTTGTCCCTGTTTTTCTTAAATATCCTGGTTAGTTTCCCAAAGGGTATAAAACGTTTGTAAGTTTACACGGAAGTGGAGCACTAATTGCTGACCTTTTACTGAATCATACAAATTGCCTGCAGCCAGGGACGCCAACACTAATACTAATGTTGGCCTCAAGGATCTAACCCTAATGTACGGTATGATGCCGCTAAGTTGCTTGACAGGAGAGCTTTTTTTGGTGGCGTCTCCTCTGGTACAGTCAAAGTAAAAGCAGTGGAGTCATCGAGCAATTATGAGAGTGGCTATTGTTCTGTCTGTGAATGAAACATACTTTCGGCATAAAAAGGGCTTCCTGGTTGCTCTGAGCACAGTATGTGTTCTTGCTCTAGGATTGCATTGCTACAAAGGTTTTTGTGCATCCATGCTGAAAACTATTTTCAAGGACATATGAATCAGGTGGTCAAAAGTGAAGGGAGGCAAAAACGCCCAATGATGTTGCTCTTGAGAAAGCAGCAGTCTCAGAGCATCAAACCTATTAAATCTAATTTCAAACTGGCATATTCTTGAAAGAATGGGCCTCGACCAGATGTCTTGTAGTGTATTTTTACATTTTGTGTGGTTCATGCCTTTGTGGAAGAGAGTATGAAGGATGCTTCCTAGATGTCTCACTGCAGCAGGCTTTTTGCTCAGCTCCATTAGTGCCAAGCAAAAAGCTGTTACCCTACTGGGCCATCAGTACTGACAGAAGAGCTTTTTCCACTGCATTACAAATTAGCTGCCCTGGGATATGCCTGAATGACAATTGTGTGCTCTGCTTCATCAAAGATTGTGGCTGCATTTTCCCTTATAGATTTTTTTGTATGTTAGTACAGTGAAACCCCCCTCCTCAAGCACCTCTGAACAAATGCTTTGTGCTCCAGGGTGAAAGCATGGGCTGAATTTTGTGGAAGTAATGTAGAACATTCACTTTGCGCATTAGTCCCAGGGTAAGACTTGGGCTGAACTGTGATGCATTCCTATCCCAGGGCTAATGTGTAGTAGATGGACCTAGTAAAGGACTAATCGTGCAATGAAAATGCTAGATACTACTGAGAGACTTTTTCTGAAGCTGCCCAGAGGAAATATGTCTTGCTCTGTGTTATTAATTTTGTTTTGTTATATTGTAATCTGAGATTTTAGTTAATGCTCATACTGGTCCCAATTATTCAACCTGGAGCATAAGGTATACTAAACTTTATCAGGCATTCCTCCTCTCCCATCAAATGTTAGCAGAAAGGAGCAGAGGGGAAATTATTATGCAAATGTTATGCTTTTAGGACTGTAATAAACAGTAATATGTTTCTGTATCATATTCTAGGGATCTATGCATGGGTAATGAAGGCAGTCTCATCAAGGAATTGATCCTTTAACTATTTACTTTAAAACATTTAACATTCAACTTTATCATTATTTATCATTATATTATCACAATACAGACAATGTGTACATCATTGCTCTCCTTGTTGATTTATGAATGGTTGAATAGAACTGCATTTTTTAATAATTCTTCAGACACAAGCCAGAAGTTGTACCTCACTTGAACATAATGAGTATAAGCTTAACTTTAAAAAAACATATATAATAATAATAGTAGTTTTTTTACTTGACAGAAAAATATATTTGTAGAATGGGCGTAAAGAGCTGTTCATAAAGCAAAGTGCATATTTTAGACATTTCATTAGCCATTGGTCCAGCATGGGGATGAACTGTGTGAGAAATCAGATTGTCAAAAGAGTTTCTAACATGACTAACACAACATAAAAAACAAGGACATAGGCAGCCCTCGGCCTTCACAACAGCCTTGTTTCTTCATGGAACACTGTTGTAGGAGTTTTGAGCTGTTTCTAGTTGGATATTGGACCATTCTTGAAGAAAGCTCCCAGCATTCTTTTCCACATGGTGACTGGGGAGACCAATGCAGGTGTTTGAGTGAACCCTGGTGTTCATGAAAACATTGTTAAATCTGCTTATCAGTGTGTAAGGGGACATTATGTGTTGCTACATGGGAACATCTTGGAATTGGGGTTTATCTGGTCATCTAAAATGGCTTCATATTCGTAGGATGTAATTCTACCATGCAAAGTACTAATCTGACTATATGAAATGGCTGCCCATACCACAATAGATCAACCACAATACTTAACAATTGGAAACAGGCATTGTGGGTTGAAGGCTTCTTTTATCTTTTTACAGACATCAACTCATACTGATGATGGTGTGTCTCTGTATACATAAGTATGTATATTGAACAACTATAAGTAATGTACACAGAGGTTCAGCTCAGTATTATACATATTTATTTATTTGTTTGTATTTTGTATAAATATAAATTGGATTTATTTCCTTTGCAGTATGTAATGGTGCTGCACCATAATCATAATTACAATATTGTAATTTACACAAATATAGCATCTGAATCAACTGAATATAGTTGGCTTGCAGTTAAAACAATGACAATAAATTGCTCTGACAAGCAAATGTGTGTCGTATTCTGGTTGTGAGTTGCTTGCAGTGCCTGAAGCAGTGAGCTGGACGTCAACGGCTGTCTCTACAGCTGTTTTCCTGCTTCAGAATGGAGTTGTGCATTTCAATAACACTGACACTACCACAGATTATCTCCTTCAGAATGGGAATTCTCTCAACAGTGTCACAGGGTTCAGATTTTAGGGCAGGGTGTTTCAGTGTGAGTTTTATGGTAACTGCTATCTGACCCTATATTGAATTGCTTGTTTTTAAGGGCATTTTCTTGTTTGTATTTCATCCATATGATTTCCAGTGACACAATGAGTGTTAGGGTCCGGTACTAGCGTTTGTTATGACCTCACCCCTGCAAGAACAAAATGTATGCAAAAATCACTGCAAAATGCTGAACTCACAGTCACTAAATGGAAGGGGTAAGGTCTAATCTAGTGTTCTTATTGTACATATAGAGAGATGAAACACCAGAGTAAAAGGATGTAACTGCCAACTAACAGCACAATCCAGCATGCATGCAGTGAACCCATCTTCAGAGTATGGAAATGCTTCCTCGTTACCATCCCAGTCATCAGACTAAGGCCCTGGTGCTGGGTTAGCGTCTTTTGCAATAAGGATATAGTTTGCCTTACCTTTCCCAGTGGTCATTAAAAGTACATATAAACTCTGTCTTCCATTAGCAATTTTTTAGATGTCTACAACACAACAACAATGACAAAACTGCAGGATAACATAAAACCTAACTTCATTCCTTACAACAAAACAATTAGTTCATCACATATGAGAGAACATACAAAGCAATTCAATGCTTCAGCCATTTTGACTGGACATGTCTTTGCTGTGTATGAGCTCTGAAATGCTCCAAAATAACAGTAAAGCTTTGCTTGTAGCACTTGTATATGCTTATCCCAATGGATGAGCAACTGAGTACCTTGACTTTAAGATCTGTTGTGAAGACACACAGACTGGGAAACTCAGGGGACTCATGCATATTAGATTGGGTCCCTGCTAAAGTCTGTTTGATTGAATCAAACCGAAGTCTCCCTACCCTAGGCAGTTTCATTTAAGAGTTTTATATCTAATACAATGGCTCAGGCTGTGGATACCCTACTGTTTAATAATAACCTGAGGATGACAGTCCTAAACAAGCACATCTTTACCCTTTCAATCATCCACTCTTTTAACCTTAGCATGACCCCTGTCAGTTCCTTGTCAAAATGGCAGAGGACCAGGCTTCTGCACTGCTTCATTCTTGTATTTATTTTGTTCTCATCAACCAGGGGCTAACGGAAAAGGCTGTTTTGTAAATTACCCGGTGGAAACCATGCTGAAGAGGTGTGAGTCAGACGGGTAACCTTAACCCCTCTGAGAAGCATCCAGGCATTAGTGCCTATCAGTCTGTTACTTGCAGTGCAGGACGCTGTTGCTCCGCTGCTCTGGAGTGTACTCAGACAGACAGGGGACATCAATGATTGCAGGACACACATACCTGCCACACACTCCATTTGCAAAGGAATGACTACAGATTAGCATGCTGTGTGTCAGCTCTGCTCAGCCCATTAATTAAGTTGAGTTTGACTAGCTCTCCGGATGGGTAGGAGCCGTGGTGCTGGAGGCAGGTGCAGTCGCTGGGGTGCATCTCTCTCCAAAGGGGATGGTGGCGACAGCGCTGTCCAGGTCACAGCTGGCACTGTGCAGCCTGTTGGCAGGTGGTTTAGCAGCTCAGTAAATTGGGTTTGTTCGCACCTCAGGGTCCCTGCAGAAGCACTATAGGAGACCCTTCAGAGGGAGAACTGCACCACACGGTACTAGACAAATGCACAATAGAATGCATGCAAGAATTTAGATTTTTTACTCCAAAGGTATTTGACTTCATTTTCAAACATTTACAATATTTTGCGAGATAACATTATTTTCAAATGGCAGTATTACAGCTCGACTTTTCAGGACATTCTTAATAGGCCTGTTGTGTTAGTGCCAGAAAATCACCTCGACAACTGCAAGTAATTTCTGAGGTCTTCCAGAAATGTAATCTACAATACTCCAAATTTGAAATTTAGGAGCTACTTTTGACAGATTGTTGCTAGCTCTACTGCACCACCTTTTTGATCCAGTAATAGTTTGAATAATGTTGTAAGCGATTACGAGCTTGTGGGTGAGTGCAGAGAGTATTGCAAACAATAGCTGCAGTACTCAATGTGCAGAGTGCAGATAGTAAATGAAAAAAAAAGAATTTTATATTGGGATATAAATATGTTAGGGCTGAGTTTACTGATCACTGGCCGTAATTTTGTGAAGGACTCTGCCATCTTGTAATTTTGGTTCTGCATGCTCCTGTCCAGAAATTAAGTGTAAGTAATCCTTAAAAATAACTTTGTTTAATGTCTTTGAGAAGTTCAGTCTTTGCACATTTGTGGCAGTCCAACATGAAAAGAATAGAGGTATTTTGTGAAATGTGATTCTGTGATAACATCATTACCTCTGAGGTAGATGATTTTGGAGACATAATTAGTTTTGTACACAGGACGTATAGCAGCTATCACTTAACAGGGCCAGGAAATATGTAATAATTATGAGGTGGGAGCTGAGCTGTGTCTGTTTGCACAGTAATTCCAAAGGTCACTGTACAGTAATTACATGTGTGTAGTAGTAGCTGACGGTCATATTTATGCCATGTAAATACCTGTCGTCATTTCACGCATAGTACTTTTGAGGTTTGTGCTGAATGAAAGGCAAAAATGTAGCTATAACAGTTTGGCTGGCGTAATATGAAAACACAATTACCCCACATCACTGAGGAATGTGAAATTTAGCTGGGAAAAAGGATATGTCTATCAAAATAATTGTGCAAAAGAATGATTATGATACTCCTTACACTTGAATTTAAGCATAATTCTATTAAAGCTTAGTTAATATACCTTTTGCATTGCAGCAGCAGGTGCTACCAAGTGCAGTATTTGTCATCCAGAGTAACCCTGCAGCTCAGGCTTTGATTATTCTGTATAGTGCAGTCATGCCTGATATTAAACGGCCTGTCTGCAGTAAAAAAATATGCCTTCAGTACGCCCCTCTCACTCCACTGCAGTCATTTCCATTGGCCGGCAACTACATCCACCATTTTCTTACAGCTATTCAAACTTTAACCATCCCTGTTATCAGCATCATACTCTTGCATGCATTTATGTTTCTATATATTAGCGATCAATCCTCATTAGACAATGTAATAGTCCCCTTAGCTAGAGGTAACAGAATCAAACGATTGCTTATATACTTCCTAAAACATGAGGATGATAGAAGAATATATTTGACAACAACAGCAAGGTGTTTTATAGCTTTGTGTCCCGCTGGTGTTTTATGGCCCAGTGAAAGTGCCCTGTTTACTATGGTCACTGCCCTGTGACCCGGAGGGTCAGCCGCTTACCTTGTTTCACACCGCATCCCAAGGCCCCCGTCCTGGAGCCTGAGCCGCCGAGCTCAGCCGCTGAGCCATGAGCAGCAGAACGGGGCCACTGCTCAACAGGGCCTCTGTTTTGTTTCACAGGAGGACGGTTTGAGAAGCTCTAGTACGAGAAGATGCGTTGACTCTCATCTGTCTTAATGCTGGGCGTCTTGCGGAAATGGTGGACCTAATGTGGCATGGCACAGGATCCCTTGTAAACATGATGAACATGCGGCATCCCCACGTATGACCAGCGTTTCATGTGCCTCCCTCAGGGGGCTCATAAAATCCATTAATAGTACAAAAATGAGGGTGCTTATGAAACGCATCAGTACTGTAATAACTAGAGAGGACATGACCTAGCTTGGACCGAGGTAAAGGGGCTGGAAGGATCATTCTCAGGGCTTTAAGATGGTGGTCTAGAGGTTTCCAAGTCAGGATGGTGAATAATAAGCAAACCTGTCAAAATAAAGCAGTCCTCTGAGGTGTCAGAAGCAGTGACTCAAAATGCCTGACATGACATGTTTTTGTTTTGTTAGAAAGTCAGTACATGACTAGAAGGAACTTTTGTGTTTCATTAAGTTATATTCTTTATATATCTACAAACTGTATATATAGACATCTATATGTAATCTACCTCAGCACGCCTCATATAGCGCTCCCCCATGGACGCTTTTTGTTGATGTATTGTTGCACAGATATAGTAAGTATGCTATGTAACTATACTGCAACATAATGGTGTGTCTATAATTTAATAAACTGAATTTCCCTTTGTTGCTTGTTACAAACTGTAGAGATTGTACAGATACTCAGCTCCAACTCAGCCTCTTACCATAGTTGAGTTCTGTTTACCTTAGAATACTCAACAGCATGGTAAAATATAGTTTCTATGAATGTTCAAGAGCACCCTTATCCCCCTGTTAATCATGTGTCTGGTTACCTGTGGTATAGTACACTTTCAGTTGACATTTGGAAATACCAGAAATTGCATTCACTAACTGGAGCTTCCCACTGTTAAGAAAACTGGAAGATGAAATGAATGTAGGAGTGATCTTGACAATCTGGCAAAGACCCAGTGCAGCTTTGGAGAGCGATAGAATGATATAAATTGATGCTAATGGTAACCATGCAAAAAACGGAATGATATGCTTTTTGAAATGTGTAATAGTGCCATTTCATTGAAATGACTTTTGTCTCAGCCACTCATGTGGTACAAGGATAATTTCATGATTCTGTAATTCTATGACAAAGTCAGTGCAAGCATCAGCCAGTGAGGTGGGTGAGGTGAGCTTGCATGACTGTTCTCTATGACATACACTGGTTTGCTGCTCAGATATTCTAGCTGTATTTATTGATTTTACAATGAGAATCTCAGTATTTTCCTCAGTTTATGACAATCTTCCCATCTGGTTTTGGTAGATATCCAGAGGCAGATAACACAAGCATCCATAGAGTCCATACAGTGCATCTTAAAATTGTCTCTGGCTGTATAAGATTGTATTTATATACACAATACACGTAAAATTCTGCTCCTGATCTCTTTTTATTAAGTAAAAATCTCTGCAATGGATCAGTCCAAAGATACCTCAGCTCCTCTCCCAACACATTCATTTGCTTTTGTTCATGTTTATGAAGGATGTCTCTCAGAGTATGTTGCTGTAAGCTGTAATGTATGAGGTATTACTGCACCTTAGGGAAAAAGACTAACAAAAACGAGAAACCATATCCCTGAATTAGAGAAGCAGTCTTTTTGTATAAAAACACATTGGACATTGCAAATACCAAAAGCTGAACAAGTCAAGTGACTAGTTCCATGGTGGTACATAATCATCTATCAAGTAGATTAATAATATATCATATGAGTATGATAAGAATTATACATTTTAAGTGCAGGCGGACAACTTACATGTTTGTGTTCATATCCTAGTTTTTTCTGTATTTCCATAAAAGGCTGATGATTGTTTTGGTCTGTTTACTCAATCTGAATGACTTTACATATAATGGATATATAATATATTCATTATAATGACTTTATATAGTCACACAACATGACCAAGAAATTTCTGTTATTGATAAAGTGTGTATAAGATACTGCATAATATGGCTTTGTGAACACATTTTGTATATTTAAGGCATCAAAGAGTAAGGGAAATATTCCCAGCTGATGGTCCTGTGTATTATAATAGCTCAACAAACAGCCCTTAGAGAGACGGCCTGAGTCCTGCCCCTCCCTGTTGAGCTGGCTGCCTGTGTGCCCAGTTCAAAGCCAGGTGACAGACGGATTCTGCTGTTTGAAGCTGTGGGTGGCGGGTTATTTATTGTGACACACACCGGATCTGAGATGTCAGATTAACTGATGGTTTACTTAAATAATTCAGCCCTGTCAAGGATGTTCTCAGCATCTTGATCCGCTCCCTGGAGGTTTTTTTTCAACCCATTCAAAGATACAAGGATGTGTATTATAAATTGGTATTCAATCAATTTTTAAGGGGGAAATTTGCTTTCATATTTTTAAAAAAATGGCTGTGATCTTGTAATATCTCAATCTAAACTCAGCTGGGGTTTATTGTGTATGCAAGTTCTCCTTCGTCTAACACAGAAAAATCAATTTTCTGGAGGGGTTCAATTTTTCTGAATCAGTCTCACCCGTATAATTGCAAATTCAGCAGTTCAGGAAAAGTACACAAGGATGCTGATATCAACAGAAATGCAATTCATACAGACAGATACACTGCATCTAAAGGTAGATCCATCTTGTCTACTAGGGGTGGAAACCTGCAGGGACCCCAAGTTGAAAGTCAATACCGATTCCTGAGGTCGATCCGAGATACTGTTGATAATTATTGCGTCATTGATTTTTTTATTTGAACTGATTAATTTAATTTTACAGGAAGTCAAATAAATCTTAATCTGACAGGGGGAGTTTAATATTTCATAGTCAATTATTGCCATTAAGTGTGTTTTAATGTTTCCTGAGTTTATATCATTTTAGGATGTGTGTCAGCATTAAAACATGCTTAAAGTCATAATGTAAACTATTAGGTTGAGCTAACTCGGCGCTCCTGTATAGTCACTATAACAAGTTTTATGCAATGGGATTCGAAACTCGCAAATGAAAGCTTGAGAATATGGCGGGAAGTCCACCAGGTAACACAGTGTAAAGATATCTGTATTTCTTTGCTTAGCCTGTATCTAAAGCTAACACAGACTACTTTAAACCACTAACCACTCGTCTTCTTTTCCCTTATTGCACAAATGGTCTGAACAGGATGAATGGCAATCGCAATGACAGCATCACAGCAAGACGTGGCTAGAACTACTAACATTAGACCTTCTCACAGTTTTATTGATGTTGTAGGGCATTGCAGTCCATGTTTAACCCACAGAAATATTTGTTGGCTGCCGAAATGACAGATGACATTTGGAATTGTTGTGAAAGCTTTAAAATATCAATAAATAATATTAAGTATGAATTTGGTACACCAATGATGTGAAAATATAATCATGATGTTTACATGAATCTGTCTTCAGAGACAATCCTTTCACAATTCTTAGCCAAATAGCATTGCACACTGCTTTGTCTTTGTGTACTCCCAAATTGTGGAGTGGTGTCTCTTGAGTCACTCTTGCTGCTGAAGTATGTGCACTCCTCTAATGTACAAGTCAGAGGCTGTTTTTCAGGCTAAACAATACCACAGAAGTGCTAGCACCAATGAGCCAAGCGGTATCTTTCCCACTGACAGTAACTGGCAAGCTGGGAAAGACAGGAATGAAAACTACTATTTAAAATTCCAGTTGTGTGTAACCGGTTTTTGATTGTTTTGTGAGATTTAAGAGCATATTAATTTAAGGATCACCCACTGGCAAGCATGTTTCTCTCCGTTGTATCCAGTGTGGGTGTATTACCTTTGTAGCACTTCATGTTAATTATAAAAAATAAGATGACATTGGCGTACATTTATCTTAGAATTAGAATAATCCAAGCCAATCTCTTTGATATTGTTATTTATTTAATAATATAAAGATGATATAACAACATTAGAAGGTAATAAGCTGCAAATAATCCTTATTTAAGCCTTATATAAAACAAAAATGCTCATTAATCACACCAAAAAAAAATAATAATCAAAAACAGGTTCAGGACAATTAGCAGTTTAAACACAATGCTTGGCGACATTTTAATGTTTATGAAGATAGGTCTTGAGATTTGCCAAAAAAGCGTGCCAAAAATGATAAGGCTTGGAGTGGGGTCACATTTAGCACTGAGAGTGTGCTGAACCACATTTATGTTTTACAGTTACAGTTATGCCAAGCACAATAAACTGAGAGTGAGGTTTTTTCTTTGGTTGTCAATAAATTTCAGTGTCTTTTTTCAGGCATAACTTGCCAGCAATGAGCCTTATTTTCAGTGCTCCTCATACATCATTCATATTCCCATGCAGTCTTTTTTATTGGCGTTTTGCAAGTTTTAATGATTTAATCCAATTGATTAAATTCCATAATGCTATAGAGCATTGCGGGGAAGTAAATGCTACTTCATTATACCAGACCGGATGGCACATTTATCTTTGCAGTAGAGGAGAAAAAGAAGGCATTTCGGCATTGATCAGAGTGTCTTTACAATACCCCGTTCCCCGCCCCAGCACAGTGCAGTGACCAGCTGCTTTTCATCTCCACTTTAGATTTAATAGAAATCTTTTGGGTCATCCTGGGAAGCGTTGGATGAACAGGAGGTTATTGTCTCTTTGTCATTGCATTACAGGTTCCCTATAATAATTCTACACTGTACTTTGTGTTCCTTTTTGTATATATGCTCTTTGGTCTCATGAATTTGTTAGTTGAAGAGGTTAGTCATTTCCCTCCACAGCAAGAATGTTTAATGGCATGGGGTGTAAGGACCTCTGTGTCCAGACAGTTAGTTTCCCACACACACTGACCAAAATCTGATTTGTGTCCTTATAGTCATGGTAAAGGGTAAGAGATTATGACTGTAAATTGTGAACACATCCGCATTAATTTTGTGAACAAGCCTTTGTCAATTCATTTGCATGTAATGTCTGTGTGGTGGTGTGCTTGGGCCATCATGCTCTGAGGTACACAGAAATTCATGAGAAGAAAATATTAAGTCTCAATTATACTCTCAACTAATTACATGTATACAATATCTGGAAATGTCTTCTTCTTCATCATCTTATTCTTCCTCCTCTTTATAATTAGATGTCTCGTTTTTAAGTGCATTTGCCCTTTTCCCTCCATATATTCCTCCCCTGATCTGATGCTAAAAACATCCTTTGCATATCCAGATGCTTATTGTGGCACTAATTGCAATCCTCATTAACATATTAGTGAAGCCTCAATAATTAACTTAGTCGTTTAAGTCTAATAGGGCACAGAGAAAATGAATATTAGTGCACCATTCCTAGGTTACAGTTTTATCATTTGCATTTACTTTTCATGTTTTTTCTTCAAACTCATAATATTGACATAGTATTATGGATCCTGAAAATACTCTAAGTATGCTAAGGATTTGTTATTATTTATTTTTTTTCTCCATACTTCATCTATATCAGTTGGATTGCAATAACAACATGGAAAGGTGTGTACACATCGACAGCTTTTCTCAAACACGTCACAGGATCTCTTATAAAAACACATTTTGATAGGCATGATTTCACCAGTAACCTGCTGGCTCTCATATTCTAACTGATTAATGATGGCATTTTATATTCCACCAGATGATTGTTTTCAGATGGTTTAATCAGAATTATACATGGACTCTAGTGGCATTCACAGTCTGCATAAATATTGTTTATGTGCTTGAGCAAAGGGTTCCCCTTGCTTTTGATTCTCACACACAAGGGAGCCATATTGATTTTCTGTGTCCTTTATGGATGCACTCTGAACTGGAAAATTTGCATGTTCTCAGGCTCACTGTTTGACACAAAGCACTGTTTAATCTAGAGATCTTGAGAGGAGGCAACAGCTGATAAAACACAATGTCAGTGAATGTCAAAACATTTTAAATTCCTAAGGCAAACAGCCCTGCTGCAACATGCAGTATTGTCCATGGTATCTTCCATTAACCATCCTTATTCTTTTCATCATTATGATAATTACCACCCAACAATGTGAGCTGGACTCCTTCGGTTTGGGGCCTGTTGTTTGCTTGTAACATCTTAAAGTGTCTTCCGATAACACAATTACTAAACAGAACAACTAACGGAGAGCAAAGCTATTTAGCTGGTTGGTTTATGTAACACCGAACACCCCAAAATATATGTGCCACCCTGAAATATATACACAATTACAAATACATTGAGTGAAATACTTACATCACTCAATCAAATAGTTATACTAATCATATAATAATTCACAGAAAAATTGTCCCGGATCACCTTCACCATTAACTGAAGGGTACTAATCCAAAGAGTTCTGGCACTGTTGGCCCAGAAAGACAGTACTGTGTTCTGCCATCCATGAAATGTTGGTGGCAGAAAGTGTGTGGTGTGTGAAAACATTCATGATTGAGGGCGGCTAAGACTTCAGCCTCTACGCTTTCACCGCAAATACACATGGTGTGCCCGTTCCAGACATTTTCTCTTTGAAAATGAGGAAGCAAGGAGACTGTAGCAACGCTCTCGCAGTTGCACGCTGCCAATTCCTTGCCTTCTTTTAGTGTCTCAGGGGGCCATAGTTGTTTGACAAGATGGCTGAACGTCGGAGCACTGTTGATAGCTGTTGCCACATGTGTGCTAATAATAAAAGAGGAGTGCTGGTTTTTCACAGCCTCCCATAAGGTCAGTGAAATTGACTTTTAACATTAAGAGGAATGACAGAAAAAACTGACAGGATTCAGGCCCTTTTTCTTTTTCTCTTCACAAAAGGCTAACATAAATGTCAGAAGCAGATACAGAAAGGTTTAAATTACGATAAATGCGTGAAGAATCCATGCTGACAGGAGAAGCCCATGAAAGCGAGACACTTATCAAAAGACGCTTGGGCTGGTGAGGAGATGATAAGCGCAACAAAGCTCTTTCTGAAGCATTATTATTGTCCACAACGTCATCACAAATGCTGCTATTGGATCACAAGAGGCAAGCACATTTTACTTATTGTACTGTTCACCTTAAAATATTGCAACCAACACCATCTCTTGGATCAGGCTCAAATTAGATGCAACTATACCAGTTAATTAAAGCTTGCTTCATTTTTTGTATTTGAATTTTACTTGTTTGCAAAGCTCAACTGCAGATGAAATTTAGCAAATTGGAGTGATTTATCCAAATACACACCCCTACACAAAATGTTGAAATACAGGGCACAAATAAAGACTTGAATTGTTAAAAACATGACTGTCCAGTATTACTTTGTGATTCCTTGGCTGTGTGGCCACAACAGAATGTTGGATTTCACAACTAAAAACAGTACAGAACAGGAAATCTCTTGGAGGGTCTAGTAGACTACTATAATTATAACACAAATAAGCCAGGGATATCGTTAGCATCTGTTTAATTCATTAATTCATTAATATAATTGAAATATTAGCACCCTTGACAGAAACTGGATGCTAAGCTGCGGGCTAAGAACCTTTTCCATTTGGAACAAATGTAGAATATTTTATTACATGCCTATCAAACTTTTTGCCATAACTTTTTTGGTATTTCTAATTCATGAGTTCAACTAAGTGGGTGTTGTACACTGTACTCAAGTCTTATGAGGAGTTAAATTGTACCTTGCAGTGTCCTGACAATGTGGGTCAACTTGGCCTGGTAGTACTGATATGATCATGACAATAAAGGCAATTTTTAACACTTTTCCGCCATGTAAAGATTCAGAAATCCAGCTGTAGAAATGTCATCAAGAAGAAAGCAGAGCTGCGCTGCAGTAATGCTAGATAACAGAGAAAGGGAAATTATCAGAAAAAAACTGTCAGCCATATGAAGCGCTTAGAAGTCATCCGTGTGCATTTGCAAAGCCTTGTGATCAGTCTAAGTAGAATAGTTTCTATCCCCCACTAATCTGGCACATGTGTGTTATTTCATGTTAATATTTTCTCAGTGTTAATTTATACCACTTTGTCTACTCAACTTAAAATTTCTGCCAAGATAAGAGAAGAATCATCTGGATGGCTGGATTTACAGTGCAAATGTGCCATGGCATTCCTGTCAAATATTGCTAGCCCTTCATTTGCAAACTTAAATGGCACAGTGCTAGATAAGCTAAAGCAGAATTGTTCCCATTTAGCTTGTCAGATGTAGAAAGCAGCGCAACATTCCTGGTGGTGAAGTGAATAAAGATATGCCTGCAGTTGCACAAGGTTGACGGTTTCAAATCTTCAGTGAGTCTTGCCTCAGAGGAATGTGGATGAATAGGAAATATAAAAAGAAGATCTCTTGTAAAGCTGTCTTTATTTCTAGTCCCACTAGGAGGGACAAAATCAACAGGAGGCTGTACTTACTATAGATGGATATCCCAGCACTGGTGATTGAATATTTAGCCTAGCACTATTGGTATTACATTATTACATATTGCGATTCTGTATTACGGTCCATCGGATGGGTAGGACCTTCAGACTTCCTCCCAATTGTTGTTGTCTTGCAGGCTTCAGCATGAAGCAAATCCTGCAATGGCCTGTTCTGTGTATGCTAAATATAGTGAATTTTTACTAGTTAACACACGATTTTAGTTGAATGAATGCTTTCATCTACTATTTCAATATAAAGACTACCTCAGCTAATTCTATTCAGTCTATTCATTCTGACAACTATTGATTGTGTGATAATGTGCAGTAACGTTTCCTGTAACACAAAATCATCTGTGAATATGAGGAGACACAAAATATAATCATTAATCCTATCATTACTTTCAGCCTCATATACTTTTCTTGATTAACAATAAAATAACACATTTGCTAAATAATCTACAACAATAGATGCAAAAGCAGAACTACTCCTTGTAAACTTGTGCTGCATCTTGTAACCTTTATTGGTCTCTGCCAACATTACATTTGTGAGGGCTTGAGGCTCCTGTGGCAGGCAGTATCCTGTGTTTTGCTTCTCCAGTGTATCTGAGGGAGCTGGTGTGAATATATTTAAATAAATACATGTTCTCTGCAGCAGTGCTTTCAAGTTATCTTTTGATCCAAAACATCCATTCACAATTAGCATAAACAGTTAAAAGGAAAAGAACAGGGTGCTGGAAAGCACTGTTTCTTTGCAGATTATTTAAATTCTGAAACACATGCTTTGACCCAAAGCATATGAGTGAAAGCAGCTCAGCTCAACCACCTTATGGGGCAGGCTAAGTGGAATGCAGAAAACCGCTAATTATATTTAATTATTAAATTCTTACATTAAAACTGCATAGATGTTGAACTTTGTCAGGGGCTGCGACATGAGAATGTTTCAGTTTTTCTAGCAATTTCTAAAGGGGAAATACCACAAAAAGAGCAGTCTGTATAAAAACAGCTGTGCAGCCTCCAACCTCATCCACACACACTTTGCCTTTTAGATGGTCATGGCAATGGGAGCCTTTATTGCAGAGCTAAGGTGGAATCGGCTTCGGTGATGGGGAAGGACGGCAGCCCATGTGCTCCACTGTCACATGGCACTGCCATGCCAGCGTTTGAGGAAACGCCACCCACTGGGATGCAAGGGCTGGCATCAGTTGCCAGCTTCATTTGCTCCTCAGGCTTTTTTCCTTGCTCGCAAAAAAATAAATGAATGTTAAAAAATAAGCAAGTGAAAAGCATGCACGCACATTCAGAAGCTGCCAGGGCCAATCAGAGGTGCTCTGAACATCGGATGGAGTGCATGTTTGCTGGGCCAGTGGCCCATGTATTCCTGTCACGATCTTGGCAATCTGCAATGCCTGCAGTTTGGAAATAAATGTATAGTTAAGGTGACCATTTTTCTTGGGATTTAACACTGGAACATGATCCAAATTAACAATGCATGTGTGCAGCAAGCACTATGCGCGCTGTTGACCGGAGGAGCTGTCAGGGGCGGGGGAAACTGGTGACCACAGAAGGAGGTGTTAAGTACAAACAAACTACCTTACAAATTTCTTCTCCTTTGAGCAATGGCACACTATATTTTAGCTATCAAATTTATTGCGCTTTTACATTTACATTTATTCATTTTGTGATGTAAATGAAAAAACCCATAATGTTACACATTGCTGACAATAAGGGAAACGTAACCTTTTTTTCCAAAAAAACCTGAATCGGAGCGAAATTTAGGACTGTCATGGGAAAAATAGGACAACTGATTACCCTGCACGAAGTCAACATACTAACTGAAATCTGTTCACTCTTTTCTCACTCTCCTCATGTTCTTCCACTGACACACAGTACAAACCTTTTTAGTTACATATATCTGTCAGACACTTTATTTTTTTAAGTCAGTTCAGAACTAAAAGTTATTTTAGTTTAATTTTTTTCTAACCACTATTGACTACCCTGTATCCTCCTGTTGCCTTGTCTTCCTGTCTTGGATGAGTCCCTCTTCTTCATTATGTATCTCATCAATTATAACCCCCACTGGTGGAATGAGCTTCCTACTGCAGTCAGTCCAGCTGAGCCCTGCCTGTCTTCTGCACACAGACTGTAAACACACCTGTTTAAACTGCTTGCCTCAACTAATCCTGATCTCAGAGCATCTCTGCTGGTTTGAACATAATTGTGTCTCCCACTTCTCACTATTTTCTCAAACTCACCTTTTCTCAATCTCTTTACACATACTATGGCACTTAATGATATGCTGTTGGTTCATGAAATGGTTCATGAAATTTGTATCAGGAGTTTTTTTAAATATCATAGTCTGATTCTATTTATCATCTAACAGGAGGCCAGTTGTGAGCCCACCGCAATTATAGGCCTTCGTTTGCTAGGGGTAAACCTCCCATGCCACGCCCTAACATTCCCTGCACACCTCTCCTAGGCCCCTGAAAGATATCCCCCAAAGTTATATCCTGGACTTGAGATGGCAGCCAACAAAGTCAAAGGTGCTTACCAAGTCCAGGCGCCACAAACCCCTCAGGCTGTATCTCTCGGGTCCTCGGCCAGCTCCAGTGTGCAGTCTTCCACTCTGAAGGGCCAGCTCAGTCTGTGGTTTTCCTTTGTTCAGTTTTTGGTTTTTTCCTAAAAGTTAGCTGCAGTCTCTCTTCCACGGTTGGTCTTCGGGTGGTGGCATACAGGTACCAGCGCTTCCTGTTCTCTGGTCGGCTCTCCTTTCTGCCTTTCCTCGAGACGACCATCTTCCACCAACTTTATACCTGCTGGCACTCAATCACTCCCCCCCTTCCCATGAGACCCAACCAAACACTTAAAGGGACAGGTGCACCTTTGCATGACTCCATCTCAAGCCCAAGGATAACTACCATCACCCAAAATATTCTGCAGCTAACCACTAAATAACTATTTCTCTTTAATTACAGCAAATTTTAAAACACACTTAATGCATGACTTAAGGAGGCAACCCTTCATGTGCACACGGGATCCAGAGCCGACCGTAACAGTCCCCCCTTAAGCCAAAATGACAAAACTACCAATCCCATATACCAATAATCACACACAACATTCATGCAGTTTAGTTTTGTAATTTTGGCCAGAAACCATCATGCACCCCTACTGTTTTTTTTTTTTTTTTTTTTTTTATTTTTTTTTTTTAAAAAAACAAACTACATCTAAGAAAAGAAATCCCTACAACCCAAATCGTTTATGGGCATAGGAGCCAAACTCCAGGGCCATGAGCATGACACACCCCTGTCTTGTGCTCCCTGGAAATTCCTAAATAAGCCCCAATTGTCTGTATCAACACTCGCACCCAACCAACTGCAGCCAAACCTCCTCAGGTTCCACTCCGGGACAAAGCGTCCGCAATCACATTATCTTTCCCGGCTATATGTTTAACCACCAACCCGTAAGGCTGAAGTATTAGGCTCCACCGGAAAACACGGGCATTCGTCCTTTGATATTTTGCCAAGAAGGAGAGAGGATTGTGGTCAGAATAAACCACAACATCCCCCACAACACTTGACACATAAATCTCAAAATGCTGGACTGCCAGCACCAAAGCCAAAGCCTCCTTCTCGATCGTTGAATAAGCCTTCTGGTGCTGGTTCAGCTTCTTGGAATAGTAGGCCACAGGCCTCTCCACCCCATCTGTCCCAACCTGGAGGAGGACCGCCCCCACACCAACATCACAGGCGTCCACCGCCATGCAGAAAGGCTGTTGAAAATCAGGCACAACCAACACCGGCTCACAAGACAAAATGGCCTTGACACGATCCAGGGCAACCTGGCAAGTCTCAGTCCAAACCCACTTGGTATCTTTCTTCAGCAGGTCAGTCAAAGGGGCTGTAACTGTAGCAAAGTTCGGAACAAACCTGCGATAAAACCCGCACATTCCAAGAACCCGCATTAACTGCCGGCGATTTTGAGGCACAGGGAAGTCCAAGATGGCCTGCACCTTAGCAGTTCGTGGAAGCACCTGACCTCGGCCCACCCGATGGCCCAGATACGTCACCTGACCTTTCCCAAATTCACACTTGGGAAGGTTCACCACTAGGCCAGCCTCGGCCAGGCGCTGAAACAGAGATGCAATCGCCTGCACATGGTCTGGCCAAGTATCACTATAAACCACGACGTCATCAATATATGTGACAAACAGGCAGGCCAGCTGTCACTAAATTCATTAGACGCTGAAATGTCGCGGGTGCATTTTTCATACCAAAAGGCAGAACCCGACAACGATAGAGAGCACCCTGGGTGACAAAGGCTGACACCTCCCTAGCATGAGGACCTAGAGGGACCTGCCAGTATCCCTTCAAAAGATCGAACTTGGACACAAACTGAGCCCCTCCTATTCGATCAATACAATCCTCAATGCGCGGGATAGGGTATGCATCAGTCTTAGTCACTGCGTTTACCTTACGGTAATCGATACAAAGGCAGTGAGCTCCCCCCTCCTTGGCTACTAATACCACCGGAGAGCTCCACTCACTTACCCCATGCTCAATTGCCCCAATCTCCACCATATAGTCAAGCTCGTGCTGCACAATTTCCCGCTTCTGTGGGTTCAAACGGTAAGGGTGCTGCTTAATGGGAGCAGCCATCCCCGTGTCGACCTCATGGACCACAAGGTCTGTTAGCCCAGGGGTATCCTTAAAGATCTCTGGGAAAGACTCCACCAGTCTCCCCACGTCGTCAACCTGGGATGGTTCCAAGTAATTCAACTGCTCCCTCAGCACTCTCCGAGCCAGAGTGTTCTGGAGCTTTGCACTCACAGGCTCAGGAAGCGAGGCCCTAGGCCCCTCACTCTCCCCATCAGGATCAGGTGGGGCCACAACACACACAGGAGCCATAGGAGCACGCCCCTCGTACCGCTTCAATAAATTGACATGACATAAACGAGACTTCGCTCGCTGTCCGGGGGTACTAACCACATAGTTACAGGGTCCCACCCATTTCAGAATAGCATAGGGTCCTTCAAAACGTACACCCAGTTTCCCACTGCCCATTGGCAACAATACTAGCACTTGGTCTCCCACATCAAAGGAACGAGGCTTAGCCCTCTTATCATATTGTTGTTTCATCCGGACCCTAGCAGCAGCCATGTTATTCCGAGCAATCTCACAAGCAGCCTGCAACCTATCCGTAAAACGTGCAACATACTGCAAAGTGTCCTCAGGGCCCTGACTCCCCACCAAACGCTCCTTAATTAGGCGTAACGGTCCACGGACCTCATGGCCGTAAACGAGCTCAAAAGGGGTAAATCCAGTTGACTCGTTCGCAGAGTCCCGTACTGCAAACATCAAAAAGGGCATAGCCACATCCCATTCACTAGGAAACTGTTCGCTGTATGCCCGCACCATCTCCTTCAGGGTCTGGTGAAAACGCTCAATTGGACCCTGGGACTGAGGGTGGTATGCTGAGGAAGTCACTTGCTGTATACCCAGCTTATGCATAACTGCCTGGAACACAGTGGACGTGAAATTACTACCCCGGTCAGACTGCACCTCTCTCGGCAACCCGTACTGTGTGAAAAATTGGGTCAAACAGTCAACAACTGTACTGGCCCGTATATTGCGTAATGGCACAGCCTCAGGGAAACGAGTGCTCACATCCAGAATGGTTAGCAGGTACTCATTCCCCTTCTTTGTTTTAGGTAGGGGCCCTACACAATCCACCATCACACGGCAGAAAGGCTCAGAAATAACAGGGGGTGGCTGTAGAGGAACTGGTGGGGGTGCATGGCGGGGTTTCCCTATCCGCTGACACACATCACACGACCGACAGAATTTCACCACATCTCCCCTCAACCCGGGCCACCAAAAATGGCGCCCAATCTTGGTCAGGGTTCGGCGCACGCCACAATGGCCCGCTACCGGCCCCTCATGTGCCATCCGAAGCACGCTCTCACGATATGCCGCAGGTAATACTACCTGGTCCACTATATTCCAGTCCTCCGCAGGTTGCTGGGGAGGCCTCCACCGCCTCATCAGTACTCCATCCCGCAGATGGTAACCCCCAATCGCCACGGCCTCTACCGCCTGAGCCTCTGCTAAAACAAACGCCTCCTTCAAACCAGGGTCTGCCCGCTGAGCTCCTACTAACGCCTCTCGACTCAGTTGAGGATTTTCCTGTACCTCCTTCAGCGTGCTCATGAAAGTTTCAGACAAGCCTGCTAGTGGCTCCACCACATCCTGTGGAGGCAGGACCTGGTGGACTTTAGCTTGGGCACGAGTCAACACACACGCTGTAAAAACTTCGGGGAACCACTGCTCAAGCTCTTTCACGCCCACCTCTTCACAGGGAACTTTCGTCACAACTGGGTTTGCCCCTACCTGGGCACCAGCAAGGTCATTACCCAACAACAAGTCAATGCCCTCAACAGGGAGGGATGGCACAATACCAACTGTAACTGAGCCAACAACTAAGTCAGACCACAAATACACATCACGCAAGGGGACCATTCCAAATTCCCCTCCTAGGCCTGCCAGAAGGACTCCCTTACTGGGAGAGGAAGGGACAGGCAGGTCCACAGCCCCTGCTAAAAGCAGTGACTGAGCTGCCCCTGTATCCCTCAGAATAGTAATTGGCACCTCCTTGCCACCTTCAGTCACTGACACACTGCCTTGGGAGATGAAGGCGTCATAAACATTAGGACGGGCTTTAGCAAGCACCAATTGCTTCTCAGAGTCACAGCCATGCAAGGGCGTAGTCGCTGGCATCACCAGTGCCACTCCAGATGCCCCGTCCCTTGGACGCCCCGGGCATTGAGACCTAATGTGGCCTGGCCTTTTACATCCATGGCAAATAATCTCCCTGCTTCCATAAGAGCTACCTCGGCCCCTGGGTGCAGGGTGGTTAAAATGTCTCTGACCAGGCCGCTCAAACCCGGACCCAGTGAAACCTAACCGCCCAGCAGCAGGACCCCTGATGGCCCTTCAGAATCACCCTGAGGTTTCCTAACCTCAGACCTACTGCCTTCACCCGCCCTTAGCGTATCAGGGCCTCTTCGCCCAGTTGTACCATGATGAATAACCTCATACTGGTCAGCTAACTCTGCGGCTTCTCGTGCTGTACCCACCTGGCGCTCTGCAATATATATCTCCACCTCCCGAGGCATAACATCTCTGAGCTGTTCCAGCAAGATCAGGTCACGGAGGCCCACATAGCTATTCACCTTACAAGCAGTCAGCCAGCGATCAAAAGAATTTCCTGCCGACGGCATGCATCAAGGTACGATTCCCCAGGCTTGCGCCTATAAGAGCGGAACTGCTTCCTATAAGTTTCAGGCACACCACCGTATGCAGCCAGCACAGCTTTCTTTAAAGCCTGATAATCTAGGCCGACACTGCTATCTAAGGCAGCAAAAGCATGTTGTGCCTTTCCCACCAACACGCTCTGCACCAGCAAGGGCCATTTCCCAACTGGCCAATCCAGCTCTTTAGCCACCTTTTCGAAGGCCTCGAAAAAATATATCGACCTCCTCTTCATCAAATTTAGGCATAAACTTCACAGCTGACCCAATGTTGAATGATGGCTCAGAGTCTATACCTCTTTCCCGAGGCCCCCTCTCATTAGCCAGTCTCAATTTCTCCAGCTCAAACTGATGTTCTAACTGAAGCTTTTCTAGCTCATAGCGATGGTTACGCTGCTCCTTCTCCAGCTGAGTCTGGCGCTCAAACTCTGCGTCCTGCTCAGCCCACAGCTCCTCCAAATGCAATCCTTCCCTCAACAGGTCAGCTAACTCCTTCTTAGTTATGCCATCAGGTACAGTCAAATCCTCATACTCAGCTAACTGCTGCAGCTGGGGTTTTGTCATGTATCGAAACTGTCGGCGCGAAGGCAGCTCCAGCTGCTCCTCTGCACCAGCTGACACCAGGCTCATCGTAGCCACCGCAGAGACAATCCGCCCACCACACTGCTCACAAACACAAGGGAGAATGCTACCCTGTGTTTCAGGGGTGCTGCTTCCACGGATAGCCACACCACTTGTGCCACTGGACCTATGCCCAACACAATCCGCACTAACACGTGAGGTGTCCCCCCAGGACACCAGCCAACCCGAGCTGGCCAGCACGATAACAGGTGAAAACACAAATACTGGAAACAAACCACAACACCACAATGCAAGCTACACTGCAATCACAGTTCCTGGTGTGCACTACAGAAACTGATGCCCTTCACTGGGCATAAAACTAGAAGTGCAACTGCACCCCAAAATTTCCAACACCTGTTGGCAACACAAATTCCCGCAAACAAGCGGTTCCTAAATGCCACCCCAACTACACACACCACACAACATAGTATGTTCATCCACACAGAATATTACAAAGCTACACCTAGCCTTGTCTAACTATGGCTGTCTGTCACAAGACACCCAAACCCTACCAAGCTACAGCCATGCTCAATTAGCACCAGCTAGCTAGCTAACAAGGCGAAGCAGCCGCTCCCCTCAAACCAAGCAAACGTTCCTGTACCCGCAGGCGCATGTACGCCTCGGCTACTCCGAGTCATGGGACAGCACACCCAAGGAGACCTACCTAACCTGGCGATGTGCCCCCTTTGGCAGGCTAATAAACCCAAGTACTGCTAACCCTGCGCACAGGAATAGTTTGCTAGCAAAATGCTAGGCCTAACTTCTAATACTCCTTATACATACTAATAGAGAAGGAAGGGAAAGAGCTATCAAACACAGACTTTGGATGCTTAATTGAAGATCAGCTTTAAAATAATGGATGATATAATTAGTGCTTATTGGTTGGTAAACAAAACTACTAGGGATCTAGCGGTTAGTCACAATGCTAACTAGCGGTTAGCCACAATGCTAACTAGCGGTTAGCCTAGTAAATCCCTACACTGATTTACAACATCATATACATCCACAGAGCTTCAGGATCCCGGATGAGCCCCCAATTGTTACGAGCGCGCATAGGAGGCCAGTTGTGAGCCCACCGCAATTATAGGCCTTCGTTTGCTAGGGGTAAACCTCCCATGCCACGCCCTAACATTCCCTGCACACCTCTCCTAGGCCCCTGAAAGATATCCCCCAAAGTTATATCCTGGACTTGAGATGGCAGCCAACAAAGTCAAAGGTGCTTACCAAGTCCAGGCGCCACAAACCCCTCAGGCTGTATCTCTCGGGTCCTCGGCCAACTCCAGTGTGCAGTCTTCCACTCTGACGGGCCAGCTCAGTCTGTGGTTTCCTTTGTTCAGTTTTTGGTTTTTTCCTAAAAGTTAGCTGCAGTCTCTCTTCCACGGTTGGTCTTCGGGTGGTGGCATACAGGTACCAGCGCTTTCTGTTCTCTGGTCGGCTCTTCTTTCTGCTTTTCCTCGAGACGACCATCTTCCACCAACTTTATACCTGCTGGCACTCAATCACTCCGCCCCCTTCCCATGAGACCCAACCAAACACTTAAAGGGACAGGTGCACCTTTGCATGACTCCATCTCAAGCCCAAGGATAACTACCATCACCCAAAATATTCTGCAGCTAACCACTAAATAACTATTTCTCTTTAATTACAGCAAATTTTAAAACACACTTAATGCATGACTTAAGGAGGCAACCCTTCATGTGCACACGGGATCCAGAGCGGCGACTATGGCCGTAACACTTGTAAACTGACCATGATTATCCATTGTCATTGTCAGAGATTTTAGACAAAAAATCACCATATTCCTTCCTTCATTGTACTCATACATAATGAGTTTTAGCACAATAATTGTGACAAGTTCCAGAAAGATTCTGTTAATGGACCCCACAGATAGAGATATTTAGAATATTTGTCAACTTCAGTAGACCATGAAATTCCAGCTGGGCGGTAGCTTTCAGAAGAAATGGTTTTATGACCTTGGATATGCTAGATCACAGTCTGCTAAGAAAAGGTTTGCATTGAGGAATCACAGGGATCCCCCTGTCACATATCTTCCACTAGAGAATTTGAATGTCCATGACTCAGAGGCCACCAAAGAATACCAGTGTTATTATTCATAACAAGCTGTGTGTGAATGCATGCACGGTATTCATTCCCTTCAGACTGATTCTCACCGATTCGTAAAATGCACAAGTGAACCAGCAGTATTTAAATGTTGGTTTGTTTGTTTTACAGTAGTCTATGTACTATAAACAGCTATCAGTCCTAGGGTAGGGCAAAACTCTGCTTCTTAGTTGATTAGTTACTTTAATGTAAGTGTTGGAATGGATGGATGCAGGATGTTGACAGGATCTGGCAGCGTGTGAACATGGAAACAGGTGACATGGCAACTGGCAGATGTAAACAAAGCAGGGACCTCAATTCTTTAAATGGTTGCTATCAGTGTGATAACTTCACAGTTATCATATTTCAGCCTACACCATGCTGAGACAGAGGAACCTTGGCAACAACTAATCTGCTGTAGTGCAGATATAGATAAATTCTGTGCATGGAAGGCGGAAGATACCACTGTAACTGGTCTAGAAAATGGCAGAGAAGACAAAGAACACCAACGGCTTGGCTAAATTGCACTTTTGAGATATTGTTTGTTGTTGACGGGCAAATTGAGTTATGTTGGTATAGATTCTTGGGTGCATTGTTTATACTCTTGCTGTAGTAGCCAATGTGCTTTATCTTTGAACAATTTACCCTTTTCTCATATTTGTAACATGCAGTTTAACTACACTGCTCTCAGGAAGGTAGGCATTCTGAGTGTGTTTCTGGCATTCTGAGTATGGGGTGTCATGACTATGAGAACACCATCAATATTTTTGTAGGTAGTACTTAAGCACCAGTAAGACCACCCCCTATGTAATTTATGGGATATCCATCTGAGATATGTGTGTTGGCATTTCAAAGGATGTAATTCTAATCAACTGAAATTTTATTTGCTGAATTCAGTCAGGTAGAATAATTGTTAGAATAAAACCGTTGTACTCCCAACGGTTTTGAATCTAACTTAACTGTTTTTAATAATGTAATTGTTTTGGTTGAAATTTTCCTCAATTTTTTTATCAGTACATTTACATAACACATTTGGCTTGTTTCAGAAAACATAAAACACTTTGTAGTATTTGGATATAAAAGATTGTGCTGAAGGCAAATAACACAAGCAACAGCTTTGTTGGTTTACACATTAAAAGAAATGCACAGAGGGGTTTATATCTTGAATCAGGCTACACATGATCGCTGTTGGCTAAATGGCAAAATAAAAGAGTGCAGCAGCCATGACCTTTTCATAAATGCAGAAATATTCATGTCCTGTGAAGGGGTTTTAAATGCTCACAACATTATTTCCGTTCAGGATATTTGTAAATAACCTTTGCAATTGTCCATAAACTAAGAGATAAAAAAGAAAAAACCCTGATGTTAATTACATGGTGGATGTAAGAAATATTCTGCTCAGTTAGTGGGAGAGCTGGCACTGGTAAGAATCCAGGATTTAGTCCCTTCTAACTTTCTCTGAACGCTGTGATAAACTGCTTGTGGAACTGAAGCAGTTTCTGTATCTAATCTGCAGATTTGGCTCTTGTAGAGATTATGTGTTTCTAGTTGGGGTTGGGGAGGGGGGCGGGTGTGGTGTGGAATCAGCACTTTGCCTCCATAGACTCCTGAGAGAAGAGATGAGGCTGTCTTTCCCACAGAGAAGGTGCGGTTTCATTACTGGTGTGACTGACTGACATATGGGGGTCAATAAGTCGTGTTCTCATTTAGAAAAGCTGCTACACTCTTAGCTGCTGGGGATTCCAGTGACCAAATATGCTTTGACTCGCAGGGTCAAATGCTCACAAGCAGTGAGGAGGGAGGTGAGATTCTCCATTGCTTATGCTAGTAACCACAGCCTGTGGAAGTGCAAAGAGTTAATTTAATGGCTCCAAATTATTTTATGGGCCAGCATTTTATATCTGTTAGGATCTTACAAATTAATTACTACAATAATAATAAAAAGGAAGGAACTGGAATAAAAATAACAAAACAACAATCTTATTTTCCAGTGAAATTAATTTAAAATGTTAGTTTTACAGTAACTTTACAGAGGCCCTTGAATCAAGAGATTGTTGTGTCATCCACCCATTTTAAATCCTGTCCACTTATTTACTTCCAGTAGCCTAAAGTATATTTGTTTTTAGCTCAGTTCAGCTCCATCTTTCCTCCCTGTGTACACTCTGCAAACACAGCATCGAGCCCACTCTCCCCAGCCCCCTATGGCAGCGCACATCTGTTGATTTTTTTGTATGTTAGAATTTTATATCACATTTTCTAAGTTGACTACCAGCTAACGGTTTGAAAGGTGTATTGGTAAAGAATGTGTCTGGACTGATCCCTGGTTTTGTATGTTTTTGCCTTGTGTCCCTTGTGAGTGAGCGGCCATATTGTGCTGCAGAGTAGAGCGTTGTAGTCTCATTTGGGTCTGTACCTAAATGGTCAGTGGTCCCAGGTTAAGATGCTGTCTAGTGGAGGTGAGCTGGCTGGGCTGGAGCGGTTCTGGCTTTGCAGGTGGCAGGGTCTCCCGATCCTCTGCACATTCCACACCAGTGAATAAAAAGACTGAAAACACTGCTGACACTTCTGCCAAGAAAAATACACCCAGACCATGTAGGCTCGCTGCAAGACTTTTAACATCTCATACATAAATGTTAATGCATCACCTCACCCCAACTGTGTGTTTCAATTTCTGATGAAACACACAACTGAGTGTTTCCATTACAGATGAGCCACACAGTCAAAAGTTCTAAGCTTCACTTTTCCTCGTTTTGGATACACCACCTATCCAACATTTTAGGAATGTCATGTTCTGTTTTGGGTGGTGTCTATCTCTGTAAACGTGGCATTACAGGGTGCACGAGGCTATGAGGGCTGGGCTGAATGTTGAAAGGATATTGCAGTGTGTGAACAGTGGGGTGATCTCTGTGGAAAGGATTTGGCGAAGTGAATAGCTGTCTGTTGATTTTAATGTTGGACATACTTCTCTGCCTTTTATCATTGGGGAATAAAGCACATTATGTCTCAGACTCCTCTAATGTTCACCCAGACATCCATTAGCAGAGGGGGCATCCAAGTCCATTTTTCCATAGAAATCACTTCTCATAAGCTACAGCAGAGCATCAGCCGAGTCAATAATGCCATTGGTAAAGTGGTTTAAGGGACAGATAAAATAAATACATGAAAAAGAATTCTGTCATCCAGCATGAAAGATTATCTCTCGCACCCCTCTCTCAGGGGCATCTCTGGTTTCCTTGTGGGAAAAGCAACAGGGCATAAAAAAAGAGACCGGACCAGGATAACCAACAAGCATAAAAGATAAGCATGGCTGAAAAGTGGTTAGATCAATTGGTGTGGGCTGCGTGCAGGGGAAGCGAAGGGACCCTCAGCACGATGATTCACTGCATGAATAAGCGCTGTGGACGAAAAATAGAGGCAGTTTTAGGGGTATGTAATGTTATGGAGCACCCATGCAAACATTTTTCTTTTTTTTTTTGTAAATGGAGAAGCCAGACAGGAAAAATTCGGATTGTTTTTTGTTTTTTATCATCATTTGTATAGGTTTGTGTATGTACTGTATATATGTGTATATATATATATATATACACACACACACACACACACACATACATATAGTGCATCAATTAAATAAGTATATAATTGTAAACTGTATATATGTAATTGATTGGGAGACTTAAAAGAGGATGGCACGTTGAAAATATTTTCAGCCAAACGTGTTTCACTGAAAGCTCCAGGTTAATCACAGGGATGATTTTTAATTTCACACTGCATTACTGATTCCACCCGACTGAGCAGATGTTAAGTGCAGCGTGCAGGTCTGCGTGCGGCTCAGGGTGGCCCCACAGAGACGCGTGTTCGCCGGACTCCCATTGGTGAGAAATCCCCATTGTGCGTAATGATGGTGGACTGTGTCTTTGGCATCATTTTTTTTCCCAGGACGGAGATTCCTCCATGTTTCTCTTTTTTCCAATAGATATCGCTTTACGAGCACATTAGCATAAACCGTGGGTGCTTCCCTCTGTACTGTGTAACGGGAGGAGAGATGGATTGTGCATTTTTCACACATCTTGTTACATAAGGTTATTAATGGCACAAACCCTGCTGTCTTACACAAAGAATTAAATTATGTTGATTTGACCTACATGTCAGGAAATATAAATAATCAAAGCCCATGGGAAAAAAAAAAAACAAGGGCTTAGGTAAATCACGCATGACTCTCACAGTGTTTAGATAGCTCAAATTAGCTGTTCAAATGGGTTGTGAATGATTCAAAACAGGCAGTTTGTTTCCTGTGGGGTGGGGGTGGGTGGGAATGGGGGTGGTGAGAGGACCATGTATGCGGTTATCCATGAAAAAAAGCAGTGCATTTTCAATGCGGAGCACGCTTTGAATTTTCAGCAAGACAACAGCACAGCGGCAGCTGCGTTCTGCAGGAGGTTTTCCTGAGCCCTAGTCACCGCAAAGCGCAGAGGGGGCCAGGTCCTGAGAGAAATCATACGTTCTGCAAGTATGCAAATTCAATTTCAGATTTGTCATACAGTCCATTTGTGAAATACCAAATGCTGTCGTCATGGAAACAACTGCAGCAGTCATATCTCCGCTCCATAACCCTTTTATTCTGAATTCAGATTACAAGGCAAATGTATGCATACATTTTAACAGCCTGATTGCTGGTGGAACACTGTCAGTCTTCAGCGTTATAAATGCTAGTATCCATTTGTTTCATGTAGGCAGAATTAAGTTATCCCCTTGCTAGTATAAGCTAGTAATCTTGTGATCTTGTCCACCATGGATAGCATTTGATGTGTTGATGTGTGCCGCCATGAGCTTTGTCTCATTACTTTAATCATGAGGTTCATCTGTATGTTAGCACAAATGCCTTTAAAAGATCCACATTGTACTTAGTTTCTGTGACAGACAAGCCCTTGAACTGCTCTATGTGAGCCGCGCTGCTACATCCCCGCTTTAATGATTATGGTCCTTATTAAACACAGACGCCTGCCAGGGAGAATGCAAAGAGATGAAAGAGAGACGGCTTTGCCCTTGTGGTCTTGCTCCCGAGCTGAGGAGCTGAGGAAACCGGAGTAGACTGAAAGACACCATCTTTCTGTGCTCTCCCGGTAATCTGTATCTGTGCCCACGCACCTCCTCCTACACCACTGCAGCTACCATTGCTACTGTAAGGCCCCCACCCCCCTCCCTATACCATAAACCTCAAATCGACTCCCTCTCCTGGCAACGCACACTGAGAGATTTCACTTCAGAGTGTTCTGTAATGTGCGTCGCACTGGCACATGCACTCAGAGGCAAAAAAGCCTCCTCATCGATTGGGAGAAGAAATTAAACAGAGAAGTGGAGTGAATGTGTTCTGATTCAATACTGACATTGACTGGGTGGACGAATGAAGTGTCACATCTGGACGGCACTACTGTACTGGTGGGGCTGGGACATAAAAATCTGTTTCAAATCCAATCAAATCCCTGATATTCAGTCAATGCTCTCAGATACCTGATATAATACATGATCTTCACTGCTAACAGGTTATCGTGTGAGGCGGAGGAACCACATGCCATGGCATCCTCCTGACAAGTGGGCAGGACCAGGTCACTGCTCCTGCTGTGTTCAGGGTGGCAAAAAGGGGAAAAACAGGAGGACCAGAAAGATTTATGATGGAATTAATGTCTACCATACACATATAGACAATACATATCCTCTCAGTCCATTTAATCAGAATTTTGAAAGATGACCTTGGAGAAAACATTTTCATGCATTCCATCTGAATCACCTAATCATGGTGAACAATACACCCACTGCAGGAAAATGCCTTTCTCTATTATTGTAAAAAATATACATAAAATGATACAGGAAGAAGAGACCGCGCAGGTGATCAGATTATGATCAGATTATGGTTCTTCTCACAGAGTAGTTTGAAATAAAGTAAACTTCCTTGGCAAAGTCAGGCCCCTGATCTCCGATATCACAACTTGTTATTAATCGAGCTTTGCTGCTAATTAGGCTTTTTCCCTTGCAATTAGTAGATTAGATAGGATGCAGTTGCCTTGGCTTCATTGCTAATGATTAAAACACAATTAACACTGTAAACATATAACTGAATGGTGTTTCCACACATATAAGTATTGGAATAGTCCAAATACTTTTGAATATCTTGGGGATACTGATGGCAAAATACCAGAAGAAGATAAATTCACAATTCTGGCTAGATAAGATAAGCCATGCTGTATAATTCATAGTGCAGACAACAATCAAATAACCAAAGTATGTCATTTATGTATGTCTTTTATAGGCACGGTTGCTCGGTGTCAGATTCATGCTAGATGTCAGTAACTTTGACAGTGTGTGAAAATATCCAGATTTTCATTTGATCATGCGAGATAAACTGTTTTCCACAATGAGATGGACCACCAATCACTTACCGCCTATGTCGTTGACATAACTGTTATCTTACCCAGGCGGGGCTGGGCCGATTGTTGCCTCGCCAATGAAAACTTCCAGCCCTATGGTATGGCTGAGACCTGAAGCCCCACTCACACCATTCATGTAAGCTTTCAGGGCAAACATATTTTGTATAAGTCTCCTGAAGGCCTTAGACATCCAGCTTTTAACAAGCTGTCAACTGTCACTGGAATGAAGAGCAGGTGACAGACTGCCTGACCCTGACAATTATACTTTTTATTGCAACTTTGTGTGTTGGTTTTTAATTCATAAGAACATGGATCAATATTGAATTCATTCCATCAGTCCCTTGACGAATTAGATAAATGAAACAGGGTTTGCTTGTTGACAAGACTGAAATGACCGGCTGAACTGTTTTCGCTGATATGTGTTTGTGTGCGTGCCAAGAGACAGATCAGGCATATGTTCTCGCATCACTGTGATCATGTATTGACTGGCAGCAGCACCGTTGTTTTAAAAACACTTGGCGTTTCTGAAAGCCGATTTCATATGATGAAATAATCATAGGATGGTCAAAATCTGAAAATTGTCCAAAATATTAGCAAAATTTTCTGAAAAGTCATCAGACCGCTAGTGCTACTGTTTGTTGTATAATGTTGTATAATGTATAAAACCTGCCACATCAGGTTTTATACATTATTTTCAAGGATCATTTGGGACTTTGTGTGATCATATTATCTACCTATGTTTGTCGTCCACCTCATGAAGCTCCACTGAACCACGGCATAAAACTTGAGGTTTTTAAATCCTGCCACCATGAGGAAAATGAGGAATGTTATGGGTGCTCTGTTGGGAAATAAATCTTCTAAAGTAGGAGTAAAACAGCAGAAGGTTGAGGTGTATTTTATGGAAGTGATGTCGCTTGTCTGTCCCATTCACAATAACACAGTATATTGAATAGCATGTGGTAAATCAATAGATTTCAGCCCAGGAGTAATGACTTGGGGCAGGTGTGTTCAGTCTTGTTTTGGTTGATGCTGTTTTTATGGGTAGTTTCTCAGACAGCTACATTTGTATTCATAACTCAAGTAATATGAAAGCCATCTGCTTTTCTTGTTGATGTTTTCATGTGAATACATTTTTTTATCGCTGCAGGTATTGTGCAATGCATAATTTTATGAATGTTTGTAAGGGAGCAAGGCAAAATTTGTTTGAAGTTAAAAGCGGACTGGCTGTGAGAGGCTACATCTGTGAGCTGAGGAATAGCCAGTGGGTAGCTGGAGATGGAGAGTCCCAATGTCTGCTGGATTGTGTTCTATAAATCTAGCCTAACTGTTCCCTGTCACTGAGTTAAATGAAGTGAGCTGCTTTCCAAAAGCATGCTTAGGTTTCTCAGATGCTGCTGAACTGCAGGTGGTAAAAAAAAAACAGAAATACCAATATAAAGCCACTTAACAGAGTGTTTGTGTGGCCAGTATACCCTGCAGGCACTGTCGCATGAAGTCTGTCAGTATGTGGCATTCTGCAGGGGGAATCAGCGTTCTTCCATGAGAAAGTCAATCAACTACCTCTTAGGTGATGGAATCGGAAAAGACATAACGGGCATCATTCCAGAACCATCCCTTGATTGTGTTCAGATGGTAATTAGGAGGGCTATGACAGATCTATCTCTAGTATCATTTTCCACATTAAATGGGTGGCTTATAGTGCTCTGTGAATGGTATTGCCATCTTGAAACACATCCCTCTCTCCTGCTAAGCTTGCATAAAGAAACCTGATTTTGTGTGTTTGCAAATTTGAATTGCAGTGCAGTGCACTTAATGGCATCATGGTCCTTTCTCCAAAACATTGGACATGTCTCTTCTTTCAGTGTCTTCTGACCTTTCAAACAGTACGACTGAAAACAATCTCCCCATACAGCAGAGCTGCCTTGTAAATTGAGGGTGTTGCAGAGTGCAGAATATATTACCTCAGTATTCTACCAAGCATTTAAACTCAAGACCCTTTCTCAGGTTACATAATACAGGTACTGCTCGTGACCTGGTGTGTCACATGTATGTTTCTGCAGGTGGTGACTATTTATATTGTGTGATGATGTCAGCACAGAGCTGTTCAACAGCAGCGGTTTATATCATACCAAGGCTCATTTCTCTAGATCTCTCGGGAACCTCTCTCAAAACCCTATTTTCTTTGTGTACTGTACACAACGAGCGTGGGCGGGCGCTGGTCTCACTCTTCATGTGAGTGGCTCTGGCGAATTCATGAGTGCAGTGACAACCTCAGTTGCAGGTGACATTTCATAGCAAAACATTCAAGCCAGACTAAGTCGTTCTGTCATAAACCCATATGAACACCTTCTCTTTCTGTTTCTTACATTACCCCTGCCCGACAAGGTGAAAGAAATGACTGCAACTGACATTAATTAAGAAGTAAATATTTTGGAGTGGATCTGTAGGGTAGCTATGCTGATGGAGTACAGAGTGGAACTCAATAGTGCAAGAGAAAAGAATAATACATGTCTTCAAGTGCAGAAACTGCCTCTGGCTTAAAAAACGAGACCAGTATTGAGACACTAATTAGAAACATTGGTTAAAAACATCAGAGACTATTAAAATCTACTAGAATTCAATACAAACCTACAATCAACATACTTACCATGCCATATCAGCTCATTATCTCATTAACTTGAAATACCAAGAAACAATTATGAAAACATGAGTGAGTATATTAGCACTGAGATAGGTTTGGTTTTTGTTACTGAGCTGTATTTCAGTTCATATGTATTTTTGGTTAATCATTTAACACTAGTATATTGACATCCCCCAGGATATGATGATAAAAATGCTAGTCAGAAACAGTATTTAAAACCCTACTGTAAAAAACACATTTAAGCTTGAATGCCCAAGTATATTTTTAGATTATTCTTGGTGATCCATTTAGTGATATGTTTGCTATTGTTGCATAAATGTATTATTAATGATATTCAAGTTGTTTGTTTGCGATTAAAGGAACGTTTGCCTCTAATCTGAGCATTCCATAAGACTGTATACCAACTCTGCAGAGATGGGTCTATTTGCCCCGGGGCCTGCAAAGGTATGGTGCAAAGAAACATGTCTCTGGCATCAGAATCAGCGGCATGTCTCACTGTGAGACCCGCCAGTGGCAGCTCTGCACGATGAGGCGAAGGAGTCAGCCATTTTTAAAATTACTGCGCCTACTTGAGTCGGAAGTTTACAGCTCAGCCGCTCACCATTTGAAAGATTCAGAGTGGGTGGAAGATGGGTTTCAGGGTCTGACTCACAGTTCACTTTTGATTTGCACCATTTGATCAAGCAAGCCAGGTTCCCAGCAGAGAGTATTAAGCTCTGTGACTTGACAAATGCCTCTGTAGCCCCCTAAGTTACAAAAAAATCAATACTGTGAGTTTGGTTATGTATTACTCAGGAAGAGATTAAAATAGCAACAGAGAGAGAAGAAATCCCTCTGGTTGTCCTGGGGAATTTCTCACCAATGGGGCAGACACAAAGTAGGAGGATAATGTTACGTTTTGACATTGAAGCAGTTGCAATTATAGCATTTGAGCTTTTTTCATGGGCTGTAATTAAGGTCTCTTACCTGTTACCATCTTCAAATATTAATTTGTAACCAGAGTGGCCCATAGGGATACTGTCAATAATCAACACAGGCATTTGTAAAACATGAAGGTCTTTCTGCCAGACAGAGCCTTGCACAGAGTTTGTTTAATGGGGGATGGTAGCTGCTCTCTACCAGTCTCAGCTCCTTCAGAGGAATACCACTCTACACTGCATGCTTTTAATGTCATATCTTTATTTTAATTGATCCTTCATTTAAAATATTGTGAATCATGCAATTGGCAATGCAGTGAATGCAGTGAATAAGCAGGTTATGTTAGCAAACCTTACTTTACTTGAGCCAGAATGACTTTATTTGTTTGCAAAGAACCATATGTCTCAGAAAAATGAAGAAAAAAAAGTCAATAAACTGAACTCAAACATTCTTCTCCAAGTACTTGCTAAGTAGACCAGTAAGTCTTGTTTTATGTATTTTTGATGGCATAGGCCTATAGGAGCTAAAATGAATCATGACCTACTTCAGTAGTTCCCTGCACTAGTGATGTTAGGGAAACAGTACGTGAATTAAACATTTGGTGGCAAAGATGGGATGGTACGCAGACATGTCAGCTAGCTCCATTTTTATTCTAGAGCTAATGCTACCAAGAATAAAGCAGTCTGAGACAGCAGGGACAGGCCGTTCTTGCATCTTTCTGTTCATGTCTCTTCATGCGTTTCCAGGGCTGGGCCCAGTGACTTCATCTTTTGCTGATCACCATAATTCGGTGGATTCCACACATATCCAGTGCAGGACCAAAACAAGAGGAAAAGCAAAAATTCTGTGATACTGGCGAGGCCTCCTCCTTTTCAGAGAGCGTGTTTTCTTTATGGCGTGGCCTTGTACACAAATTAATTTTCCTTTCACAGACACCCCTCTCTCTGTAGCTATGGCAACACCATTTCAGACATCATCTCTTCAAATGAGACAGAATTGTCCAATGGCTGGGCTTTGCAGCAGCATTCCTCTAATCATTCAAATGGTGAAGAGGAGCTTGAGATACTTTCTGGCTTTTGGGGTTACATTGTTCTGAATTTCTCTACATTGTTCTGTAGAGAAGACAACTTCAAAAGGGTTTAAAACAATATGACTCGAATGGCAACATTTATTCATTTTATTCTTTAATGTCATCAAAATTTCAAATATTAAAAGTATTCGTATTAGATATATTCTTATCAGAAATTGGCCAATGTCCCCATCTGACCCTCACAGATTTTCCTGACTTTTTTCTCTAAAAGATGGCACCTGACACAGTGTATAACCAGGAGTCATTCTGCATCGAGTGACTCACCAAAGCAGACTAAGATACTGTGCGGCAAACTAGACATGAGCATACAGAAATAACGTGTCAGGAGTTTCTTTGGTACAATGAGTTGACAATGATATGTTTCATTCAGTGCTGCTGTATTCACCTGTCTGTTACTCTGCACATGTTCTGTCAGCCTCTGTTGACCTCTTTCATCAGCGGTCTGTTTTAAACCACTGGATCACCATTTGTTGGATGGTTCTTGGGTGGTGGACAATTCTCAATACATCGGTGATACTGTCTTGACTGAAAACCCCATCAGCACCACGGTTTCCAATATTCGCATAATGGCACCTACAACCAGGAAAAGTGGGCACCCGCCTATCTACGTGAAACAGGATAGACTGATCATGCTATTTTTTTCATTGGGAAAGGACAGGTATACCCAATACACATGTATGTGCACATGCTTAGCTGTGTTAGCGGGCGCGTATATGTGTGCATATGTCTGGCAGGTTTACTCTGCATTTGTCTGACACATTATGCATCGCTCACAATGCTGTAACACACGTTCCATGCTGTTGGCACTCATTGTGTGCTTCACAATTGCATATCAACAGTGGCTCTTTAAAACTCTCAGTGTGAACAGTGTCCTTGTCATGTAAATTGAGGAATGTTTTGCATAATGCTGCATTCACTGCACCTGTTAGCCATTGCTGATTTTTGCACTGTTTGCCAGAAGGTATCACTGCATTAGCACTTAATGATGGCTTCATAATTACCTTGTCCAAACAAACAAAAGAAACAAGCAAATTGGCTTTTAGGTGAAAATGTCTCAAATGTGACATTAAAGAGACAATGATTCGAAAAATGGTGTAGAATGGTGATCCTTTAGCTCTGGTACGGATCAGTCCTCTATTTGGCTCTGAATATGCAACTGAGCAATGAACAGACATGGTGTGAGTGTGGGTCTTATTAAATGGTGTGGAGTGAACATGAAACTGTTGTAGAAAGTCTGCTCCCCAACAGACTAAAGAGAGATTCACTGCTGTATCATTTTATTACTTATTATGCAATATGTATTGAAAAACATGATATGGTGATATTTGTGAGTGGTAAAGTAATATATTTGGAGCCATGATGCAAGTGTTTGCTTCTTTTAGCATAGTTAACATAGTTGAGTTTCAACAATCACCAAAAGAATGAGAAAATTTGTGTTTGTCCAATAAATTGACAGAAAAAAAATTGTTTGCAGACAGCAATGCACTCTACAAATGATGCTGATATACTTATTTAGAAATCTGTGAGGCCGCTTGTGTATTTTGTTCCCCTGCTGCTCTAAGATTAATAAATAAATATATAAGCATTATTTGCAGAGTGCATTACTATGTGCCAACCAATTTTTTTCTATCAGTTTATAGTCATTGGTTTTTACGCACCATTCTACCCTTATTAATCTGTTGAACACAATGGTATCAGTTTTTTTCTTCTAGTTTGTCCAATAAAAAAAATGTGCTGCCATTGTTTTGTAAAGTTAAGTCAAAGTTAAGGACATGTGAATTGCATTCAGGTCATTGTCAAGGGGGCAGAGGCGATCTCCTGAATGATCACAGTGAGTGTGCCGGAATGTGGAGAGGCCTTGCTCTGCACGCTAATGTGCTGAAGGGTGTCCCTCTGCTCCCCTCAAGGGTATTGTTGGAAATTTGCTCATGCTCTTTTCTATCGCCCTTCATCCCTGGCCCCTGACACCAACACCAAGCTTCCACCCTTCAAGCTCCAATTCATTTTTTCATGTGAAGTGCTGCATGGAGCAACTCCTGTCTATCCGTTTGTGGGAAAAGATGCAGCAAACAATTTTGCTGTATGCTGCAGGGTTTAAGTTGGTGCCTAGACATCTTTTTAAAGCATTTTTGTGGTGTTAATGCCATCAAGGTCACATTATTAAATAATAGTCTATCTGCAGAGTACCTAGATACAAAATAAGCAGAATCAAATCTGTAAGGTTTATCATAAATCCTTGATGATTATTGGAGGAACTGGGAATTGTGTGCCCATAGCTACAGTCAGCATGGGAACTGTCAATATATTCGATCATCTCAAGACTTCCTTACCTAAAATAACCTATGCATGGTATTTTGTAGGAAATGATGTTACAAATGGGACATGAACAATTTTAATGGCAGTTCATACCCAAGATGACCAACATGGCTGATACAGACCATAAGCTCTAGCAGAGAGCTAAGGACTTATGGCCAGGCTGGTTTGGGGACAGTGAATGGCACAGAGTCTGCCCCTGCAGAGGAATGTCTTTCTGAGAGAGGTGGCTTGATAAATGGTGTTCATTACTGCAGTCATTATTGCTCTGGCCCGAAGCAGATTAGGCAGCATCAGGTACAAGGGTTGAGTGCAGCACAGGTGCCTGGTGTTGAATTGAGGCAGCCACTGGTGCACAAAGGCGGGGCTAGGACAGGAAGATGGCATTCACAGCTGTAGGTGAAATTGATAAAACGCTGATGGTATTGGCCCTTACTTTCTTATATGTGCATAGAACAGAAATGCACAAAATAAGGATGCCCATCAACCCCTCCACTTACATGCATGCACATTCACACATGCACATACATGTGAGGCACATAGAATGTTTTTCATTTTTGGAGGGATTGGCATATAACGGTATCTGCCTCAGAGGCCAGATATTCAGACATTCACATCTTACCATCTGATGAGCTCATCTGAATCTGGATCTTTGTACAGCCTAATCAGACCACTCAATTAATTGCGAAGTGTGGACCATTTTTCACTTATATACTAACCTGACTGCTATCTTCAGTTTTCTCCTCCCTTTCTAATTTCCCTAACTTCCTGCTCCTTGTGCATTTGAAAGCTTAAATGTGACACCTTCAGTATGCTTTTCCAAAGTTTGGCGTTGCATAAACTGATACAGGTCAACAGGAACTCAATTCATTTTTGTATGCAGCTGGGCAATGTTCACTTATGGACACACACAAACAGACATTTATTGCAAACATATTTGGCCAGACTGTTTCATTTTTACTGGGTGTGATATTACTAACAAATAAACTGTCCTACCCTGAGCAAGGCATCAAGTCCATGTTATTTGGCAGGAGAGCAGAAACTTTGGAGCAGGTTAACCACTGCTCCTGTTTTCATACTAAACAAAGACACTGGACTCATAAAAACCCATCATTTGTTTTATTACCCGTATGTTTTTTGAATAGTTTGTAAATAAATCAGTTTGTTTCTTTCCTCAGCTAGCATCATTGAGATGGATATGCATTAAGTGGTGGGGTATGGTTAATATCAGGGGGCGGAGGCGTGATGATTGCTGAAATGTGATAGGACAGCGTCTTGTCCTAGCAGTGTGCTGCAGCAAAGTGCTGTCCAGCATACAAGATGTAGGGAATGTTTATGAAGGACTGCCAAGACACCTGAGGACAGTGAATATGTTACAGGCAGGAGGTTTATTTCACTGGGACATAAAGAAAGGTGCTTTTGCACGCACATTTATTTGTGGGAATTTTTCTGTACATGGATCATCAATAGATGACGGATAGATGGATCGACACATAGATAATGGGAGAGAGATGAAGTGGTTGAAGGGCAAACAGTATATTATTTTCTCTATTCACTTCCAAACAGAACATGTTAAAATTTTCCCTGTGCTTGTGGTGCACCATTCACTTCAATACAGCAACTTCCCAAAATGAGAGGAGTTATATTCCCCACCCCCCTCTAAACACTGAAGGGAAGGTGTCTTGGGGAGACTTTGAGACCTCAGGCCAAGAAATAATTAACTTGATAATGGGCTGCCCTTTTTTAACATCCATCTTTTTCTCTGTGTTTTCAGTTTACCACCAATTAAGTAGATATATTATTCAGTCTGCTTTTAATACCATTTTCCTAATTGCTTTTTTGTCATTAAAGCTTTATTGATGGATGTATTTTTAAACCTTAAGGTAGAAGCCTCCTTCTAAGAACAGTCCCTGTCTCCTGACTGTCATTTTCCTCAGGCTGTGAGAGTGCTCATAGCTGACACTGAAGTTGTGAGGAAAATTTATGAGCATGTTCACAGCAGGAGGAATGTGATCAGTCTGATTACATTTTCTTGTTTGGATGTCATAGCTTTGCCTCTGCATCGGCCAGCGATTTCATATTCAGGATTTGTTTTTCCCCGCTCATCTGTTGTATCTGTTATGCAGTGTTCATAAAGAACACAACCTGTAATAGGTTTACACACTAAGCCTTGTCAGGCCCTCTGCTCATCACAGATAGCTAATAACAGCAATATGTTTAAAGTGATTTTGTTTAGCCAGTTTGCGCTGATCTCGTGTCATGAGGCCCAAGCTCTGGACCAGCACTGCTGTCATAGTGAGGTCATGGAAGGCCGGAGTCCACATCGTGGCCTGCTCTGAGATTATTCAACATCTGGGATGCCAGAGTGGAGCAAACAGCTGGTGTAGAGCAGAGCTAATCCCATCAAACTGGAATATCATATTGTGCCTGGTCTGAGCAGGATTGTTTTTTATGTGGCGGCGTTAAAATTGTGGACGGTCATAAAACCTGACAAAACTGTATACAGGCTGTGAGGTGGCACAGCCAGGGCGGCACTTGTTCTTAGTGCAAGGCCCATGGTCTGCATCAGAACTGGGACTGTGCCTGTGGTGGGGCAGTGATTAATTGCCATAGTGTCACCCATTTCATAGCTGAGGCCTCGGTGCCACCCACACATGCCCAAAAACTAAGTTCTTTGAGGCAAGGGCACTTCTCTGCCAACTGTTTTTTTAGAGGACATTGTTCTTGTGGATCTGGCCTGCAGTTATGATCAGAGCATTCCAAATAAGAGGGAGAGAGAAAGAGGGAAGAGAGAGAGAGAGAGAGAGAGAGAGAGAGAGAGGGAGAGAGAGAGAGAGAGAGAGAGAGAGAGAGAGAGAGAGAGAGAGAGAGAGAGAGAGAGAGAGAGAGAGAGAGAGAGAGAGAGAGAGAGAGAGAAGATTAAGCTATAAAATAACATTTGATCCAGTCAAGGCCTGCAATTACCAAGGTCAGTGTTATAAGCAATGCATCAAACATTCTATTTGATGCATTGCTTATAACATATAAATTGTACTACTGTCATGACAACTGTAAAAAAGTTTCTCATGACCATTTATGACAGTTTATTTATGACAAGTAATTAATTTTTTATGATGTGCTCATGACATGGTCTCGAGCAAAGCGTGGAACGGAGCTACCATTGGGGTAATGTTCAGTGTATATGGTTGAATGGAGTGAGAAATGCTGGTTCCTAGTGAAACAGGACCAGACTGACATCTTGGAGTGTGGAGGATGTTGGTAATGACTGGATTTTTACCTCCCTGAATCGGGTGAGTTTCAGATGAGCAGATATCTGCAACTCTCAGGATAATGGGAATTCATATGCTGATGCATGTCTTTATGTTTTGGGGTGTGAATGATCACTAGGCTTAATGGATTTGTCCAGTTAGGGGTAGGAAATAGAGGGTCATTCAACTGAAGTTGATAATAACTCAGCTACTAATGCTAATACCACTATTACAGTACTATGTACTGATGTCCTACACTATGTCACCTGGTTGTTGGAATGTAAACAACGCTTCTCTGCCTTATTGGGTTTTCATATGGACAAAGATGGAAATTGTGGTTCTATCTTCATTTGTCCTTCCTGAGTGGTTGTGTGTTTGCACTTGCTGCAGTCCTGCTTTTGCTCTGATTTATCCTTTACTGCCAGTGTATGACTTGGAACTGGCACAATCCTGGAGGCAAACCTTTAAAGGCCGTAATATTAACAGGGCATCGATTGACAAAAGAGACCGCTGGGGTTTCACAGTCATCTGTGGAGCTCTGCCACTGTAAAACCCTCAGAGCCTCCCCCAAGTGGTTACTGTTGCCATGCTGACAGAAGGCAGAGGCACCTCTGTGTGTATGTTTTCCACTCAGTGATCTCGCCTGAGCTGTGTGAGTCTATGTAGAAATGCAGTTGTTCTAGGTTGTTGTTGTTCCAAACCAATCAATCAGTTTGCAGGCGTGACAAGCTGTGGGACTCCTGGGGGTTTTCACTATCCTGAAGACCTGTGTAAGGCGGTCTGTTTGTATGCCTGTGTGGAATCGTACCAATATAAATAAATAAATGCCACTTTGATTCCCACACATTATATCTTAACCCTGCAGAGAAATGTCATTATTAGGCAGTGCAACACAACAGCACTTGGGTAAATACAGGCATGGTATAGCCTACTTTTCCTACTGATGACTCTGTAGAGGTGCCATTCTGTTTTACTTCTTGTATCGCTGACTGCCAATTAACAGCCTTCCCTGGGCGGATGCAGTGCTCTCTCACGAACACACAGCACAACGCTGGAAGCCTAAGGTTGAATATTTGAGCGCAGTAATTTGACATTTACTTGAGATGTCTGCTGCTGTCACCAGCACCCCAGCAAACAAGACATTTCATCACAGATGGCTTTCTCTGATTATCTCCTGTTTTATCATAATTTCATGGCCAGCCGTCAGAATGTTAACACACTCTCGAAAATGGCATTGTTAATAATTTCATACATTTGAATAATAAAATCTGTTATTTTCCTCATACTTTTTGTCAACAGACACGACGTAGTCTGAAGTATCATGATGCGTATACAGAATGAATTTGCTTTAAAATGTCTGCTAGCGCTGCCGGCCTGGTGCCCCTTTCACAGGCATTGAAGGATTGGGGATGGGGGAATGTGAGTCTCATTTCAGTGAAATATGACTTGACAGGAATGGCTGCCCTGTACAACCATAGTAAAGACAGTAAGTAATGACTATGAGCCAAGACTGTAAATGTAATTTCAGCTTCCTCGCCCTTTTCATACTTATTCAAAGTGTCTTATACTATGACACCTGTCTTGCAGCCAAATTTATTTATTCCCTCGGTCTGGTCTGCCAGGGTTGTACAACAAAAGGAGATTGAGGAGGTCAACACGGTTCATATAATATTTTACGACTGTAATTTTGTTTGTCTGTATTATTCTTCTGTACTCGTTTCAGCAATGTGGAGTTGATTGGGGTTATCTACAGGAGCATTACACTACTATTACCTGGTTCCTTTTATATACACGTAGCACATCTCAGAAACACAGTGTAATAATCGATCTTATATTTGTTCATGAGTATTTCTGTGGGTGTGTGAAACTTTGTATTGTATGTAATGCTGGTGTGTAACTGGGTAGACTGCACCTAAGACTTCCCCCTGAGGAATGTAATACATGTCCACTTTGGAGAATCAGTCTTGGACCAACTCCCTGATCTCTGTCTTGCACAACCAACTTCCTATTGCTTCAACTGGTTCTGCACTGAGTCCTGGAGCCAGGCCAGGAACAGAATAGGTGATAAAAACTGACACTGGTAACCCCACTGAGCCTTTTGTTTTGGCCATCTCCCAAGTTGTGGACAGCAATTGGATTAACGTGCGCAGTAACCCAACCAAACAGCCCACAATACCCCCAATTCCTATAGACTGGGTGAAAAAAAACACTTTTGCCTTTTAGCAGTATTATGTGATAAAGTATTTTTGTACAATTCAGTAGATATTTTCAGATCATTTCTTATATACGCTGGGCATGGGTGTGCTTAGGTTTGTGATCAGCAGACAGTTTCTTTGCCAGTACCGACACCTCGAAAGCATTCAGGTACTGTTGTATGCTTTAAAGCGCTGGGAGGCAGAACTGATGAGATTATATCCTCTGAACAGCAGAGCAGATCAAACTTGAGGAAATGTAGTCAAACATACTGTGAATGTTAAATTGACACTTGAATTTAAAATGTAAGGTATTGTTTTACATTGAAGAGGTCTCCAAGAATGACACTGGGTACAGCGCATTGCCGCCCCTAAGCATTCAATGCCTCCCTCTAATGGATTAAATGTAATCCATTATGCATTCATAACTGAATAATTGAAATTGTAAAGCTTATTTAAAATAATGTTTTTCTGTGGTCAAGCATATCAGGTCTTTTCAAAGGTCCTTCCATTTTTTGGAGGTAAATTTCGTGATGAACATTCAAATCTGAGCATTTGTGAATAATTAGGGTGCCCAAATAATCACAATTTATGGTGTCATACTCCCCTTAATTCATTTTATCTTGCATATACATACAAACATCATTACGGCATATACTAATTGGCAGAAGAGGACAGTTCAACAAATTCAATCAGACAAACATGACATCGTAGTTTAAATAAAGGGTGTAAGTGATGGATCTGGGCAATTAAATACGAGTCTTATAAGAGCAGTAATGGAGACATTTACAGCCTTAACCTTATATTGCAGAATAATTGTTTGAATGATCAAAATACTACCTATATTAAATCAGACACAAAAAATTAAAGCTGCAGTAGGAAAGTTCGGCAAAATGAAAACCATGAAATGAAACCATGGAAACAGTACTCCTCCTCTCCTTAAGAAGGGTCGATTCTGGCCTCAGATCTCCACTGTCAGGCTCCACCTCCACCTCCACCTCTACCTCCAGAATGAGACCCCAACATTAGACAGCTGCAACATTAAGCAGAGTTAGCCAGCAAACCAGACATCTGCACGCTTATTCTGAAGTGATATTCTTATTTCTCTTGATTTTCTATGAGTATTAAACTGTGTATTAAAAGTACCTTCAAAGAAGGAATAGACAGCATATCCCCTTGGTCCTGCTCTGCCATTGTGGTCCGCAAATGTTTGCTGGCCCTTCAATGGAGGCAGTAAATAAATGAATATTAAAATACGTGCACAGAGATGTGACTTTAGTGACAGGTGTAAGGAATGTTACCTTGCACAGAGCCTGTATAGACTATTTGGGTAAGAAAGGATTTTTGAGAGAGGGATTTTGGAACGAGGTGATTGTTCCACAGGTCGTTGCAACTATTCCTGTTTGTAAAGGGAAACATATTCAAATTCTAATCTAGAGTATCTTACCTACTGCAGTTTTACTGATCCGTTTAATTTGTAGTTCCTTTCAAAAGCACAGTTCCCAAGAACTTCCTTGGGCATAGTTGGTGAATCCAGAAGAATGCAGGTTTGAATCATCAGAAGACTGCAGTTGTTACTTCCTTGAGTATTATTATGTTATATAGGGAAAATAATTTAACATACAACTTTCATAGTAGTTTCCACCCAGCATAATCACTTGGTATAAAGGCATCTAATAAACAAATACAAGACAGATAATATGTGTACACAAACCAGGTGCAAAACACAACTGGCCATTAAGCAGAAATTGGCCACTCTTTCCTCCAGTGCATGCAATGCAGAAAATGTGTGATTTACACACATTCAGAAAACTTTTAGCTGTCTGACCCTCTGTCCTGCAAATTGCACTGGCACAGAAAGACTTCCTTTTCAGACAGCCCCTTCCTCTGTTTTGATACATCTCCAGTCCCACTAGCATTAACCCTCCCTTTGCTACTGAATAGAATTTGATTAATAGCCCTGTGAATGCAACGCCTAGTCACCGCTAAATATAGCTGTCAATGGCAGTCTGGCTCCTTCCCTCATTTATCGTTCAAAGTGTCAAGCAGGTTCCCATGGCAACATGGTCAAAGCCTACAAGATACTGCAGATTACGAATGCGCTCTTCACAAAGAGAAGGAACAGCATGTGTTGACCAGTGCTTGAAGAATCTTGTGAAAATCTACCCCAGACTGGCAGTACAGTATATATTTGAAATTAAATGTGCTACAAACCCATCATTTTTTAATTGAAAAACTTTATAGCATTCATGACATGATATAGGATTGTAATGCAAAAACAATGTGCACCTGTGCTGTTCATGCACTTCTGTAATATCCTGGTGTTAACGCAAGTCATTACATTGCTAATGCATGAGGTCCAAACTCCTGATAAACTAAGGCACCACTACCACCAGCTTGTGAGAAAATGAGTGATCTTGTGATATTAATAATTATTCCAGTAATTTACTGGTATTAGTAACACATATTTCTAAACATTATATTACTTTGAAACAAATGACATTTATTTTGAAGTCTGAATTTGATTAAAAAAGTGTTTTCTCAGTGTATGGTGTTTGAGCACAGTCACAACTTCCATATGAAGTAATTCAAACCTGAATGAAGTTAACAAGTTCAAAGCACAAGTGGAATTTCATTAAGTAAAGTCTGAGACCACTCAGGGGCTGGCCCTGAAATGGAACACAAATAATATGATGGAAACTGTTTACCGGAAAAGAATATCATTACAAACTCAGAAAATCAGAGCAAAATGAGTTATCAGCTCATATGGCAATCAATAGACCTGCTCCACATTTTCTCCTGCAGTTTTAGGAGCCAGGAACGTTGCCATAGCAATCTGAAATGTCTCCGCTCTCTTGCAATGGTGGAACGGCCGGCTTATCAAACATCACTTGAGAGCTTGTCGTTTTTTGTCTATTTAAATAAAGGTGGCTAAACAAAACAATTATTAACTTTGTATTGCTTGAATGCTGTTATGGATTTTCACTGATTCCATATGTACATGATGGACTGTGTCTTACTGTTTCAAGAGATGTAGGACAGACTGTATTCATTGTGTATACATGATGAAATAGATGTTGAAGAAAAATTCAAAGTGAAGTAAAATTCAACTTGAGAGTACAAGTGTACAGATTAACCTTACAGTATATTCAGAGTGAAGAACAGGTTCATCTGAAGTTATATTCATAGTGGACACAGAGCATTTAAATGTTGCATGTAGTAATGGGTACACTGATGAAAATATAAAAATGTTTATTTTATATTGGTCATTAAATACTTTTATGGCTATTTAGTGCTAATTAGGGTGTTAAAGTATATTGTTACTAAAGCAATCCCTTTTTCTGCCTCTCTTTAGTGTGACAACGCCAAAGGACTGAGAGCCTTCTTTGATGCCATATGTTTTGGTCCAAAACACTTAATGATATTTGGAGGAGTGTGCCCGTCTGTAACGTCCATCATCGCTGAGTCACTGGAAGGGTGGAACCTAGTACAGGTAAGAGGTGTTGGGACTGGGACCCCTGCTTTGCTGCCTCTCTGCTCCTTACCCCTCCCCCACCACAAACTCCTCTCAGAAGCTGCTGTGATGCTGTGCAGGGAATTGTGATAGTGACAGCACCACGGGTAGCTGGCACCACACTGCCGCAAGGGAACACGTGTTCGCCGAACCTGCTCGACAAAAGGGGGAGGTGTCAGGGGGCCTGGGTTTTCTCACGTGTTTTCCCCTGCTTTCGTGTGAAATCCTCCCACTTGCCCAGTCTGACCAGAGGGGGAGAAGCCCTCGTGGATTCTCTTATCACCCAGTGTACAACATTATTCCTGTGACAGCTTGTGTTCGCCGAATCGCCAAACAGCCGCACATGGCTGCGGGACATGATGCACTCACAATCGTTTGACGCGAGCCGCTGCAGACAAAGGGTATGGCAGCGAGGGAACCTCTGTGATCAGCTCCCCCGCGGCGGTGTTTTGTGTCAGTGAGAACGTTCTGGGTCAGGAGCAGACAGATAGCTGACGTTTCCCACAGTAAAAGCAGGCTGCTTTCTAAACAATTAAAACTGGTCTGGAATGTGTGAGGCATACTATAACACTATGTTTCATCAGCCCATATCTGGATCAACACTCCAGGGCTGTGCTCACTCGAAAGCCACGGAGAGATCGGATCGCTCGTCGGTTTATTAACTGATTATCTTAATTTGAGATGAATTGCTCACACCGCATGGACGGCAGAAGTCTGACCCGTGGATGAAACTCTCATTAACCTCATAATGATATCTGAACGGATTGCCAAAATTCCTGGAGTTCTTAATCATTTTGCAGCTCAGGAGTAGCTTAACATGAAGGTGGAGCTGTAAATGCACTTTTTTAGACTGAAATCTTTGTAAAAAGACATTAAATTTTTCAAAAGTTTATAAGAGTATTATTCTATTTAATTCTGGTAAATTCATCTTGTGTGCAATAAAGCTGTGATAAGCATCACCCATCAAAACCATCAGGCACATGCTTCTTCCCTTGGAAGAGCTTTGCGTGGCTTAAATTCAACCTCTTACTGTTTTAAAGCATCGCTGTGTTATTCTCTGCTGTTATTGAGAATCATATTTTTTAGTGAGGTGTACCATGAAAGCCTCCCCAATATAACATGCCTTTGCAACAAAGAGCCAAACAATAAACAACATATCTTGTGTAAATATAAAAATACTAATTGATTTTTTTTCTATGCAAACCGGTTTGAAGAAGCAAATATGATTTTATAACATTTTAAAACAAAGTGTATTAAACATTTGTAGTTTTCTGTTCATAGTTGTCTTGCACATCCTATTAGCTCATCTTTAGCAAGGATGCCAATAATTCTGGAAGTACTACATTTGACCTACAAATACCTGTCTGCATTTTAAAGCTGTTTCAGTCCCCCCTCATTAAACTGTCACTGACCAACTCCTGCAGACTCCACAGTTATCAAATCTTTGCAACAGATAGAATGTTGCAGAAACAATGGATTCTTGTCAAAATAACAGCTGAGAATGTAACATACTTGCAAAAAATGTAAGTTCAATATGCAGTGCTCATTTCATGGAAGACTGCTTTTCCAAATATAGGCAGGGACTCATGTGCTTTTTCAGCCAGTTTAAACTGAACAAAAATTTCAACATGTCTAATCCACCAACTTACCCCAGGTAAGACAGTAATAAATAATATTGCTATTTCATTTCATTTTTCTGCTCCATGCAGGAAACTGATATCACATTTTCCATATAGGTGACTTGCCAAATGTAGTCAAAGTCCATTGACACTGGATATGATAAATTCACACACTGGGAACCCTCTCTCTGCAAGGCAAGTGGCAAGTGGCGTGTCAGTCAAATGGTTTGATGCATATGCATGCTGGGTGGGATATATCGACTCAAAGAGGCCTGAGATTAGTAAGACAATTATGTATCAGCTCATAATATCATGGATTTAATGATAATAGTGAAAATATTTACATCATTTATGTGTGATTGCTCAGTGTATATTGTTTAAGCAGAAAATGTCATATTCTGCAGCTCCTTTAAGTCATAGAAATTCTGACCTATGATCCCACGTAGTTTAGACATCAAGTAACAATACTGAGCATTTCTGATGTAATTTACAGAGCAGTTGGGTAATCAGATTTCTTTGAAGTGGGGGTTAGATGTTAAATTTATTAGCACTATTTATAAATGCCACGAAACCATTTTCTGCAAGAAATGAACTAACTAGCTAAAGTGTACTCATTTCTACTTTTTTTGCATTCCTCACATGAGGGATCCAGGACCCAAAGAATCCTGGAGATTGTTCCCATGCATTTGTTTTGGATATTTTATAGCATAAAGTGATATTGACAGCAGAAATGTGTTAGTAGTTGGAGCTCCCATCACAGTGACTTCTCAATCAATGCCGATCAGCAGATAAATGACAGAATATGATGTAATAGCAATTTCAGACTGAAGTGGCTGCAACATGCAGTCACACATAATGCTGTAAAATGGCAAAAGCACATTAGCCATCCCAGATCTGTTGTCAGGAGCAACCAAGAGCCTCCTTTGATAGTAAGCCAGAGAGAGTGGAGGGCCTTTCGCTAATTACGCACTGATGTAACATTAACTATTTATGCCACTAAGCAAAAACAGATCTTCACAATCCCATCTTAACTGGATAACAATCGGCCATTTTCAAGCCATAATTGCCAGATGTATTACGACGCCCGCTCATATGTGATTTAATTTCATGTAATCGCGTGCAGTTAATGGGGACTGCAGCAGCCATTTTGTCGACAGAAGCCAACTGGAAATAAAAGCAAGCTGCGGTGTGGTAAACGGTGGCTTATGAGAGGGTTTGTGGATTCCATCAGGAGGCATCTTGAACAAATAAGGTATATGAAAATGATAGCTGCTGGTTTCACTTCCTGAATTCTGGCTACTTCAGATCCAGGAAACTTTACTGTCCAAAGAGGCTATGGCCCCTTCACAGTTTTCTTTGTTCTTGGCTTTGTTTATTTGAATACTGTCTCCTGAGAAGTTAGCTGAGGTGTTGCTACAGTACCAGATCTGGAAGTTGTAAATCAATCAGTTATCAATTGCCCAGTTATGAATTTAATTCATTTACTCTTCTTATATTCATAATTTTAATACTCTTACCTTTACAAAAACATGACCCCTCATACTCCATGTTGTTCACATTAAATGAATGGCAGTTTAAAAATACAGATAATGTATGCAAAATATTGATTTGATGGATTACTATCAAATCTGTGCATATGTACTGTATAATTGATGCATTGGGCTCGTTGTATTTAAGCATAAAATTGCAGCACAATCTCTACAAGTGAAACTGACTCTGCGTATTTGATTAAATTACAGAAGGCTGTTTAACCAAATAAACAGATTGGAACAGTTATGTTCGATACAATGTACAGTCAGTTGCTTTGAACTCCTTTGATGTTACTGCCTATTTAATTGTTCACACTTTGCTGAGCTGAAATGATCTGTAAGTCATCAGAAATTTAAAATGTACATTGCCAGTGGTGGATCTTTTTTGCTGATTGATAGACATGGAATACAAGCTCCAGTATAACTCAATTTATACACCAAGGACCTTGTTTATTGGTATTAAACACAGTGCAAATTTAACCATAAAGGATACAAACTTAACAACGTTCCCTTTCTTTATCAAACATTCATGTAGCACAGTGTTTGTTTGTATCAATCAATACAAAATGAGAAGCATGTCCAATTTGTGTTGAATTTGTGATTAACATAAACTGATGCCCCTAAACTTTAGTCAAAGAAGGGAAGTATTCACACGGCAGACACATTCAAAAACCCTGATAAAACAGAAAAATACTTGTTGGAAGCAGAAACTGAACTTATATTACTGGAGGCAAAATTGAAACAACATCTCATTCAGTACTGTAAATAGTGGAGTGCCTGGTCAAGGGAAGACAAACAACCCGGCGAAGTGCAAACTTTTACGAGAATCCAAAAATTGACTGTGCATTGACATTAGACTCCGTATAGATTTACTGCTGTAGCTCACAGTGCAGATGTTTGGACTGAGACACTTTTTGGTGTATTTTTGGTTCTGTACTCCAGTGCATTGGAGTTGAAATAAAACAATGATGATAAGGTTAATGTGCCGACTTTCATATTTAATTTGTGAGCGTATACATCCAAATCATATGAGTTGTACAAGAACTGCCACCCTTTTTATGCATAGCCCCAAATTTTAGGGGATGAAAAGTAATTGGACAAATTACTTTCACTTAAATACTCATATTTGGTTGTAAATTCTTTGCAGTAAATTTCAGTAATTGTCTGAATAATTTATGACCCATACACATCCCTTGACACTTGGTATGTTCCCTGGTGATCCTCTGCCTGTTCTGCAGCCATCTTCAGTTCTTGCTTGTGTTGGGGTCTGGTCTTCAGAAAGCCACATGCTCAGTTGAGGTCAGGTGATTGACCTGGCCAGTCATGAACATTCTACTTTTTTGGCTGCAAAAGACTCCTTGGTTGCTTTGGTTGCATGTTTAGGATCTTTGTACTTCTGCAGGATGAAGCATTGTCTAAAGAGTTCTGCTGCATTCACTTGAATGTTAGCAGACAGGGTGTTTCTGTGTAGTTCCACATTCATCTGTTAACCAGGGATAATATCACCTATATTAAAACTCACGTCAAGAGAGTCCTGGCCCAACCAGCAGCACAAAAAGTTTCATATTTGACTACAATATTAAAAAAGTATTACAATATAAAATTGGGATTGATATAATAGTCCATACATTAGGTTCCAAAGCATGTATTTTCAGTCTCTAGGAGTTCTTTGACCCTTATTTTTCAAATCCTCTGTTGTTATAAAGGAGTCTAGTTCAAGATGTCCTTGTAGACCATTTCATTCCCAGAGTGCAAAGACATTAAACGCATGTTTACCACAAATGTATGGGTTTGAAGGATATTGCACAAAATTTGGCCCTGTGACCGAAGGTTGTAGTTATTGATGGCTTGAGAAATCAATAGTAGGCAGTTTTGCAAGTTGGCCTTGAAAAATAAAAATGTAACAGTGACTCATTCTATTGGTGTGCAGTGAAGACAGCCCAATTCTGTTCTACAAATTACAGTGAAGGGTACGAAACTTAGAATGTAAAACTTACAAAAAAATCTCAAGGCAGCATGGAAAATGGAAACTAACAAACACTTTAGCAAAGACGTACAGTACAGATATACAAATATCATCTTCATCAATAACTAAAACTGGTAACTTGTATAAGTTGTCGCATGAATTATTTTTCTTCTAATGCTAAAAGAAAAAACATTATTAATTTCTGAGATAGAAAACAGCATGACATCATCTACAAGCACAAGTGAGATAGTTGCACTGGCAGCATACATGCCCAAGTCATGACACTAACATTTTTTCTGTGGACCTGTAAAACATATCAATCAAGATTCAGCTCATTTACTTCAGAAAAACATTCAGCAAAGAACACTGATTTACAGTGTCCAACCCCTTGTAACAGATGAGTGGTTTGTCATGAGTCTTGTTTGGGTTGGGTTTTCACTTTTCATTTGATTTAAAACTGAGATAATTTAAAAGCCTGCATATTAACAGGAATTAATGGGCAGACAAGCCCCACCCACAACACTGTTATGAGTGTGGCTTATGTGCTGCTAATGGGTGACTCCTTTGAACCAATTAAAAGACACTGTTCCCCACAGCAAAAGAACTGGCAGCTTCACAATAATGAGTCCGTAGTCTACTCATTATTGTGTTTGCAAATCCTTGCTTTACCGTGCGTATTCACTTCACAAGAATTCATCAGATGCCAGTGAGACCCCAGTGCTCACTCTTATTCCCTCTAAACTGACAGCCTGTTTGCAGTTAGTCCTCTGTTCCCAGTTGGAATCCCTACTAGACCGAGTCTGCCTTCTACCAAGTTTGTATTATTATTATATATTTGTCTGGCAGACACTGGATTTGCTTAGCAAACAGTGCGTTTGACATGGCTGCTTCTGCAACACTTGACGTCAGCAGCAGGAGTGGGAAGAAGATCCTGCATTCTTCATGTAAATATGTGTATTCATTCTAGAAGAGAAGCATAAATAACCAATGTTGTTGAACTTCTCCCCTCAACAGCCCTTACCTTTTAAATGCATGATAGCCATATGATTTTTCATGCAATAATTCTCTCTGGATCAATGCATATTGAAAGAATATTAAATTTTATTATTCAAGGTCTGATCCTTAATTCACACGAGCTTGTACAGCAAAAGTATCCTACAGCAATAATTGGTTTTCCAACAGATTATTCTATTTGTTGACCCTTTCACTGACAGTACAAAGAAACAGCAAATTCCGCGTAGCCCGTGCACAAGGATAATTTCAAAAGTACATTCCCTCCCAGGAGCAATTCAAATGTTTTCTGCAGAGCATATTCATAAAAACATCTAGAGAGTACTGTAATAATATATCAATTTAAATGGTTTCTGTGCTGGGGAAATGGGATTCTTTCATGATTGCAGCTTTGAGGTATTCAAAGCCTGTGCACACGTCTTGCCCTGGGCGTTGCTAAGTGATCAGTTTGCAGGCACCATCTGCCCACGGATTTATGTAACAACTGATCCCCATCCAGCTCTTCTACATTCGGATTGTGACTCACTCCTGCTGGTACTGGAGTGGAGTGCTGGATCCGCATTCATTTCCCTCGTCTGTTCTGAGCAGTCCTGATGGAGTGCTGGCTTAATTAATGCGTTAAAACGACTGTGAGAAAACCAGATAAATAGAGACGGAATGGGTCCAGTAGCATGTTTGCTGATAAATACGATTGAGGAAGATGTTTATCTTTGTTGATTAAATTTGGCTGCATTTATTTAAGGGAAACGCTGAAAAAACAGAACAAATGAATTTCAATGACAGTTTTAAGAAAGTGTGCAATTCAAGAAAAAATGTGCACTCTTCCAGGAACGTCACTGAGTTGAATGATGATACCTGCCAACTGATGCTGTGTCAAATGGCTGGTGAGCTTTAGTGTGCAGAACATTTTGACTGCTGGGGTCTTTGTTAAGTGAACATCCTTATATTTTAATGCCTGGAGTCTCAGAGCCCATCTTTTCATCAATGAGAGACCTAAAACAGTTGTCCAACATTAAACATCAATGCATTTACCATATTTATGCTTTTTAAATAGGATTTCATCTTTAGAATAACATCATCTCGTGCTCTGATGATCAAAAAGGAGAAGAAAGTAAACACAGAAAGATGTTTAGGGAAAACATTTTTTCTTTCCATAAAAATATGCTCTGTGTTAGGCTGCTATCCCTACAGCCAGGAGCTGTAATACATTATTAACATGTAGACATTGGTTGGACACAATGTACTCTTCAGCATTTCTACCCAGTGCAAGAACTGCCTTTTTTCCTCAGTATTGCCACAAAAAACCTACACTGTTGGCTCTATCCCAAAAAGACCTAGTTGGCTTATTAAAATAATCAATTCTGCTTAGAGAAAGTGGAGTGTGGTCAGGGTAAAATGGCCCTATTGAGCACAGATATTCAAGTCTAAGCCAGATTGGACTTTTTATAAATGGCCAACTTATTCAGTGGAGTTTCCCATTTATATTGCACAATATTAAACTGCAGACATCATACCATTATCATCTGTTGGAGTTGCACCTTTTTTTACATAATCATAACATTCTCTGGTTTATCAAATATGGGACTGAAGCTTAATGAAAGGCACAGTGTGTAATATTACTCTCCTGACATACTGTATATTAGATTGTAATTGATATGAATAAGATGATACAACAGCAGAGTAAAATAAAGAATACCAATAATAAATTGTTTTTGATGTTGGATTTACCAAACTTCACTGAAGTAACATGGCTATGACAAATTGGCCACAACTATTAAATTGTGGATTGCATGATGACATGTCTCTTCCCTGTCTGTCTGTCTGCTTCAAGTCCACTTTTACTGTGTGTCCCAGACGTGACCTCTGTAGTCTTCCATGTTCATATTGCAGTGATGTAATGTAAGGAACAGCCAATGGCTGTTCATGCATTGATCATAAATGCCAGTGCAAGACTTCAGTGTCCCAACTCTTCATTGGTTTGAGTTGCTTGATTAAGCCTGGATGTTCAGGATGGGGTGAAGATGCCACTCCCATGTCTCTGTCACTGTCAACTTGATATCATTTTCTTTTTGGAGAGAAGTGTTTTCTCTTTATGCAATCCCAGTGAGTACTACACTGAACCACTCAATAAAACATGTGCAGTGCTGTGGTCTGCCGCACAGCTGACGTCAACTCCTTTCATGTACCGTATCCATATTTCATGCCTTCAAAGTTTAAGGTGAATTTACAGGGCTGGACAGAGTGGAAAAGCAGATCAAGCCTAAGTCAACATTTCCAAACAAACACCATGCAGTGTTTGAGTAGCACACAACTGTTCAAGGTGTGACCACAGAGTGATGCACACATCTACACACGGAATGGATTTAAAATCTTCCTGTGCAAACACAAATGAGGAGGATTTAAATTACAGAGTGACAGATTGGCCCTTTGCCTGATGAGTTTGAAGGGATCCCTCACATTGAGTCAGGGTCCAACCACAGGCAGAATATGGCTGTAATTTAGTGTGGGAATGAGTAGTGATTCATAAAGCCTCACTGCAGTGAAATGAGGTGCAGAGGACACTCCAGGCTGCCCATACAGTGGATGATGCTGTTGGCCTGGGATATATGTAGCATGGCCTCCTGGTTATCCTACACAGAAACACAGCAGTCAGCCCTTCTGCAATCTCCTGGGAAGGTCGGAACTTCCTCTTTCCTTTACCTTCCTTCCACTTATTAGTGGCAAAACATGAAAAAAGTAAGCTGAAAATACACCAGAACCTTTAATAATATAATGTAAGTTTAACTTACTTTAAATGTGGAACAGTACATGAGATCATCGGTAGATTACATCTTGATTGCAGATACTCGAACAGTTTTATTTCTGTGGTTGTGAGCTCAGTAACGCGGGGCTGATTATGGATTGTGGCTGGATTGCTGGTGTGATAGGCTGATTGGCTCCAGGTTCCCTGCAGTACTGTCACTTATAATGTGGCTGGCATGTGAACAGAGGTGTGGCACAGCAGAAACGCAAGAACGTAAAACAACTGTCTATAATAAACATCAGAAAAAAATGCATACGTTTTTATTGGAGAGTTGCAAAATCAATCAGCTATCGCTGTTTTCTCTGGAAGGAGCATATGCACCACACAAGATCTATTTTGCCATTATTTTTCTGTGAGAGAAGGTTTTTATCTCTGTGTTCTGATCCTGCTCAAGGCAAATCCGCATGGAGAGAAAATGAATAATTGAATAAAATATCGACTACCCTGGGCAGATATTGACCGCATGTTAAAATGTAATGTAAAATCAGCAATTAACAAAATTGATGCATACAATTCAAATTGGAATTTTTCTGCCCTTTTCACTGCCAAAAGGTTGTCAATAATAAGCAGCATATGCACTGCCAATTAGCCTGTTCCATTGTACACATATGACTGATACCACTTTAAAACACAAATTAATTATTGGCTAATATTACCTAATAATAGTTGTGGTGATTCATGATTAATAAGTGGTTTGTTTAATGGGATGTGCAGTTAATGAGAAATGTATTTCTATACGGTGATCTGATAGGTGTTTGTCTTCCCCTTGGCTTTTTGTGTCGGCCGAATGTTTATAACAGAAGAATATCCAGTGCCTACACTGGTTTCCCATACAGTGAGCAGGAAGGCTCACTCAAAAGGAATTCTAGATGAATGAATCTTGAATTCCTCATGGGTTAGTGCTATAATAATGTATTCTTGTTTTCACAAAAACGAAAAAAGAAAAAAAAAATCATACACGTGGGGCCCCATATATGGGCCATACACGACGCAGTTTGAAACCAGAGAAATGTTAAATATTTGAACTGGCAGTGTTATTGATGAATATCCATATAAGTATACTTGTGTACTTTCACTCATGACTACTTTTTCAGAAAAGGCGGTTTTCCCTTTTTATTTTTGTGGATTTTTTTCTTTGATAGTTCTTTTTTAGGGCACATGTTCCAGAGCACTTTGAAGACCAGGAGTATGAATCATTTACTTCTCCAAGGAGCTTTGAACAAGGAAATCCAAGAATAAATGGCATCCATAATTAATTCCTATCCAAAATTAATTTAGTTTAATTAATCAAACTCTGGTGCATTTACACCCTTCCAGGGGTTTATATTAAAAACAGTGATATTCCCTTTACTGGGTTTATATCAAACACTGCTAATGTTTATTGGCAGAACCAGAAATGTACATTTTATTATCGATTGTTTACATTTTCAATTTACAATATTTTATTTTTTTGGCTTTAATTTCTGTCTCTGACTGACATGACCTAAAACTGTGTTTATCCTTTATAGAAGGTAGCAGTTCTTGCTACGTGAGAAACTATACTATACTATACTATACTATACTATACTATACTATACTATACTATACTATACTATACTATACTATACTATACTATACCTGCCTCTGCACTAGTTTAAGATTTTAAGGTGTAATATGAAAACCAGAAAACACAGTAGCCCTTCGAGGTGAGATACCCCTACTCTATGTACTGTACAGCAAACCCTGGGTTTGATATTGTCGAAGAAACACCCAAGATGTGTTTTTGTCTGGAAACCCATTAGCTGTGGGTCAGCTGAGGAACCATTAACTGTAATGGGATGATCTGTACACTGTACATTATTTTGAAATCTCCCAGCAAATGGTATTTGGAAAATGTTGGTATTTCCACATAATGTATTGATATGGGTGCAGTTCCTGGGGGGGTGGGGTTGGGGGCCGGGGGCGGTCATGGGTTTGAGTGAAATGCTGTGGGTTTTGTGTCATTTTTAGAATGACACACGTTTGTGTCATTCCAAAAAATATGAACGTTAATACAAAGCTTTAAACGGGAAGATTAACATTTTAGGTTGGGTGCTATTTCCTTGACGATGACCTGCTGTGACTACACAGAGGACAGGGGGGGCTTTGTTTTCATCAACATGCATATCAGAGATAAAAAGAACCCTAAGCAGTTTCAAATTACCACTGTTTCTACAACACATTAGTGATCCTGTGTTTTTAGCAGCACATTAACATTCTACACTGTGAGATGTCACGGATACAATTAATTCTACACTGTTGCACAAATTAGAGGCTCACTGCACTAAACTCCACTGATCTTGCCTAATAGCTGATTTGCATGGAGGAGGTAGCCGTTCTCTAAAACACACTGTTAAAACACAGGCTATTGAAAGGAAAATGATTTCCATAAACCATTGTCATAATTCAGAAGTTATCATAGGTGCACGGTGTACATATGACTTTTGAGTGAAGCACAAATAATGTGGACATTCTGGCTAATGAATCAGAATTGTGGTCACAAACTGGAAAAAATCAGTAAATAACTAATCCTGCAGGACCAAAACATTTGAGAGCAAATGAATTTGTTTAGCTGTGGACTGGCTCCATTTCCTCTGTTGTGAATCTTGTAAATCAGGAAGTTGAAGATGATTGATTTTGTGTAGCAGAGACGTTCTGGGGTCATTCACTGGGTACTGTGCTGTGATATGGCTTTGCCTGAACGTACACTTCATCACTCCACATATGCCATGTTCCTTTTTCTCCCCAGCCATTCTTGATGTTTTATTTCCATTTTAATGAACAAATGTAAGATTCTTGGCATATCTTAGCTTTACATATCCAGAGCTGACTAATGCTAATTTGATATCCCGATTAGAGATGCCAGCTTCCTGATATAAACAGAAAGGGCATGCTTTGTTTTGAATTTTAATTTCCATTTGAATTTGGATCTTCAGATCATTTATTTGTCCATAACTTAGGACCTTTCTGAATTCACACAAGCAGCCATTCCCCAGCATTACAGCGGCAGCCATAAAGAATGAAGAACCTTCAGAAAGGTGCTGCACAAGGCAGCCGCAATAATAACCCACAGCTGTGCTCAGAATGGGCTTGTGTTTTATTTGCTGTGATACAATACAGGAAGCTGGACAAGCTAATTTAGTTTACACATCCATCTGAGGTCCCCATCAGCCTGGAGCTCATGTTGCAGTAAACAGATCATAGGTAGCTATTGCTTCCTCATTGGTACCTAATCCACTCGTGAAAAACACCTGCAAGGAAACCCCTGAATCACTGACTGTGCTTAACTTTCAGCTGGTTTACCTCTCCATGGCCATAACCAAAGTGACCCAGAACATTTGAAAATTTGGAAAAATTAATTTGGGAAAATTAATATAAACCATATTAAAACAATATATGAGGTTGATGATCGTAGCGTAGAGCAATGCTCCTGACCGCCTCTACATACAGAAGAATATGTGACATCATTTGCAGAAGCCACATCTTTCACTGAAGATTGGAAAAATAAACATTACTGAGTCCATTACTGAAACCATGTGCTGACCAGCCAACATATAGACTTTGTTGGTAGTTGTCATAGGTAGTGGTTACAGTGAGAATTTATTTAAGATTTTACAAAATCATGAGAAGGAAAGCAAGGGGGATTTCAGTTCAGTTCCCAGTTCTCAGATTGATACACTACAGTGCAATGTCCATAGTGGCTCAGTGAAATTTTCATTCAGAAAAAAAAAATGAAATTGAGTTGATAAAGGATACAAAACTTCTTCACTGCCCCCCACCTCCTCCTCCTATCTGACTCTATGCATTATCTGAGCAGGCATCCATGGCAACGCGGCCTGCACTAATTCCCGCAAAACCCTCCTCTCTGCACCTCAGGGGAATCAACAAAGAGGATGCATTGATAAACTGGGCAATTACAAGTGAGCGGCACACTTTAGCCCTGTGGTTTGATTCACCATTAGGAGAGCTCCTGCTTCTTCTGCTTTAGTTTTTTCATTGTGTCTTATGTTTCAGTTTATCGAACGCGACAATGCAGCTGGTGTAATTTTACTTAATGGGGATCTAACCCTTATATATTTCACATAGACACAGCAGGCTACCTTTATACCTAGGGAAACAATGTACTGAGTGTTTTGTACATCAGCTTTTTGAATCTCAAAACACAGGAAATGAGCTTCCATGCACTGACCTATATTTAAGTTAGGCACGTCTGAATGAAACAGGAAATGCCCAAAGAACACAATCCATGGCTAATACAGGGACATTAACTCTTCACACAATGTTCACTGAGCATTCTTATTCTGTGCAGACTGGAGTTGAAACCATAGTTGGGGGGTTCAATTGGACGTTGAGATCTAATTTCTCTTCCAATTCTCACACGTAATTGTGTTGGAATGGTTGAGTGGAACAGAGGAGGGAAGCAGAGGAGATTTCTAGGGAGCTCAAGGTGGCTCTGAATGTGGCTGACAGTTTAATTTTAAAGATGTGATAACTGCCCATTGAAAGAACGTGTGGAGACCATTAGCTTAGCTAATTTAGCCAGGCTCTCGGCTGTGTCTCTGTGACTGATGCTTCACAATCTAAATGCTTCACCTCTATCTTTCCTCTATCAGTAATATACAGTTTATCGTAAAACATTTATGTACTCTTTAAATGTATTGAAAAAGATAAGAAACATTGTCAATAACCCTGGCCTGTAACAAAGAAGGCTCTGAATATGTCTAATGTGGGTCTAATCATCACCACACATTTCGTTAAGTAATTATCTGATTTGCTTTCTGCAAACAAAAAGGTGACAAACAGAAAATACTTTGCAGAATTCTGCTGAGTGTCTGATTTATTGTATGTATTCACAGCTGCTCAGTGTGTGATGCATAATTCAGTGTGTATTTGGAAATTATATTTTCAGAATCTTGCACATTTTCACAGTTACAATCTTAGATAGTGACCAGATTTGCACATTGGACATTGCTGTTTTGTCAGAGTCCTATTAGATACATGCTGTAATACAGATTTCCTGTGTAAATACCCTTTTTATAAAGAGGTATTTGTATAAATATTGAAAATGAATAAATGAAAACTCAAGATAGCTTGATGAGCTGATAAATAAACGTTGATATCAATGCTTGATGCACCTGCTGTATGAATTCGTGCTCAATAGCAAAGGGAAGTCCCCATGATCAGTTTAATTAGTGAGCCTTGCTATTTTCAAAATGTCTGTTTTCATTACATTACATGGGGCTTTTCTCAGCGTTGTAAAGCACAAGGGAGACTTATCTCTCACCAAGGCGGAAAGCACCACTTTGAGCCACAGGACTGTAAATAATTCAGTTACAGAATGGCAATCATTCAAGCAACAACTGCCACAATAAGAGCGTAAGTCCCGGCCGAAGCCTTCTCTTGAGCAAAATGACTTATTTCCGGAAATACACATTCTAGGTTGCTCTCTGTTTCTCTCTCTCTGTTTCTTTCTCTCTCTCTCTTATTGCACAGTCCTGCCTGCAGTAGTCACAGATTATTTTTAAATGTGAAACAAAAACAAAACAACAAAACAAATGAGATGATGTATTATAGCAGTGTAGTAAGGCAGGTCTCATTTGTGAGCTGTATTCCATGAGAACACTCATCATCAGGTTTCAGCCAGTTTCGAACACATCACCACATCTAGGCTGCGATGGAGCAAGCAACGTGAGGAGGGAACCTAGGGAAGCAAATGCTGGTGAACAGCTATTCTGTTAGTGTGGCTAACGGTCTGACAGTCCCACAAAAAAAAGAAGATTCAGGGAGGAAAAACTGCTTTTGTCATAGTTCAATCTAAATTATAAAAAGAAATGAAACATGAGGAACAACCTAAAAGCTGCAAAGACAGAGTAGCAAAGAAGCCTTCTGTGGATTTGTGTTTTAGCATGCATATTGCAGGGAGTTCTTAGATCAAAATAAAAAAAGAAGAAAATGTAGAAAGTGCAGATATGACATGCTCTAAAATGTTCCTTCTTAACTCAGTGATTTGTACAGGCCCTCTTTTCTCAGATGAGCCATTTAATTAAAAACATGCTAACCAACATAGGATGGACAAAATGGCACACAGAGCTTGTACAGTAATCAGAAATGCACAGCTAACCTTTCAATTAATAAAAGTACAGGTCCTCCCAAAATCAGTTTATCCCCTGCTGTTGCATCAGAATTGACATGCAAATTCATAATGCAGTAAAACATATGTGAAAGTGATCATATTATAAACAATAATGCTCCATGTATATAAATTTTATTATCACTGATGAAAAAGGCAAGCATAAAACCAAGTCACATATTTTAATGATAATAAATAATTTTGTTGCTGCTGTTTGGTCTCTTTCAGAAAATAAGTTTCTATCTCAAGGGACTTTGTGGAGATACAAAGTTTAATACCAATCACAAAATCTATTAAAGTTAAAAGGGCGTGTTAAAGAATATAATGTAGATATGTTAAAAATTTTATTAAAGTAGCAGATCCTCTCATCCACAACTTTCACAGTTTATTTTTTTATACACTACCTGATTATACAGCTGGTTGGATTATTAAATACTCATCTGCAAATAAAAACAAAAGCCATAAAGAAGAAGCAGACACTATGATAATTCAAATCATAAAGAAATGTGCCATATGCAAGATTGTTACAAATGTGCACTTAGTAGATGTCTTTTTGAGATCAGAATGACGTTACAAAAAATGTGAAGACTTGATATACTTTGTTGGCTATGCTATAAATACTGTGGACTAGGGGACAAAGCAAGTAGACAGAAGCAGATAGAAAATGGTTAGTGTTACTCATTACATATAGCAATGAATTGCTTAAGAAGAATTTATTTAAAAAATGGTCAACATTATATCATGATTACTATATAAAAGACGATAATACCTTTTGTAGATTTATCTTTCTGTTCCTTAAGCAAGCAAAAATACACTTAAAAACTTCTATGAAAGATTGAGATTTTAAGCTGGCATGTAGGAGCCTCTCTTCAGGCGAGACGCCAGGTAAAGATGGTTTTAGTATTGAGTTTTAGAAATGTTTTCAGGCCAACTTGACACTGTATTTAGTTACCATATTTAAGGAAAGAATAGACTCAGGCACTCTCACACACGATACAGGCAGCCAAAACCTCATAAGGCTTTAATGGATATGAGAAATTTTCATCCATCGAGCTTATTATATAGTGATTTTAAAACATTAATGAAAATCCTTACTTAGGAACTTGGAAAGGTAGAGTGCCATCTTGGAGCAGGTGGGTTTTGTGGCTAGTCGGTTGTTGTTCAATACCATATGGACATTTTATCATGTAAGCTGACTGAGTTTGTAACACAGAGTTTAGAGTCTGACCTTATAGTGATAGTTGTGCTGTTTTCTTTTATGCCTTTGTTTCACTTACCAAACAGGGATAGATGGTATGATCTAACTGATTGAATTAAGGTGGTCAAAAAGAACCTTTCTATGGTTGGACAAAACAAGCTCTAGTCCTGTGACTAGAGCTTGTTTGGATGGTTGGGGTTAACCAGAGAAGACTGTTGGTCTTATCACTCTGTGGCAGCCACTTTTGGTCAGCTAGATGCTAATGGGTGCAAGGACTGAGTCTATGCGAGGGATAGTCATCATGTGAATTGGACGAATCACGTTCTAATGGCTTCCCCCTCTCACATTGGCAAGAGAGGGTTGCTGCACAAGGCCAACAATTTTCAATTTTAGTTGAGAGGGAAAACATAATAGGGGGGAATAACTTCAAATTGAATGTTAATTGAATTTATATGTCAATGATATTTTGTTGACTTTTTCAAACTGTAATAGTCCAATACCCAGCCATGTCTCTCTCTCTCTTGCTCTCTCCTCTTCGTGGGTAATAACTTAAATTAAAAATATGAATATGGAAGAACAACCAGCTAGGTTTTTGCATGTAATTGCTCTGTTTTGTAGCTGGCTGGGAGCGGGCTGTTTTTCCTTGTGGATAAGATCTGATGGAGACAAACTGGCTCAAAATTGTCACAGAAAAGGTAATTGTCACTTTTAGTTTCAAGGCTTTTGTAAACAACTTGCTCTAGGAAGCAAATGGCCTGCTTGAGCACCGCATGTTCTGTAGCCTCATCTAAACACAATAGGCTAAAGATGCAGCGGAGCCTGTTATTTTAAATTTTAATAAAAACCTTTTAGCAGTCTGGAGCAAAAAGGAGTAGAATAAGTGCCCTTGGAGACTAAGGTTTGCCTCACATTAGAGAGTATGTTTTAGTTCCTCCCTCTCTGAGCCTGCCACACCTCTATGTCTCCAGTTTTATAACAAATACCCATCACAAGGACTATCTTCACATTTTTTCAAATGCATAAAGTACAGCCATCTAAACATACACAGACACATTTATCTGACATTTTTTTTCAAATTACATTTACACAAAGTATTTGGAGACAATAGAAGAGCAATTATAATTAGTTTTTAATGTTATATGTGCTGACACGACTTTGTACCAAACTGTACATGTGCTATACATTGTAACAATAGTTTTCAACCAGTCCAAATCAGTACAAAATTGTTTTCAACTTAATTGTATGTGCTGTGGTTCTATATGCTAAAACTGGGGTTTTCCACCCTTTTGGCTTCATCTCTGCAACGCTCGTGGCTGTGCTGAGATCGCAGACCCTTCCCAACCCTTTGATTCAATTAATTCATTCAGAGTTGCAATGTCATGCATGTATTTTAACAAATGTCTACCGCTAAACTCTGCTTTTGCTCACTCTCACGTAATCCACCAGCTGTTCTGAGCAGCCGTCGGGCTTTCAGACTGCCTATCATTGCGGCCAGCTCAAACAGTCGTAGCTTACTTCAGCTTCCAATGTGGGACTGCCGTAGCTGGGGTTTGACTCTGGACCATGGGATGCATCATTACAGGCAGAGCTAGAGCTAGATACACCACTCTTGTCTTTCAGTGCCATCGATTAATAACGGACCCAATCTTCAAATGAGTCTTTTGTGCACTTGTGTAGTTCAAATTTGAGTATCTTTAGTGAGAAATCCATGCCTACCTATTTGAGACTTGAAATCAGTGTTGTAAGAATCAGTCAAGCGCAGAAAGTGCAGCCAACAAGGATGAGATACCTGATATTTGTTGTGGAGTAGGTTACTTCTCCCTCGTCACAGCTTCCTGTGGTGTAGTCTCTACATATTTAAAGAGCTGTGCTGCTTTACCAGCAAGAGGCCCTGATTTGTATTGGAAATGCACTGGATCCATGGCTTTGACCTTTCCCTGCAAACACAATTAAATATGAATAAGAAAATAATTGAAAGTAAGCAACAGTTGGTTTGAAGATTGGAACTAAATGAACAAACAGTGGGATTAACTATACCTGCAATGATGCACATGACATTTCAACATCCTGCAAAAATTAGGTTAGCGAATTCAGAAATGTTGCAGGTGAGGTACATTTTGAGCTTCAGTAAACCTATGAGGAATCATTTTTGTCAGCAGACCTTGAACTGCATCTGAAGAGAAAACATATTACTTCAGATGTTGATGCGATGGAGGCCTGGATGCATTCTTATATTTGTCATTGTAAACTGAGGTTAGGAGGCTCATCAGACTTGAATGTGCTATTATAAAATATTAATTTTGCCTATTGATCTGCTCCTCTGAACTCAGCCTAATCTGTGGCTGTAAACCTCCCACCCTGCTCCTGTCCCACATTAAACAGGCTCTTAGTGAGATCGTTAACCTTGTAGGCAATGGCTGGGATACAACATCCCATTACTGGGGTTTGGTGCCAAAAGGCACAGCTTATCAGTGCTATGGGTGTTTGTAGAATTACAAGCCATTCATTTTTATTGGCTTTTCCATGTACTCTTCGAATGCTTTGAAAACATTGAAAGCTGTATCTGAAAATGTGTGTGATTTGTTTTGGATGACATGAACCACAAGGCTAACTTATGGTACATCGCTCACAGATTTTTAAAAAATCAAATGGACTTACATGGTCACAAATCTGTAGCAGTCTGTAAAGCATAAAGGGATGCAGTGAGTCAGGTGTCTCTTCTGAAACCAAAGGATATGGGATCAGCTCTTAGCTGAATAATATTTACTTTGAAATGATACCTTTTGTTACCCTACTAGCCTCTAAAATATGGTAGTGATGGAGGTGGGGTGGGGTGTGAGGGGGGGGTGAATTGACACAAAATAAGACCAGGGTTGCCATCCCGGAGAACTAACAGCCAGCACTGCTGTTCATGCATAATGTCACCTTGTGTAAAGAACTTTTGCAGCCTCACGAGTAGACTTAATCTGCATGGACTAACATCTCCTCCAGGTGTTTCACACCATAGGTGTGAGAATTTCTCACCCTCTGAACCATACAAACTAAAAGTCACCTTCTATGTTTATCATTTTAGTTTTTCATTTAACAGAAGGTGGTAAGGAAACAAAACATACATTCCTCTTATTTACAGTACTAAACATATGTTTTATTAAATCAATGTAATTATTTAGTATTTGGAATGATGAGCCAGAATTTTTATACTTCTGAGGCTAACAGTGGTTTGTTATAAACAGAATTAAGTTTTGTTTTAGCCAGTTCAGGGTGACTGCACTGATGTAACTTCTATTTCACACTAATAAGATGTGAAACTACCAATTTAACTGCTGAATGTAAATGGAGTCCAAGCACTAAATGATATGCCAAGCCAAGACAAGACACCCTAACTTATGTGCGAGAAATGAGATTAGTTGTTGTCTTTATTGTAGCTATGGAGTGATGTCAGAGAGGTTCAGCCCAACCCTGTCGAGTGCGCAGAATGAGCGCAGATTATAATGCAGGGTGTGAACAGCGATGCAGCTGTCTTCTCCGAGGTCAACACAATTACTGAAAACCTGCATCGCAACGTGCACCCCTGTGCCTGCAACCGAGGCTTTCATAGGCATGTTAAAAGCTCTGAACTGCAAGGGAATAACAGATGCCGTGAGGTTAGCGTAGCTGGGAGTGAATGATGGTCTCTGGCTGAGCGGGTGGATGCATATGCTGTGCGCGTATTCATTTAACATGTTTAGCCAAGCCCTCCACATCCACACTTGCCTGTTTTGTACATATGTTAAAGGGCTAAATGAATTCCATGTCCCTTGACAGAGCTCTGAGGTCTTATGTTGCCAATGTCTCACCACCAAGAAACATCCAACCCTGGCCGTGTTTTGCTGTGAGCGAAGATGATGGAATTTTAAAAATTAAAGGGGCTTCTCGACAAGTTTACCATCAAACAGCCGTTATAAATTGAAAGCAGTGAGCAGTTTAAAAATGGTACCTGTCTCTGCAACGTTTGAACATCATGACTTAATTTAAAAGGTGACAGTGACAAAGCCAATAAAGATGTTTAGATGTATTGGCATGTGTTAGAATCCTACTCAAAACTATTTGTAAAGCATAGATTTGAAATTTGCTCTTGAGATAAACAGCATTCATATATATTGCCATATATTGTGGCAAACAAACGAAAGAGCATTCTTCATATTTAATGATTCCATTTATAACATGCCTGTCAATCTAATACTTGCATTTCAGACCATATGTCTCTCAACCCAATTCTTTTTATGAGCATTGTTTGAGAAATAATAGAAAATCCACTGGCAATTGACTCTCCCTGAGGTAATTGTTCTGAATTACATTTCCAATCAACTTTTTATGTGGAAAAGTACTGCTGCAGCAACTTGGTTTTGCATGCCAGTCTTATTGCTGTTTAAGCATGAGGAAATATGATTAAATCAATATTTCTGTGTACATTTTCTGCATTCTGCATGCATAAGAATGCTTTATAAATCGTCAGAGGGAAGGTTTGGTGTGATCATGGAACATAACCACTGTATTGCAGTAATGGCATTAATGTACTTTCAGCAGAGGAGGAACTCTCTGGCCTACAGAAACACCGCAGACCTTGGTCTCTGCCGTGGCTTGTGCAAGAGAGACAAACAGCAGATGGCATGTTTGAGAGCCATTTATTGAAGGTCCTCTTTTAAAGATCAAAATTTAAGGCATGACATTAACAAGACATCGCACACTTGGCTTTATGATAATCATTAAAAACAAAGAAAATGAGCCGGACTACATAAGAGGAGACCCAAATGTGTTTAGGTTCGGGAGAAAATTCTGGCTTACTTCCCTCTTGTTGGTCCCTGTAACTCCGTTCTCCCGTTTTATAGTCTGAATATTCCTGTGAAAAGCGACAGGGATTAGAGGTAGATTTGAAAAATGTGCAGTCAGGCCTCTCCAGAAGCCTTAGCGATGAACAGCCGCTGCGTTGTCAGTATTTTGAGCAGGGATGTCTTTGGTCTCTGTCACCCAGTAAGGCATTAGTGCCCTGATCACGTCCGGACCAAACTAGACTAACACACTGTAATCAAGGCCGCCGATGAGGTCCGAAGATGAAACTGCAGGTGTCTGCTCAACACCACCACGAGCCAGGGCCCTTAATGTATTATATCCTCTAATGGAATGAGAGTGGGTCCTTTATATTTCCAAACAGTCAAGTGCATTGAAGCACATTTTTACCTTGACTGTCATTCTGACAATAACATATATAGCACATTTTACAAGCACATTTTCCTTAATCTTGAAGGCTGCTGCACCTTATCAGAACTGGAACCTAATGTATTTAGAAAATCCAAAAGGACTGATGTGCACTGTATATATTTTGGTGAATGATTATATCTGAAATAAACATATCAATGTAGATTTAATGCAGAACCAAACAGTGACAGCTAAGACAGCATGCAGTGTCATGAAAAAGTATATCTCTTCTGCATTTTCGCATATTTATGACACCCAATGTTATCAAGTCTTCAACAAAATCGTATAAAAGGGAAACTGAGTGAACACAAATCACATAGTGTTGATACTTGTTTCATTTGCTCTGATTCCCACCCAAGGCACTGTTGTGTGCCTTTGAGCAAGGCACTTTTCCTACAATCTTTATTTCCATATCATAATTAAAACCAGGAAGTTTGAAAGAGGGTCACAAAGAGCATTTTCCAGAGGTCATAAATTAAAAAAAACACTTGAACCAATTTGGGATTTTCTTGAAAATTATTTCCTCAACCTCTTGAAAGGCAATCAAGCTAATGGACAAGAGGACACCTGACAAAGAAACAAAACAATATTTTCCACATTTATACCTGCCATTTCTGTTCATGCACCATACTGACAAATGTACGTTAAGATGCGTATGGGAAGTGCTTTATTGGCCTGTCCAGCGGTGAATTGTTACATGTTGTCAGAAGTAGTCCAGTAAACCAGTAATCCAGTACATTGCCAACTATTGAAGCTATGCAAGTCAGAGATTTCAAGCACTGACTTAACATAGAAACAATGTGATGGTCCCGTACCAGAGTGCATTGCTGAGAAAATACATGCTTGCAGTTGTGATTGAGCATTTGAATGTGGGGCAAAAACTGGGGAGAAAACAGTATGTTCTAGAATGTTACATAAGCCTGCTGCAGCAGTCCTCTTTGTATTTACCACTTGTGTTTGGATCAGTGCAACAACATAAGATCTTGAACACCCAGTTTTCCTGTTAAGTGGAACTACTTGTCAAACAGTAATATGCAGCAGAAACAGGAGCACAATATGTTATGTGTATCCTCAAGTGAAATTTTCAGCGTTTATTCACGATGGAATTCATGAAGTCATGGTCGTTTCACATTCCCAAGCTGAGACTGCACAGCATTGCCATTTCAAAGATTCTATATCAAACAGCCTTCCATGGCAACAGAATGTAGCCTCGCTTGCAGACAGTGGAGAACACAGCTGTATGACATCATCAAGAGCCAGTGCTGCTCTGGTGCAGAAGCACTCTGTTAGTTTCTTTTGCTATTTGTGCTGTTAAATATAGGTATACAAAGTATGTATGGAGTGTGTATGACGTCAGTGACTCTCTCAGGGGTAGGGTAAAAGAAAAGTTGGAAAAAGGAAGCTCAAACAGTATTTTACAATTTTGACTGATTGATATTTCTCATGTTTCTTAATTAATACCGAGACTGATATTAATATTAAGTTTGAAATAAAATACAATGCAAGAATTTGGATGAAATGAAGAGGGGTACTTTAGAAAAAATGACCCCATGTCACTGCCCATTACCCCTCTGGGGTGGCTACCTTGGTCCATGGTCTGACCCTGTTTGAAAATGTATTTTTAACAAAGAGTTGCATTTTCAGAGAACAAAACGACCCCATGCACACCATTGTATAACATGCTGGTTTGGAAAGAGCATACCTGAATTACCATCTTAGACATTTTCGGGGATTTTGGCATGCATGAATCGCACTATCAGTCAGCTAATGGTGCAAAGGATTACATTGTATTTGCGTGAATCAATGTCAAGCATGTGAGTATGCACACTCAAATGTGCACGTTCTCTCATTCACATGCATATTGCAAAACACATATGCACCGTGCACACAAACAGGCACACACATGCAGATTTATGGTGGCTTGAAGGTAATGTAATCTCTCGGGCATGCTTTGGTGAGCATGGGTCATTGTGCATGAACTCACCCCCAAGAGCACAAAACAGGAAAGCATTGTTGTCACTGGTTCAGGCCAGCCATGTAAAACCTGAATGATTAGAACCTACCAAACCATAGCCATTTCTGTCCACACAACCATATTCACATGCCTTGCCCAAACAAATCCACTTCCCCTACTGGTGTTTTTGAGGAGGTTTCTCCTGGAAAAGTCACGAAAAATCCAGTTTTCATCTGGAGAAACAGACTATTTCTAGTGGCTGTCTAGGCTTGGGGGAAAAATCAGTCTCTCAGGCTGACAAGCAGAGTGTTTTCCCTGGTGAGGACATATTTCAAGATTCTTCACTGCAGTGTCTTCACAGGCGGAGAGAGAAACCCTAGCGGAATGAGAAGCAGCGGCGGCAGTGGTGGCAGCAACTGGGTCAGGGGTGGGAGGAGGGAGCGCCTCACGCTCTGCTCCCACACACACTGTAATTTACTTAAGTGCTTTTCGCAGCTGCACTTTCCCTTTCTCGTTTCGACCCCAACGTTGTAATTCGAGGTGAACATTTTGACTTTCACGCGCGAGCCCCATTTTTGAAAATAAAAACATCTCAGAAGGTGAGCTCCCTCTCCCCCCCCCACGCACACCCCCGACTGACAGTCTCCGGAGTCGGGCGCAGTCTGCCTGACGGGGCCTCTTTGCTTTGACTGTCAGCTGTGCTGAGCTGCTAATGTCCGGGACCGCTTGATTAATATGCCGCATGTTCCTCTCTGGTTGGTGGAGCCTTACTAATGTGTCATACATGGTTGTGCTCACTTGTAACAACCCTACACTCATTTGTGGAATTAATGGCATGGCAGCTGTTCATTAGTGACGGCTTGCATTTGGTACACACCCTTCTGGAGGTGCTGGATTGTTTGCTGTCTAAAGGAATCCATTTGTTTTGGTGACTTTCGCTTTGGAAAGGTCATGCTCTGAAATAACCGGTCACAGAACTACATTATCCATTATTATTTATTGTTTTTTTACCTGTGCTTAGCGCTGAATAAAGAGACGCTCACCTCTACAGAAGCTTTGCCCAGAGGTGCGTTCTGCACCATCTGTCTCACTCAACAGCTCTTCCTCAGTGCGTCATCCGGCGCTCACCCTGCACAGAGAGAAAAGAACATCGTCTATAACTGAAATTCTCACCAGGCAGGAGGGTGTCAGCATTTTAAAAGGCAATGCGCTGGTCGTCATGCTACGTCAGGACAGCTGTGAGAAAATAATGACTTGTTTCATCTACTGGAAATTTTTGCTTTCACAAGCAGCCTGGTACCAGTGATAAATTGCCCCCATTGAAAAGATAAAACATCACGCGAGAAGGAATGGCATGCTCTCCTTAGCCTTGATGTTGTCTTGTGAGAGAACAAGCAGAGGGTGGTGATAATTACTGTTGAATAGCATTGATCCTGTCTGAACATTTAAAGATAGCAGTGCGCGTTTGGGAATCTTCTTCTCTGGAGACAGCCAAGGCCTCAGGAGGCAGCATCTGTCTCAAAATGTCTGGTGAAAGAAGCACCGGACTGTTCATCTGGGAGTGCACTGGAGTCACTAATCTGCTGCCAGGGGTGAACATCGCCCTCCTCCTGACAGACCCAACAATCTTTCTGGCATACTCTTCTTTTATTATCAACTGCTACAGAAAATACACACAGATGCAAATACATGTTTGCCTGTTTCCATCATAATCAAGTACATTGGTATAGTATGAACCCTTTTTTATCCAGGCTTTGTTGGTCATGTGATTTTTTGGTGAAATATTGCATTTTGCCTGAACTCTTTCCACCTGCTAGATTCCTTAAACATACAAACAAACACACACACACACACACACACACACACACACACACACACACACACACACACACACACACACACACACACACACACACACACACACACTCACAAGCACATGCACACGCATTCACACGGCACATTTTGTAATATGGTAACTGTAGTATAGGCGTTATAGCTGCTGATGTGGTAACTCTAGTATAGATGTTATAAGTGCTATAGGCCTGCATAGGCATCTGAACAGTGTGACAGGAGAGGCTTGGGGTTGATTCATGGGTTTAATGTGCCGGACTGCTCGCTCTCCCAGAGAATCAGTCAGGGCTACCTCAGCAATCTCTGACTGTCCTTTTAACCCTGATATTGACTGAGGTTACTGCTGAACTGCAGTGCAATTCAGCAGCAAATATCATGTAGCAAATGTAATAATGCTAATGGAATTTTGTTCTTACATATTTCACTATTTAGTTTGTTATTTAGGTCCTGGATTACTGTGATAGCATGTAGTGTATTGCTACACTTCAGGTAGTAAAGGGAAATATTTCTATATATTTCTATATTTTTTTACTCAGTTTGGACTGATCAGATATAATGTAGGCAGGGCACGTAACTGCAATGTCCTCTGTCAGTTTGAGGAAATGCACTCAGCTAGCCTCTGCTGCTATGTACCCTGCAATTCTCCAGCTGTGCAATGAGGTTGCTGCACTGGAGGACTACTTAAATGATACAACTGGTATAGGCAGATAACAGTTCCCCAAATTGCTGGTTTCTACTGAGCAATGAGATTGGGTTTCCTTGTCTTTGAAAATGGTGTTTATGATTTTGCTGAACAGTGGATAGTGGTAATGATATTGATGAAGAATGGGCAGTACTGATGATATCGATTAACAGTGGGGAGTGCAAATGATATTGATTAACAGTCAGGAGTTCTGATGATATTGATTTATAGTGGGGAGTGCTAATGGTATTGATTTACAGTGGGGAGTTCTGATCATGTTTATTGTAAGTTCTGATGATGTTGATTAACAGCAGGTATTGCTGATTTTATTAAGTGTGGGAAGTACTGATAACATTTATTAACAGTGGGGAGTGGTCATAATATGTTATGATTTTATTTAAAATATGTGACATCATCCATTGGCACCAAATAATGTTATTTTTGACAGAAGAACACAAGATCCTAAGAGACCATCTAGGCTTGCCATTCACCTACAATGTAACAAAACTCAATCTGAAAAAGCAAACTGAAAAACCCCTTTGTCTCCTGTTTGCCTAGCATGAATTGGTTAAGTGCATGGAGTCTTTTCATAGAGTTTTCAAGTTTCATTCCAGGAACCAATTTAGTTGCCCAAACAGAGAGGGAATGCTTGCTTAACCTCATTACTCAAAGCAAAGGATGAAGGAGCGTTTTGGTTCGACTGAAGAGCCCTTGCAAGATTTTAGTGTTGTATGGATTTTCTGTCTTTCAAACTGCAGTATGATCCAGATTCCCAGGCATAGCTGAATGAGGCATTTTCTCCTTATGAAGTGAAGCACCTCACAGTTCAGAGTGTGTGCTGACATCACCTGTACTGACTGTGTTCAACAAGGTGACTTACAATTGGCCACTGCGTCAGTATGCGTGCTGGTTATTCTCTACCTCATTGTTCACTAGTGTTTGGCCTACCAATAAAGATTATCCGTTCCAAATTGTGGTAAATGGAAAATTGGAGACTAAAAATTACAGAAGGCAACTGTTCATTTTCATCAGAAAAAAACAAGTATTAGCATGTTGGTCATTGGTCTCCTCAGCTGTTCTCTTAAATACAGCAGTGGAAAGCAAAGGGCGCACACAGAAGTTGGATGAGTTGCTAACTAACAGTGTAACTTATACAGCCAAAACGACAGTAACAACACACTGTATCAGGGTGAACTCTCATTTACATCAAATATTAACATGACGGTTATTGAGTTACCTTCAGTTTCCTCTGGACTGCATTGCTCATATCTGTGAGGCCCACAGTAGGGATGCTTTCCTAACCTGGCACTGAAACTTCACACAGTTCTGCTGAAGAGGAAGCAGAGGGCGTACCCTAAAATAAACATGAGAAGTCAGCAGGCAGTGCATGGGATTAATAAATAAGAGCTGGTGGAGCAGAAGCCCCGCCCACATGGGCCCATGCGGAGATGTGATTGCTTGATAACTGTCACAGTCCCATATTCCCACTCACATTTGCAGAATGGCTAGCACCGCTCCCGTCTTAATCAAGAGCTGCTTTCTGTCAGGGTCCCATTGTTCATTATTCATTTATACAAGGCTACTTACAGCACTCCGTTTTTTTTAACCAAATGTCTGCCACACTGCTATCCATTTATACTGTGTGATTCATATCTAAACTGCAGAGATTTAGTAGGCTTTTACACATGCAATTCAAATTCTGCTTCTTGCTATCACTTTTGCTTAAAATGGAACAGGAAGTTTGTTTATATTCACAAATGGGTAATTTTATCCTCTACCTCAGAGAAGTGTATACAGGGTGTGTAGTAGACTATAGTTTCCAACTTGCAAATTGTTCGCTTAAAGTTATGTTACCTCAACAAGATAATTGCCAAAGCCCAAAAATAGGAATAGCAACCACAAAGCCCTGGAAGGATGTAATGCAAAGACGATGAAATGGAACCACATCATCATTACAGAACTGTCACCTGGAAATTCTTCTTCATTAGATGAATTTTTCACCCATGTTAGCTTGCCTGTAATCTGAAATAATCAGTTTGCATGTACTCTGAAATTATCAATGCTGCAGTACTCATCTCAGTGCAAACTGATGGCCTGTATTCCTTTCCAAGATACATTTTTCTGACTGAGGACAAGAGGACAATGTACGGTAACTATTTTCCCATGCTATTTATTTCCAAACACAAAGGAAGCTCCTCAGCTCTTGATTATTAGGAAAGTGCATGTTTTGTCTGTACATGGAGAAACCCTAATAGCTTTCAAGCAGTGTGATGGAGCTACCCAGCAGTGGTAAAGTTGAAAGGTCAGTCCCATCCTGAGGCTTGTCACCAGTCCTGCACCAGTGGTGGGTACATTGGGGACACAAAGATGAGGACACTGGGTAAAATTGCAGCTGCTGTGCCAGGTCGTTAGACAATGAGATATTCTCTACCCTGCCTGAACTGACTTTGTGCCGGAGTGCTGATTCGCAGCCTGGCACTCAGGGGTAGGGGGGGCAGCGCTCTTGCCAGTCTCAGCATGGCCTTGACAGCACCCATGGTGACATTTGGGCAAACCGCTGAGGTCCTGGTGTTCTTGTTTGTGGGCGCCCTGCCCGCCCCTCTATCACTCTCTCCTCAGGGCTCCTGAAACAGCTTCAATTCTGGATGTGGGACTGTGAGCCAGGGCACGCCAGTACGTCACCGGGCCCAGACTGAGCTGCCAGCTCAAATATAACACTTTTATTTAGGCTTGATTGCTGCTGAGGTCATGGGTGTTATATTTTGCGTGCTGTCACCTGCCACGTTCAGACCACCAGGGGTAGATTAGGGAGGAGTCAATTCGATCGAAAAACCACAAAGGTTTATCACTGAATGCAGCTTGTTTCAGCTGCAATTATTTTAGTGCAGCATCAGCTGTACAAGGCAGCAGGGTACTCTGGCACCAACACATGAGAACGCCGCGGTGCTGGAATACAGTGCAAATACTGTCGGTTTGTATTCAAACACTCCAGAAAGGACAAGGACGAGGCAAATCTGCAAAAGAAGTATACAGGAAGCTTCTCTAGTTTCTGCTTCCCCAATAAATGTCAGTACATATAAATATTAATTTCATCCATCGGAAGACTTAAAGATATCAGATACTGCCTAGTCAAGTCATTAAGTTGATTATGATCAAAATGCCCAGAGAAGCTAAGAGAATGTGTTGCAACAAATGTTTGTCAAATGTGAGTTTTACACACATTTGAGTAAAACTCACATTTGAATATTGTTTTATTTTTTTGTCACACTGTGATGAAGAATTGTTATGCAACAGATTTTGATTCAATATTCACACAATATTACCTGAGAATTCCATTTACTAATTACTAATACAATGTAGCAAATTATACTTGCGAAGTGAATGAAAGAGAAAATTAGCTCTCATGTTTTTGCACACATAAAGAAAAAATGCTTATATTAATGGATTTAACAACAATCTGTGCGAACAATTTTCTTAACTCAGCTTAAATGCTCTACTTTGATTAAAAATAAAGTTCTCAGTTTAATTTCTTCTGTGATACAAGGGTCATTAATGTAAGCCCCTCCTGCCCACCAAAACTAGGAATTTACCTTGGAAAATATGCCTTAAACCATATTACTCAAGGTATATGTGGGCAAAACAAAGTCACTCTTGAAAGGAACACAAGCAAGATGAGCACATTTAAGGTCTTTCATACTTTTCAATCCGCAGTCCACAGTTTCACAGGGCCTGGCCTACTTTACTCAAAAATAAATTGTAGCTAAGAGTAAGCTTTAGCAGTCAGGAGGAAAGTTTGAACTACAGGCATCCTTTTCAGTTGTGCCTCTTTTACAGCATGTGTATCACATGTTTAACTCCTCAGAAGCACTTCAATTTCTCCAGTCATTAAAGCAGCTGCATTTTTTGTCAAAAGTGCAGCAACTTTCTTTAAAATTCATCCAAAAAGACTGTACTTTATTTTGTCTGAATTAATTTTGAAATACCTTAATTCAAGGCAAAAGGAAGCAAAATTAGCATTGCACATAATGATCTGACAGCTCCAATGAAAGTACCCAAAATACTGAGATTTTTTTGAACTGTTTAAAAACACAATGCCTTCAAAAGAAATCTATGAAATGGCGATTAACAATATTCTTAACAACCCTACAAATAATATTTTCTCTGTGCTAGACAGCAGTATTTTCAACAAGAAACATTTTTTTTTGTTTTTGTAAGTTAAATAAATGAGCAAGTATTTGCACTGGGCCACACCCTGGCCCTATTCAGGGAGTGGGGAGGTAACTTGAGAGGCTACCATAGGGGAAGATTTAACCCAAGTCAATCTGGAGGTGTCCACAGGTTAACCTCGGTACAGATTATTAAAAAACAAGGGCATCACAGTGGCTGCTGAAAAAGAAATCATGTGTAAGAGAGAGAGTTTCTCTGTGCCTGAGGTAAATTTTACCCCATTCGCAAACCCACTGGCTATGTTTTCTCACTGCTATTGTTCTGCATTCCACCGGTTTTATCACCCAGTTATGGCTTTATGCAAATCGGAGGGGCATTTGCATATTGCTCCAAGAGGTATGGTGGCTGTTTCAAAATGATTTAACGTCACCCATTCCTCCAGTGGTTATGACAAGCGACAGTCAGGACAGTCTTGCCTCAGTGATCTCTGAGACCTGGGCTGATACTGGTGAGCACTGTGAGTCATAAACCGCAGCCTTGAACCCAGTCCAGTTTTTTTTTTGTTTTTCTGGCTTAGGTGACTGTATCAATCTGACCGGTAGCCAGGGACAACCCACAAAGTTCCCCAATTTCACAGTCCTTAGTTATATTTTTGCTTGCATTCTATCTCTCTGTTGCACTACCATTTTGTTGAATGTTGCTGCAAGAGCTATTCCATCCACTCCTCATCTAAACATTTGACTAGACATGTTCAGGCATGCACATAAAAAACAGTTCATCCACACAAAAAAAGAATAAAAATGCCATATTTCCATTTCGTATGCAACAGACCATGCCAAACAAACTGCAGAACCATTACCGGACCAGCTAAGTAGTGACGTGCACTGTGCAGTTTTAAAGGGAACAAAATATTTTAAACTAAACTTTCACATGAACAAAGTGTTAGGAATCACTCATTTTAAATTATATGTTCCCTTGAGTCATCAGACTGTCAGTGGGAAATGCAAAATTACTTCCTTTGCAAGATGTATGCTGCCTGCAAAAATAAAACGTGCATTCCATATTAGGCAGCCTAAGAGACAGTAATTGGTCATTGGGCTGAATGGCAACATACTGAATCTCTCTTGTGAAGTGAACTGCACTACTGCAAGTGAACTTAGGAACATTTAACTTATTAGTATACAGTGCAAAAACAAGGCACTTGAATCAGTGACTATGAGTATTGTTTTTTACATACTTCTTTTCATTGGCATGACAGGCTCCAACAGGAGAGGGCGATTCGCTGCTCTCATCCATATTGGCAGAATGCTATGTTGTTTTGAACATTTGAGTGCAGTCAAGAAGACATGAAAATAAAGGAATTGTACACAAGTAATAAACATGTATTGGTGCTTGTTACACACATCTGATGGTCGATAGCTACTTCTGGAAACCATAGTAGGCCACCAAACACTTGGTGTCATTCTGAGACAATTATCATTAATTCAGAAAAAATACAAGCTGATCACAAAACTCTAAGGCTAAAGCACATATTCAGACATCCAATGTGCCTTTCACACTGAAGTTTAAGTCCAGATTTAAACTTCATAGCCCCAGTCTGTTACCAGCTCTTTCTGTCTCATGTTGTTTTCCTCTGTATTTCCAATATATCAGGAAATATAATCAACACTGTATTCTGAATTTTCATTCTGACGTATTTTGGATAGTGTTTCTCCCAAAATGCGTTGGTCTTTTTGGATGAATTGCATTTCGCCCAGAAATCAGTGCAATGCCTTACTGCCCTCACTTTTACTGTATACATCAGTTCTTCAAAAATGCAACTGGTGGCCAGTGTTTTGTGGGGGGAATTTGTTTGGGTACATGACATAAAACACAAACTTTACATCTGGTTAAAAATAATCCACTGATAGTAATCCACAGCTCTGAAGACCATTCACATGGATAGAAATTAAAGCTGAGTTAGAGCCAAGGTTGGATATTAAATTCATGCATTATTCATTTGGCAGTGGCTGTTCAAAGGGATTTTGCCCTTCTGCATACGGCACATACGGCTCTCTAAACCACTTTCCAAAGCAGATTAAAAAGCATGTTTTGTCAATTTTTTTAACTGTCTGTTAGACTTGCTGTCTGCAATATTTAGCTTTGTTTCTTAAATTGCATAAAGCAATTGGACAAACAATCATAATGACTGTGTTTTGTGGGTCTCGCATTGCAACATGTCCAAATAAAAAGCAACGATAGTTAATCATGCCGAGCTTCAATTCATGCTCAGTTTCTTTCCACAGTATGTGGTAAGAGGCCTTCCACTGTGGCTGTGAATCTTCGGTCTGTTCTCCATCTGTTACGTATTCTGAAGTTACAGTTTACGCTGTTATTCAGTGAAACTTTTTGTTGCATCTTCGTCCGACCCTAAATCTATATATGCCAGATCTGTATTAATCTTCCACTAAGGAATACTTAAATTTAAATACAAAGGTCTGCCACCTTCCACTTTCTGATAAATGGACTTACACTGTTACACTGTTGTGAAAGTACAAAAATTCAACACGTTAAACACAGGGAAAGCATGCAAGTCACACAAATGGATGTAGACACGTCACATTTCTTTACAGAAGTATGTCTTGCAGCACTTATTATTGGTTACCATTGTAGCATTTATCCTTGCTCCCACTTTACAATTCTAAACAATAATTGTAGTACTGACTCATCATTGGTATAGTGTTCAAGAGCACAGACATGTATGTGAATGGTCTACCACTGAGCTGCCACTCTTGACTGTGCAGTCCACAGACTGCAGGTACCCAGCTGTTGTGTCTGTGAAGTCCACAGGGACTGGAACCCAGTCAATCAGTGGAGTTGCTTTTTTGTACTGATATGTGGCCAGCCCTGCCATCTCAATCCCTCTCTACCTGGGTGACACTTTGGTAATTATGTGGTGGCCGCAGTTGGCACTGGCATGCTTAAAGCAAGGTTTTAACTCTCAGACAAAATAAAATTCTTTCTCATACAGAGGAGCTGAATAGGTTCATGTTGTACATTTAACAGAAATGTAGCTGAATGAAAAAAATCTAGAAGGGATTAATGTGATTGCATTTAATATATTTGTCCATTTTCTACATGCATGAATTCACATTTGGATCCCTGCGATGTTCTGTACTAATATTACTCCTGCCTCTGTTTAAGATGCAAAATAGAAACAGGCCTTTTCCACTGTTTGATTTGCTTATACTCCAGAGATCTCTATTATATGCCCAGATGAATACATTCAGGCAGAATATGCCAACATCAACATCCACTCATGATGATTTTTAAAGCCTTTTCCAGATATGGGATCATCATATTTCTTTCTCAGTTGTATGTTTGTTCCATATCAGACTATAGATAATAGTATTCTTTCCAGCTGTGTTCAGGTTCCTGTCTTATGAAAATGATATCTTGTCAAACTCTAAACCCTTTGACCACAGAAAGGTTTCTTGAATAAGAGTGATGTTGCTTTTAATGGTTGCTTCAGTTTATTCTTGCATTGTACAAAGCACACATGATATTTCTGTGTCAGGTAGAAAACTGTAGTGTATGGCAGTTGGCAGCTTGTTCATGATCATGACTGTGGGCTTTGGGAGAATGTTGCTGTGGTTTTTTTTTGTTAGCATATCGTATTGAGATAGAGATTTCCCTGCATCAGTGGTGGGGTGGAGAGGTCTGATGGATTGAAATTAAATTACTTACATTGAGAGAATGTGTAATGTCTAGAAAGAGCTGTTGCAATCTTCAGGACATTATAAATGAAAATGGAGGATTAGGTTTGTGAATAGAGAGAGGAAATGGGGCCGCCAGTAATATTGATTTCAAGGGAGCACTTTCACAGATATATGGTCAATTACAATCTGAGCTTCAAGAGTTTTGCAAGTCATTGTAACTTTTGTATCCCTTGTTATATTCCATGGTCTCCCAGTAATGGAATACCTTGCTTCAATGACCAACCTATTGCATTTCACAAAAGCAAATTCCATTCATGACAACATTAAGAATTATGCACTGCCCTCAGATAAAAAAAAATCCCATTTATATACATGTTATATTCTCCTTTGCTGTTTTCATTTGCTGGTTAGTAATTTTAACTTCACCCATTTTGTGTCATGATACTTTGTTTACTCGTCACTACTTCAGATCATTTAACAACCACACATATTTCAATCAACGATCCCATTATGTGGTGTTCAGTTATCGCATCGTGTAATGTTTAATTCACTTTTTAATTGCAATCAGGTACTAGATTATTTTTCATCGATGCACATTGCGACCAGAAAAGCATGTCTGCTTTTTATTTAGTCTTATAATATGATGGTGCAGTTATGACAGATGAAAATGTAGTTAATATGTGTGTGTCTCTCTGAATTCTGACAAAGGCTACTGTTGCCAAAATGAGTCATTACTGACTGTGGCTGTCGCACAGGCTTTAAAATGCACAGCGTAACACTGGGGTGCTTAGGTCCTTAGGATGAAGTGTGTCCTTGCAGCGCGCACTGCGTCACATCTATTGTTGAACATTGTTTAAATTCATGAGATTCATTTCCCCTTTCTTCAATGCTTAACCCCTACCTTTAGCATCAGATTTACAACTCCCCTGGTTGGTGATAACAGATACCCTCTCCTAAAAGGAGCAGGAGGGAAGGGGGAAAACACTCCACCTTCCTTCTCATAGACTGTACTGCACGTCAGAGCTGACCAACCATTGCAGATAAGGAATGGTCTTCCTCTTCACTCTCAGCCAATCAACACTGATTGATCAGGTGGGATAGAGGATCATACGTACACACACTCATCAGGTGAATGCATTGAAAAAGCAGAGGGAAAGAAAGATAGGGCTCTTCTCTTTGTCTTCTTTGAAGTTGTGCCCTGTATTTCTCTGTTCATTTACCCTGTCTCGTAATCCTCCTGTCTGTTTTGTAAATTGTTTCATATAACAAAATGTGAAGTCTCTTTATTCTAATAAGTGGGATGTATTGATCAACTAAACTAAGTATTTGTTAGTTTCCTTCTAACTTATTGACTATTAGTTAACTGTTAAGGTGAAATTCATTAGGCGGTGTCCTGATGTTGGATCAGAAGGTTGTTGTCATAATGCCAACAGTACCACTGGATGACTAAAGATTGTCTCATTTAATTGCTATTTAGTTTCTCTACTACATCCTTTACGCTTCAGATATTTTTGACCTGTATTTTCCATAAACTGTGTTAATAAAATCTGTATTTTTATCTATTACCAAATCAGGGTTATTTAACTACCTGGACATTCATTACGCCACCTGATGTACACCTTGTTCAAGGAGGTGAGATAGCTAGTGAAATCAGGTGGAGTGGTGCATAGCTAGAGCAAATGCCAGCAGACACTGCCGCCCTTCAGGTCTGGAGTTGAATAGTTCCCCCCTACCATGTTGCACTTACTTTTGACAGACTTCAGGCCAGTTGGACAGCTGTATTACAGACTTCAGATGGGTTACAATATCTATAACAATATGTTCATTTTTTGGTTGATATAGCAAGGACATAGTATGATTCAGTAGTGTGTGGAGTTGGGCAGCCCTTAAGGAATGTGTGCCTTTTATACCATTGAGCATGGTACTTATCCTGTCATTACAACTAACCTGTGATTACAATTCAAAGGCATGAATAGGCTGTCCACTTGCAGAATACCATATGGATACAGTACCAACATATGATTTTACCTCATAATCTTCTAAATCATCCACATTTTGTTTCATATTTTCAGATCATCCACAGATTTTTGGAAGTTAAATTTGAAGATAAAATTAAAGTTAAACTGAACTTTTACTTTACTCAATTGAACCTTTGTGTGCCTCTTTTTAAAGCCCTGAGTTGTGGTTTGAAATCAGTTCAGAAACTGGCAGTGAGACAGTGCATATTGTATCTAATGCACAACAATCCCTGAAGCCTTCATAAGTATCTTGGAACCCACTGAGATCCCACCTGCTGCAGTGGGCTATTGCATGCACAAGAGACATCGCCAACAGAAATTGATTTTTTTGGCAAGAGCATCTGAATTTTTGATAACCATGACAAGAGACCACTGTTCAAAAAATCAGCAGCAAAATGTGGAGAAATATTAGCTTGGGAAGTACAATCCTTACCCTCCCTGAAGGAAGAAGGGAAAAAATAGAACAATGATGGCATCTGCAGTTCAATGTTTCCTCATTAAACTTTTATACCTGTCGATCTGGCTACTGCAGAAACTCAATGAGATTCCAGGCAGCAATATCAAATATCAATTTATATACACAATACAGAGTATGATCACGTATGTGATCATGCGGATACTGCAACTAGTCTATTGCTGAGAGACTGAAGTGCTGTAAATTACCCGGTGAATGTATCCAATTTAATGAATTAAGGAAATTGCATATAAATATTTGAATAAATATTTGAATAACTATAATAAAACATCCTACTGTATATTTTATCATAGGTATTCTTTTGCATATTTACATGTGTATTGATATATTGGTGGGAATGGTGTTTGAAACTCCAAGTACTACATTTGGCCAATGTTTACACTACGGCAGTCATGCAACAATTTTGGTGAAATCTGTAGTCAGAGAAAATAGCTGAGCATTTGAGAGATAATGGAAAATGAGCAAGTCATCCAACAAGTCATTTGTAATTCAATTTAGTTCAATAGTACCACTATCAATCAATACATGAACACTGTGATTGAAGTGCATATCTCTGATCCACTCCCTCTGCTCAGTATATTATTCTTCTGTCTAATTTGCTGTCTGTCTCTGAAGGAAATGACACAGGGAACTCAGCTATCAAAGTTAAATGGAAATGCTGCTGGCCAAATCTTATTTATCATGTAAGCAATGCAAATTACATATGTGTAGATACATGGAAAATAACAGAAACACAAAAAAAGACTTTAACTTAATATGACTGGTGCAGTCATATTAAGTCAAATGATAATTATCAGAGCTAATTATCTGTCAGCTATAAAAGTGGTCTGATAATCAGCACTTTGATATGCGAGTTTCCAAAGCAACATGAGAAAGCTAACAGGGTTCCTGCATCAGGGAAGGGAAATTTGGTTCAGTCAGAAATTGCTATTATTAATATTTTAGGAGCATGAACAGAAGCTCCAAGGTGATGATTTTTGTTTTTTTATGTAATGGTCTTTTTTCCATATGCATTTTTTGTTTTCAGATTCAGAGGTTTTTCCTACTGCTAATCATCCAAAATGGTGTGAGGCTTTCAATTAGGAAAAAGCATCACATATGCCTCTGTCCATTTAGCGTGGGCTTCTTCCACAGTGCTGTTTTATAAAATAGCTTCAAGTTGCCATTCACTTGAGTGTTCAAAAGTGCTTCTAGACGGTATGTCTGTGGCTTGAAATTTATTATGGCTTTACCCAGACAAACACAATAAATCTGGCGTATTTGTAAGAAAACTGCAGCACCATGACTAATGTAGGACCTATTTTGGCACTGAAGCTCAGCTAATCTCTCCAATTGCTAATTAATTGCCTCACTTGGAAACCTTGTAGCTTCACCTCAGATATTTGCTGGTGCTGTTCTGTTAATACAATACTGCACTAAACCGAACTTGATAATCGATCAACCGAGGTTCATGAGTTTCCATGCAAGTTAGAAAAATGTATAATTTTCCTTCAGTGAAAGAGCGACTTCAAGTTAAGGTTCCAGTTCAAAGTAAATGCTGTGATTTAATACCATTAAGATGCAAAGAGGCATCTTTTGAGTCATGTTGTGTGGCTTTATGTAGAGAGCAGTGCACCATGGGATTCCATATATATTGGAATTTTTTGTCTCTGCACCTGAAAAGGATGACAAATGGAGTGTTGAGCTATATGTGCATTGATTCCTTCACTTTCCCAGGCACAAATGAAATTATGAAAAGAGTGGTAATCTTTACTGCTTTGAGATATTCATGAGCTGGCTGAAAGAGCTATGTATTTTTTATTAGATTAAAATATTGAGTTTTTTGGCATCTCCTATGAAAGTTTTCAAACAGAAACAGTGTATTACCTTGCCTATGCTGAGTACTTCCTGTGCCAAGGATTTGTGTCAAATTTTTTAAGTCTTGGATTTTATCGTGTCTTAAGTGAAGTTGAATTGTGACTTGCCAGACTTTTGCATTGTCAGTTCTACTACATTCCATAATGTAAAGAAGTTAATGTTTTAAGCTGTTAACAGTACTGTTTGTGATGTAGCGTCATTCTCCACCTTGAAATGAGTTTTATAAAAAGGGAAGCGTTTAGAATGGAATATCAGTAGTACCGTTTAATTGACAAGCCAAAAAAAAAACATTTTCAATTAAATCCTTCAAGTGAACTTGTTCTTCACCAGTTGAACACCTTGGACATTTTTTTTCCATGTGATAAAAATGTCCAACATATGAATTTCACATGTCTGAGTTTCACTCGATGAAATGCCCCTCATGACCGATAGGGCAGGGCAAGCATTTTGAGAAAGTGAGTAACTCAGGATGCATCTTTCTCTCCTCAAATTGAGTGCACTTACCATGATTATTTATTGCATTCTGTCTAAATCTTTGATCAGATTGTGAGAACATCTCACTCCCGTATTGCCCGAAGGGAGAGGCTTTGGTTGGATGTATGAAATGCTTATAAATAAACCCTGTTGGGTGGGTCTGGGAAGATAGAAAAAGTTGTTCTATCTACTGGAATTCAGGGTTGCTGAATTGCTCTTGGATTGTGTTTGAATAAGACTGATATTGTGTGCATTGAAGAAAGAAAATGTAGTATTTTCTTCATGTCTCTTCAAGAAAAAGGTTTGTGTGCAGCTTTAGTTGAGATGTTTTCTTAGGTGTTCTCTTTGATTTCTCTCCACACTGCTGTTCTTTTAGACTTCAGTTTTGTTTGCTGAACGGCATTTTCTCCCCATTGATTGCTGAAACCCTGTATGTTTACAGCACCAAGAGTGGTATGCACAGTATAGAGGAAGTTTTTGGGTGAGGTAGACTAACTGAGGGTGAGAGATGATTTGTGATTGATCTATAGTGCAAATTTCTGTTACTCTCTGTTTTGTGGAATACACCCATCCTCCCTCCCATAAGTTTATATTTATCCCAAATGCCATTCCTGCTACCTGAGAAAAACAGATGGCAGAAAGCTGAAGACAAAAGTTACTGGATTACTTTCTCACTATTTTCCTAGCTATCTTAATGTCAGAGTAACAAGTATTAAGCATCTGGAGATTACAAAATGCCTTCCTGAGCAAGCACTTTCTGTGTCTTGAGTATCTATACATATTTACTACTACTTTTACAGACAGTTACCCACAAAATGGATATTGGTGGTAGAACCAAAGTTTCACAATAGGGGAAAACTTGAATACTCACATGATGGGTACTAAAAATAGAATTGGATGGGAGTGCTTACTTGCTTTGGGAAATGCTAATTAAATAGGTCAACCAAGTAAAATAAAAAGATTTTGTTTGAACTATCCATTTAAATCAACATTCACTTTTAGAAACTGGTCTTTTGAGGATAGGCAACACTACATTTTAATTAATTTAAAAAGAAAGTGCTTCTGAACCTCTTACATTTTTTTACGCATTTTTTTTTCCAAGTCACTGTATTTATTCACAGCCATTAAAAATGAATACTTCCAGGCTCCTGAGCAGCTTTGTGGGTGATGCTCACAATCTTCCTGTTACCCTCATGTGAAACATGAGTCTGTTCTACTTGGGGCTAGTTCTCCTGTAGCACTGCTGTAGCCTGCAGTGTAGAAAAAAATCACTGGATGAATGCATCAGAGTACAGATGGTCCCTGACTTACGATGGGGTTACATTCCGATAAGCCCACCATAAGTGGAAAATATCATGTTGAAAATGCATTAAATACACCTAATCAAGTAACCTACCAAACATCATAGCCTCACCTAGCCTACCTTAAACATGCTCAGGACACTTACATTAGCCTACAGTTGGGCAAAATCATTAACGCAAAGCCTATTTTATAATAAAGTGTTGAATATATCATGTAGTTTATTGAGTACTGAAAGTGATGCTATTGCACCATCGTGAAGTCGAACAATCATAATTCGGACCATCGTAACTTGGGGACCGTCTGTACTGCTTTCGGAGGTGTGAATTTAGCAAAAGCAACAGAAGAAGTGCGGATAGTTCCACATTTAGAAGATGTGGCGATTTCGAAAAATGCTCTGTTCTCATTCCTAAAACAAGAACTGTTCCCTAAATTCTTTCTGTGCAACATCAGCTGCATTATTGAAAATAAATATTTTTACCAACATACTTCAGCACTGAAGCAGAAATGATTGTAAAATGTACGATCTGCAGCCCTAAGACAGAATGCCACTATATGTGCCCCATGCATTTATGCATTCGATTTGGCTACCTACTCAAGCAATCACACCTGAAACAGGTGAGTGGTCAAACTCAATCTAATAGCAAGCAAACAGCTATCATACTGTGCATTAATATTGAATAGTACAATGATATTTAATTAATATTGAATGAGCTTTTTGAATGTGTAAGTGTTATAAGTAGAAATTCAATACAGATATTAATTACATTAACATACCAGGAGTTTTGTTCACTTTGCACTTTCAAAGTGGCAATACTATGCCCATCTATGATCTGGTATTGGCACTATTGTCATGTACATATACTAGATAGAAAGTATTTCATATGCCTGTCAGTCTGGCTTTGCTCCAAATCTTTATTAACCTTAATACAATGTAATGTGCAGGGAAGATTCATTAAATGCAATTTTATTTTCACTCCTCTTTGGCAGTGAATAGTTATGGTAAATGTTAAAGAAAAAATACTGTTGCTATCCTCTCCATTATCGATCACTCTCTACCCTTCAAGATAAGTTCATTGTATTTGTATCTAAGAAATGAGTGTGTTAAATAGGAGAGTAGCAGGGAGTGGCTCAGCCTGTGCACTGGACTAATTTAGTTTAGTTTATGTGATGTGCAGCTCAGATTGAACAAAGCACTAAACAAGTTCACCAGTCAGGCAAAAGTATCACAGTGTCAAAACATGTTAACGATTTATGTTTTTATCAATTAGCCTAATAGAACATAACGGAGTAATGCATACATGCGTAGAGTGTGATGGGAACCCACAGTGAATCAGTTTGTCTGAGTTATGCCAAAGACTCTTCCTTAGTGAACATTTTTATAAAGAATTTTCCTCTATTATTAAATTCTAATGTGTATGTTAAGATTATGCAGTAAAATAGCAGTAAGAATATATTTGTGGGAATAGAAAACATCAATGCAGAAAAGATTTACTCACGCTGTGAACATGAATACAGGGCAGTTGTATTACAGAAGCTTCAGCGTTGAATGGGCAGAGATCTTTCTGTCAGGAGCAATAATATGAGTGCAGCCTATGAGTGTGCTTGAAACGGAGGAAAGTAGAGGGTACCAGAGTGCAGCAGAATGATGTAACATGCTTATGAATTAAAGCCAAAGAACTTCTAAAAGACCCATTCTAGACAAAATCTGAACGGCTGAACTCTTGAAAATCCATAAGGAGATGAAGCAGTTATTCAGCATATGGTGATAATTTTTTTTTTTTAATAAATGAGCAGTAGTAAGGGTACCATTCTGGGCCATGGTAAGATGAGAGAGGGGCTGTATCTTTTGCCTTTGAAAATGCTTTTGAGGAAAATTGGACTATGACTATGAGGACTATGACTGGCAAAGACAATTAAAGCAGGGCATAGCTATGTGAAGGGAGCTTCTGTTGATGTAGTAATAATTTGCTAAAGCCCCGAGACACTACAAATGAGAAGTGGAACACCCAGCAGAGCATTCATCAATGTGCAAGTGAGCAGGGCCCTCCCCTTGACATCCACAAACACATCCACAACCCTTAGGCAAAGCCCTGCCCCTTCAGCCTCACTCTCACTGCGTAATGTAAATGCAGTTATTGTAATAATACGTTAGTCCTCTGATGCGCTCAGCGATCTTTTCTGCTTAATTATGATTGGCTGGAGTTATCCTTTCCCCATGCAGGGTGACAGTTCTGAAAGGGCTAGTAACTGAGAATGTGCTTGAGTCATGGAGGGCTGTATTGTGTTTTATGAAGGGAGGAAAACTAATGGGGGTGGTTTTGCAAGGACAGCTTTCATAAATACATATCCTTCAAGTACAAACCCTTCTGCCAATCAAAAATGCCAGCACAGCATGTGAGTCATGTACACATGAGTTAAATTTATGATTGGCGATAAAGGGCGATGAAAAAAAAAATGCATGTCTGTCTCATGCCTGTGCATGCCGGCGAGCCCATGGGTTTAATAACACTCTTCTGCATGCTCCCGGTTATGTGGAAATGTGGGACGCAGCACCAGCAAAGTCAATTTTCAACTGTGTCAGAGGATACAGATATGAGCTCAGCAAGTGGCAATCTTATTTCTTTTCATATAATGCTTTGGAATGGGGCTTGTGCCTGTTTTGCTGTCTGTTTGCTGAAAAGAAAGCCTTTCAGATCATTCAGCGCCATCACTGGCAGACACCAACTTGCTGTCAGTTGTCATAGCATCTGATCTCTTTTATATGCGTCTTTTGTATAGCAGTATGTTTCATGTAATTCTCACTGTCAAATATAACATTAAATTAAGAGTTGTGTGTTCAGTCTTGTGTTCAATTAAAGCTGAAAATGAATGCCTTTAGATAATTTAAAATAGCATTTCACATTTTTGCAAGCTTGCATGCACATTCACACACATACATACACACACGCACACACAAACACACGCACACACCACACATCTGACTTTAACAGCAGCTGGTGTGAGGTTTCACTGAATCTGTATGATGCTGGGAAAAGACTTGAAAATCTCAAGTGCTCCATTTTTATCAACAGATTACAGCTGATAGAGCCAACACACGTGCATGCAATAATGGCCAACAATGGCTGAAGATGAAATTAAGTAAAATAAAGTTTGCACACCATGTGCTCAGTATTCAGGTAAAATACACTATAGAAGTGTAATGAAAGATTGTGCTACCTTGAAAAAATGGGTTACAGAGCAAAAATACCAACTGACTATGTGCTGCTTTTAATGAGCATTGTGCATTTATGGATGAATTCACAGGCAGCAGTCGAAAAGGCAGCACATGGTCCATTCATGAACACCCTTTCATTTTAAATACTCATGTCACGCCAATGCAATCTCAGCTGCATTTCTGATGAAGACATTAGATATCACACTTTTTCATTTAGTAGGCTGTGTAGGTATTCCTCACCACTTTACTACTTCCGGTGGCACAGGTTTAATGAACTACAGGGATTCTGTTATGGCAGAGATTGGCTTCTTCCACTGAGCGAGCTGAGAAATCACACTGAGTGCCAAACGCCTCTCATGAATACTGAATGGTCTTGTCGCCTGTTGAACCACGCGCCAGTGCAAGGCGCTGATAACAAGAGTGCCTGATTAGGCCAGCTTGATGATGCACTCCACGATTTCCATGATTCACGGCAACTTCGCCGCAACTACGGCCTCTTGTGATGAATGCGCGAACACTCGGAGGAGACATGAATAATCACCAGTGCCGTGTCTCTCTTGACCCATTAACGTAGTTCAGGCATCATCTTCTCCATCATGCCCGAGGGCTACACTGAATGTTTGCTTTCTGTCCAGGATCGCAACAGCTCTTGTGTTTGAAACTCAATTGTGAGTTTGAACAGGTCATTTGTCATTCCAGCTGTGACATATATCTGATCCGTTAATTATCTACTATTGATATTCCATAATGCCTACTCCGCTCCTGCTACCCAGGAAACAATTATTACTTGCCGTCATTAAATTGCTTTAAATTCAGCTGCACCTGGGCAAATCTGACTTTAACACGAGTCAGATAAACAATGCATACTACCAGTGGAATACATCAACCTCTCAAGTCTCAAGAAGGTATTATGAGGACGCTCTCTATAGTTATCCAAGAAGGAGAGACAGCCAGACTAGCCTGTGACTGACAGACATAATTAACATGTTGCACCAGTTAGGATTTCATGATCTTTTTTGTACATTGTTCATTCAGGATTGGCTAGAGGAGGTCACAGGTGGATACATCTTTCTTCCCAACAGACAAATCTTCTCGTTAGTTGTGCAGAGTTCCTTAAGTCCTCTTTATCTATATGATACTCTGAATCAATTATTTAAAAGATATATCACATTATGTTATTCAATCATAAATAACATGTTTCACCATAAATAGTGATACAACAAAATTCATTACTGAATTTATTATTTATATGTAGGTCTATGGATTGTCATTTTTAGGTATTGTCAAGTCACAGGTACAGCTAAAACCAGGTTTTTAAAAATAGTTAAAATTTTGGTAAACACTTTAAGTCTTACGTTTTGGCCATGAGTCTCATAGGCTCATGTGATGCAAGATCCCTTTGCATTTGTTTTTTCATGAACATCTATGTCAGAGATTATTTCTGTTGTACAATGAAAAATAAATTGTAAAAACTAGCAACGAAAGTGAGCAAATATTTCTGCATGAGGTGAATTAACTCTTGTAACCTTCCATGAGCATTATTCTTTCATGCGGTTGTGATTGGCAAACAAACAACATTTCTATTGATAAAATATCTGAATAACCCTCTAGATGATTGCACTTGTGTTGGTACTGGAGTACACAGTAAAATGATTGATAGTAGTAGCAGTTCCACTGACCTTCTCACGTAAGAGTCGGACAGAAAAGGCACGTATCAAGCAAAGAGGCTGTGCTTTTTCCGGAGAGAGAGATGGACTTTGGACAGCCCCGAGGCTAAAAATGAGTCACAAAGCGATTGTCAAGATGATGGCAATTGACAAGGGGCTGTGTTCACTTTTGGAAAATTCAGACAAGAGTCTGAATGAAGAAAATAAGTCAATGCAAGACACAGACAGGATCCCGAGTGGCTCAGTTGTAAAGGCGTTCAGTACAAAGGCATGCCAGACCTTCTGGTTGTGGGCTTGACCCATGACCTGGGCTTTGTCATCAGCTGAATATGACTGCAGCTTTGTAGTCGCAAGACACAATTGGTCTGAACCTGCCAAGGTTAAGATGGGTTTATGTCAGCCAGGGTTGTAAAATTCTTGAGAGAAAAGGAATGAATCGATCTTAATTCAGCCTTTTATAACGAGATTGTTATACTGTCGTTCACAGGATCGCTGTATGAAATATAAAGAAATTTGCATGTGAGGCATATTCTTCTTTTTATACACCAATCATATAGCATTAAGGTTGACTACTTCTGAATCAGAGGGACACCAATCACTGGCTATAAGGACGATTTATTGTGAGTTAGGCATGGAAACGTAGATTACTCTTCTCAGGGTGAAGCAGAGTTTGCTGATATGTAGTTATGTGTAAAGCATTAAGGTCCGAGAAGTAATGGTATATTATCAATATAGTCACAGCTAAAGGGCACTGTGTTAGGCCCTGTGAAGCGGAATGCCTCAAAACTCTTTAGCTATGACTTTATCGATGATATACCACAGTGTTAATTGCCTTATTGCTGTTATTAAATGTTGCAACATATTAAAAAAAAACTTTCAGAACACCTCAACACTATTTTAATCAGAAAAACCATTCAATTTTTTTTCTCCTGAGTATAGAGCCTAAAACAAGAAATGGTTACTATGCAACAGAAAGAATGCACCACTGACTGTGTAGTAGAGATCATTTCAGCATGCTAATTTTAGCTAACTAACACATTTTTTTTAAGATGCTTCTATCTTTATCAGGTTTCGTTAGCTAGCTGTTTAGTAAGTCACAGCTAAAGAGTCTTCAGGCACTCCACTTCACATGGTACCTAGCCGTGGCCTTTTGCTGTGACAACAGCATATCACACCCCTTATTGTTTTATTATATATGTTGATTTTTTGAGTACAGATACACCTAGATTGATGAATAAAACATTCTTTAGATTTTTTCTTATGGCTACATTGTAGAAATCCATTGTATAAAACACATTAACTTCTTATTTAACTTGTAGACTTATTGGTCTGAGTACAAACTATGCCGCATGCATGCTGTTCAAGGTAACTGATAAATGCTTGGTGGATCCAAACAGCAAACCTAGATGATGTTTCATGGTTTCAAGGTGTAAACGCTAGTTCTGTGCCCTGGCATAGCTTTGAAGTTTTCATGCGTGCCTGGAATGCTCGATACGTGTAATCAGATTGTTAGAGGAAAAGAGATCTTGTGTAGGATAACCTGGCGCATGCCTGCAGACGCTTCTTCCATGCCCCCTGAGATGTTAAAGAAATTAAACAATCTTTTAAGTTGCCTGCATCATTCATCAGAGAGTTTGTCAAGCTCTGTGCCTGCCTCGCACAAACCCTTAATAAGCTTACCTCAAACTGGTGTCAACAGTTAAATACGATAAGGGCTGATTGCTGTTTGTGCTGAGAAGGCTTTCATAATTACCCTGAAAATTCAATATAGAATGTGTGTGTGTATGCGTGCGTGTGTGTGTGTGTGTGTGTGTTTAGAGAGTGTGTGTGTGTGTGTGTGTGTGTGTTTAGAGAGTGTGTGTGTGTGTGTGTGTTTAGAGAGAGTGTGTGTGTGTGTGTGTGTGTGGGGATATGATCGTGTGTGCATCTGTAGGTCTGTGTGCATGCACCTATATTAATGTAGGCAGAAAGTACATCATATGACATCAGGCTGACGTGATATGAAACCATATCATATAAGCGAGTACAACTTCTGTGGGTCCAAACACTGGACGGTTTAATGTCCTATATGCTGACCCAGATCTGTCCTGTGATTGTGTCAGCATGGCACTTCAGAGAACTACACAGTGATCCACAAGTACATGGATGTTTCTTTCGTTTCTGAAGCGCATAAAAATGTTTTCTTTTTAGAGCATGGTCATAAAGCATCACATCCTATTTGCATCTCTCAAAATCAGCTTCCCATCCTTGCTGTTTTAATTAACACTAACTCCAGGATACTGAAAAAAAGAAAGGGGAGAAACTGTCTGTCCATCTGGTCTTGCTGTAACTGAGGGGTGGCAATTAAATTCGACATATTTGGCAGCGGGGCGGCCGACAGGCCAAGGAGTGAACAGGGTGAGCGGGAGATTAAGTGTGAGCTGCAGAGATACCTGCTGGCCTCTCACTCCCACTTTCAGCACCTCATGAAGAATTCAAGGCCACATGCCGCTGTTGAAGATGGCTGCTGCAGAGAAGGTGCTGAAGACGCATGCAGGCGAGATGAATCTTTCAGAGACCTTCCTCTCCTATCTGGGCCTTAATAAATTTAGCACACTTCATATTTAACTCATGAATTGCCTTGGCAAGTGATGGGGTGTAATGCATGACTGTTTTTTATTTTTCTTTTTTTAACCATAGGCTTGAGGTTGTGTAAGGTTGGTTTTTTCCCCTTTACAGCGTCTGACATTGAATACAAAAATGACTTTGAATCATGAGTGTTAGTGGTGGCAGAGGGGCTGGGTCTGGATGTAAAGTTTAAATAAAGTCATCCTTGGAATATGTTATGTAAGCCTTTGCCCTGAATACTTTTAGATCATAGCCAACAGCCGTCTCCTTTTTAATAAGACATTTTTGTAGTTGACTTCTCTGTGAGGAGGCAGCCCATGCTGTGAATGGGTTTTTGCGGGGAACAGAAAAGCGTAATGCCTTGTGATGCTATCTGAGTCCTGCCCCAGTAATTGAGGATTGTCAAGCTGTCTGAGGTTTGCTGAAATTTAAACCTATTCCACTGGAAAAGCCTTCCTTTTCAAGAACATGTGCAAGCTGATGCCTTTTTTGTGGACAGGGTCATGAAAAAGTAAAACATATTTCAATGAGAACTATCTAAAATAATTCAGCTTATACAACAAATTAACGTGTGATCCAGGTGTATCCAACAAAAAAAGATCTGTGGGGGGAAGCAAGTTTGATACAGGCATGCTAATGGAGGATGGACAAGTAATATCTTGACAAGATGAATGTCTGCTTATCTGCTAGTATCTGTGTAGGAACTGTATGGGGTGTATTTCGATGATTTCATTGCTGTTCAGAAGAAGGTTACAGTTGTTATGTGCAGTGTCCTTGTTGTGTCTGTCTGGTGTGTGTGGGATGATCTTGAGCACACTGGGGCACAGTAATGTGGCACTGGCTTCGACAGGGCTGTTACCGAGGTCAGGAGTGTTGTGGCAGCAGCATGCATGTTGTGCCAGCTAGTTTAATTAGCTAATTTAAATTTCTGGGCTTTACCATAGCTACTGTTATCCTCTCAAAAGTGCTCAAAAGTCAGTTTTCTGTCACTCTCAGGTATGTTGGTATTGGATAGCACTATAGTTTCCTTCATTTCATTTGGAAATCAAATGAATAGTTAGCTTTTGTATTGTGTCAGTTGCATGCACAGCAAACACTTTCCACTGGGTTTGGTTTGAGCCCCCTTTAGCTTTGGCTAGTAAGATCTCATTCAGGAGAAGGTGTCATCAGCGTAGTGTATATACAGCACATAGGTGTGGTGTCTGGTAGATCATTAGCATACACATTAAACAAGGTGCTAGCCAGTGCTGAGCCCAGTGGGAGTTCATTGATTTTCTTTCTCCAAACTCTTGCTGCCTGTCCTAGGTTGACTCTGAAACTTCTGTTAGTAGAGTTGGAGAAGAGTTTCAACTTTTTGTCTCATATTATTTAAGTGCCCTTGACAGATTCGGTAGTATGTGAGTCTGCCATAGAGTGTCATAGGCAGCTGTCATGTCCAGAAACACTTTGCCTATCTGCAGTGTTGCTGGCGAGGGCCAGTGCCTGGTCATTAATGGAAGGTAGCCTGTTTAACAATGAGGATTTTCTCTACCTTCAGGGCTGTTATTTTAATAGCAACCTGCGCATGTAGAAGTAAGTTAGTAATATTTCTTGCAGTAAAATTATGACAATGGACTGATTTGCCGGTGATACGAACAATGTTACCTTGTAAAATGTTGAGCTGTAAAATTTGGAGAGAAAGTGCTGAAGTCTTTGGGTTGCATGACAGTTGCAATTGTGGCTATAGATGGACTAGAATTTCTGATGAGTTCTTAACAGGATTCTTTTTTTGATACAGAATCCCCGATGGGAATCAAATGGCATTACCTATAAATACCCTATTTGCTAAACCTTGAAATACAACCTCCATGCTTAGAGTTAAACCATCTTAAAAAAAATATCTATATATGACTGGACAAGGCATCTGTGTAGCCAGCATGTAGTAATGGGTATCAGTACAAGCCCTCTATGTGTCCATGCAGGACTATAGACAATGAATCCTGTCCTTTCACAAACTTAATGAGGTCAAACTAACCCTATCGGGGACCAGGAGGCGTGAGTTTGGCTCGTGGGATTTTCATTCGTTAAATACCACTGATTGGTTACCTCAGGATCAAAAATAATGATCGTTCTCATCCTGTGGAGCCACCTGGAAGATTGAATGATGTTTTCCCTCCTTAATTATGTTTCTGACTGATTCATCTCATTGATCTGTCAGGCCAAAATGTGGGAGAAAATAATGATTTTTTTGTCATTTTAGCCATTTAATGCTCCAGCAATTACCACTGCCTGTAAGACAGATGGTCCCATGCATCGGTTGTTTCCCAGGTGATCGAATAGGTACACTGCCTCAGCTGAGCACAGATTATAAAATGTTTAGAATGCTGCCCCCATACCATCCAATATGCAAGACAGGATTCAGCAGCAGGAAGATAATGAAAGTCTAAATTCCATCCTAAGTTGATGGCACTAATCTGCACATTGTTCCATCTGCGTGGTCCCAACTGATTTCAACAACAAAAGAACAGTTGTCTTTCTGCAGTGACAAGCAATGGATTGTCTGGCATTACAGACCACAGGAGATTTGCATAAGGCTGAATTACTATATTCCCAGGGACACACTGCAAATTTCCTGAGTGCACAAGGATGTGACCGAAAGGATGAGGAAATGTGCTACATTTTGTGCCTCCACAGGACAAAACACTCTGATATTTTATGGCGTTTCATTTATTGTCTCACGCATGAAAAAATGGATGATCTTACCTCACAGCCTGTTGAGTTGGGCAGCCAGGGGGAGAGCTGGGGTTACATCACCAAATTACAAATTAGCGAGAGCGTTTCTCTAATGCGTCCATTTTAACTAGGTTAGCATAGCAGCTCTCACAGCTGATGTTGCATGCTCAATGGCTCACTGCCCCAGAGCAGCGCCTAAATCTAACAGGATTGAAAAAAGCAGTCAGAAATCCCTCACAGTTCAACAGCACAATGTGAGATTATCATAAACTACAAAGTGCAATTTTGTTTCATCAAAGT